>CM067319.1:73659896-74204896 GCA_034231615.1 Meghimatium bilineatum | reverse complement strand
CTCCACTACATAACCTCCTTAGTCGCCTCTTATCACATGCACGGAGAGTAAACAGTTTCACCATTCTATGATCCCCATTCGGGCCTAGCAACACTTGGCGGTATATACAGGCAGATGAAAGAAGACACACAACAACAGATACCAAAAAGCATACCTGCAGATGGGCAGACATGGGGACAGTAAGACAGATTAGACAGACAGGAGTGCAGACATGGGGACAGTAAGACAGATTAGACAGACAGGTGGGCGGAAATGGGGACAGTAAGACAGATTAGACAGACAGGTGGGCAGACATGGGGACAGCAAGACAGATTAGACAGACAGGTGGGCAGACATGGGGGACAGCAAGACAGATTAGACAGACATGTGGGCAGACATGTGGACAGTAAGACAGATTAGACAGACAGGTGGGCAGACATGGGGACAGTAAGACAGATTAGACAGACAGGTGGGCAGACATGGGGACAACATGACAGATTAGACAGACATATGGGCAGATTTGTTTACATTCCCGTGAATTATCAGCAATGAAGCTCTTGTTTCCTGTTTGCCATGGAAAGTTGGGCTCCACAGTGTGTACATAGCTTTATTTCATACTCAGAACACTACAAATACCAGAGGTAAGCATCAATTTATTAGTTAGTACGCAGGTAAATTACCTGGTAGGTAGCTACATTGGCTGAGGGACAGACATGTCATAGAAGATAGGGTGAGAGAGAAAGAGGAGGGAAGTAAACATTTAAGTCAACTAGGCAGGTATTTGCTGATGAATGCCCTAATTGTTAACTCTGAGACTAATCCACAAAGTATTTTAGAGAGATTCTCCATAGCTTGCACCAACTTTGGGCTTCCTATTAACACGGAGAAAACAGAAGTCATGCTACAACCTGGAAAAATATATCTCAAGCCCTGCATAAAGGTAAATGGTGTAGCAATGAAAATTGTGTATAATCCACATACTTAGTACTTGATCACAAAATGTCGAATGACACCTCGGCTAAGAGGGCGAAAGAGCCAGGGTCCAACTCCTCTGTTGAGTTCTTCCCCTTAAGGAACCTGGCTGACGGATGAGAAACGGTTCAGTACCCAATGGGCACAGGCACAGCACGTCCAATTACACGAGGCAAGTTCATAGACAGTGGAACACCTCGTGCGAGTCAGGCGAGAGCAAAAATTGTCTGGGCGAAGAGTCGCCACTACGCGTGCCTGGAGACAGATATAGAGGCTGTCACAGGCTAAGGGTAACCCACCCGAATTGTCAAGGCATGCCGAAATCGGATGTGCTAGGCCTACAAGGCGCATAACGGTGGCACAACGTAATCACGCTCCCGGCGGAAATCACACGGATATCCGTGATGGTTACATTGGAGCGAACGCAAAACAAACAAACATCACAAAATGTCAACGTTGATGATGATGTGTATACAAGGATCGCCAAAGCAAGCAGCGCTTTCGGCAGATTGTACGTAAATGTGTGGTGTAGAAATGGCATTAACCTACAGACTAAGCTGAATGTCTACAGAGTAGTGGTGCTTCCATTGCTGTTACACGCTGGTGAAACACGGACTGTGTATTGTATAGACGACATGTGAGGAAACTCAATCACTTTCACACAACTTGTCTCAGAACAGTAATGAACAACAGATGGCAAGACAAGATTCTGGATACCAATCTCCTTATTAGGTATGTGTTCCTAGTACTGACACTATTCTGATACAGATACAGATTCGTTGGGGGGCAGGTCATCTGGTACGCATGCCAGATCATCGCCTGACAAAGATACTTCTATATGGTAATCGGGAGAAGGGTGCACGATCTCAATGTGGCTAACAGAAGCGCTACAATGACTCGTTAAAGACTTCACTGAAAGCCTTTGAAATATACCAAGATGTATGGGATGAACTTTCCCAAAATAGATCTACATGCCGTTCTACAGTCACAAAGAGTGCATCTGCTTGTGAAAAGAGGAGAAATGCAGCAGCTCGACAGCGGAGAGTAACTAGAAAGCTAGATAGACCACACACAGCGTACAGTGGTCATTCAATGCCCGAAATGTCCATGTACATTTGCTGTTCGAATCGGGTGTATTGGCCTTCTATGAACTCATAGGCAAGGCCATATCTCTGAATTTCAAAATTGGATGTAACAAATGGTCATCATCTATGTTGTCTGGTAGGAAGACATGTTCCCTGATAGACATATATGTTGTCTAGTAGCGAGAAATGTAGTCTAGTGAGCAGGTATGTTGTCTAGGAGGCAGGTATGTTGTCTAGGAGGTAGGTATGTTGTCTAGGAGGTAGGTATGTTGTCTAGGAGGTAGGTATATTGTCTAGCAGGCAGGTATGTTATCTAAGAGGCAGGTATGTTGTCTAGGAGGTAGGTATATTGTCTAGCAGGCAGGTATGTTGTCTAGGAGGTAGGTATGTTGTCTAGGAGGTAGGTATATTGTCTAGCAGGCAGGTATGTTTTCTAGGAGGTAGGTATATTGTCTAGCAGGCAGGTACGTTTTCTAGGAGGTAGGTATATTGTCCATCAGGCAGGTATGTTGTCTAGGAGGTAGGTATATTTTCCATCAGGCAGGTATGTTGTCTAGGAGGTAGGTATATTGTCTAGCAGGCAGGTATGTTGTCTAGGCAGATATGTTGGCTAATATGCAGGTATGTTGTCTAGTAAGCAAGAATATTATTTATTAGATAGGTATGTTAGCTAGTAGGCTGGATTGTTGACTAGTAGGCAAGTACGAGGCGTGTTCAAATGAAAACGGGACTTGTTACACCACGCGTGATAGAGCGCACTGATATTGATGACATTTTGCACTAGTAATGAGTATCCAATAATTTACATACGGTCACGTGTTCATCTTCCCAGCATGCATATGTGCTGCAGAAGACTGTTAACAATATGGCGGGTGTGATTCCGAACCCGTCCAAAGTGAATCAGCGTGCTGTGATCCAGTTTCTTTCATTTGAAGGATGTCAAGCAGTAGACATTCATCGGAGAATGAAGGCAGCATATGGTGACAAATGTTTGTCGAGGACCAGAGTGATGGAGTGGGTGCGTATGTTTAAAGACGGACGTGAGTTAACGGCAGATCTTGCACGGCCAGGTCAGGCGCATATTGTTGCAACAGAAGAAGCCATAGCCGTGCTTGATAAAGCAGTACTGACTGACCGTCGTCGGAGCATTCGTTCGCTTGCAGAAGAATTCCATATGTCAATTGGGACAGCCCACATGGTTGTTCGGAAGAAATTGAACTAGCAACTTTTTCTCGGACGGCATTCGACGTCTACCTAAACAGTGGGATGCTTGCCTAAATGCATACGGAGATTTTTTCTGATGAACCCAGGTGCATTCTTATTCACAAGTGGTTGCTTTGTTCAATTCCGTTGAAAATATTAAATTGCGTATGATACTTTTTAAATAAATCCACAAGTCCCGTTTTCATTTGAACACGCCTCGTATATTGGCTAGTTTGCAAGGAATATTAGCTGTTGGTGTCGGGTATATTGACTTGTAGGCAGAAATGTTGGCTAGTAGACAATTATGTTGGCTCGTAGACAGGTATATTGACTCGTAAAAAGGTATATTGGTCAGTAATCAGGTGTGTTAGCTAATTGGCGGGTATGTTGAATCCTATACAGGTATGTTGACCTGTAGATAGACATGTTGGTTGGTAGGAGGTATGTTGGCCTGTAGATAGACATGTTGGTTGGTAGGAGGTATGTTGACCTGTAGATAGACATGTTGGTTGGTAGGAGGTATGTTAGCTGGTTGGCAGGTATGTTGGTTGGTAGGAAGTATGTTGGCTGGTTGGCAGGTTGCAGCTCTAGGCAAGTATAGTTGCTTATAGTCAGGTATATTTGCTGATAGGCAGGTGTCTTGACTGGTAGACCGCTTTATTGGCTCTTATGGAGGTATGTTGGCTGGTAGGCAGGTACTTTGGCTGGAAGGCAGGTATGTTGGCTTGTAGACATTTATATTCGCATATACACACAGACATGCTAGCTCCAGTCTAGACAGGTATAAGACTGGGAGATGTATATAGGTGGGTATGAAGGTATGTTGACGTGGAAACATGTATATAGGTGGGTAGGAAGGTATGTTGACTTGGACAAATGTATATAGGTGGGTAGGAAGGTATGTTGACTTGGAAACATGTATATAGGTGGGTAGGAAGGTATATTGACGTGGAAACATGTATATAGGTGGTAGGAAGGTATGTAGACTAGTGGGCAAGTAGATGGACAGATAATAACCAGATAAATAGGGAGATGTTGCACCGCTCATACTGGTGCTACCTACGCGTGTATATTCGTGCACCTGTGAATGTATATGGTTATACCCTGTGTGTGTATGTCTGCTTTGTGTATGTGCATGTCTGCATTGTGTGTGTGTATGTGTGTGTACTGTGTACATGTATTGTGTGCATGTACTCTGCATTTAGATGAAATAAACACAAGCTAACCATGCGGTGAGGAAAAGAAGAGAGAGAGAGGAAGAGAGCTTCAAAGAAAATTTGGTTTAAAACAAGTTGACATGTATATAACGCATGGAATGTAGAAGAAAGAGAAAACAAAGGACATACCAGAAAACATATGTGAAAGACATTAGCGTTACCACTCAATGTTTTGAAAAAGAAAGTCAAATATTGAGAAGTGTGGAAGACATGGGTGCAGATGTGGGAAGAAACAGGAAACTGTTAAACATAACTCGAATTTCACAGGATAGGCCAGCTTAAAGTTGATTGGCTGATGATGTACTTACTTCCGAAAGGTAAAGCTAATCAATGCTGACATTCAACAAATTGATTTGTTTTCTAGATAACGGTGACATATTCATTCATAGTTGTCATTTTGGTGCTTTCCGCACAAGAACTCGTGCTTTTTTAAGTCATTATATGCCACATTTCTGTAAATAGTGCGGACGCACTAGTTTAGTGGGTATTTTATAATTTTGCTTTTCAAGGCTTAACTTTATTTTCTGGTGCTTTTATGTCTGTCAAAAAATGTTGACACATTTTGAGGAACAATAACATTTCAAACTGTGAATGACTACAAAAAATAAAGTACCATCGTTCTTATACTTTAATTGGTAGCATATCCATTTCAACACATTTTTAGCATTTTTTGGCTGTGGTGATATTTAGGCAATATAAATACGTTCAATGCATTTCTGAACGGTCCGGATGCATCATTGTCTGTCGGTACCTTGGCCGTCACAGACGCGCTCTGTACAACTTCGCTACAGAGCCAGACAACACAATTTAGCTAATTTTTAAGTGATTCTTCTTCTTCTTCTTCTTTTTAGTTCACTTGAAACATGTCTATATCTGTAATTTTGTCTCCTGAATAAAACTCAATGTCTTTTGTAGTTCATACAGTGTCCCATAGAGCTTTGATTCCAGTGTTGTTTCTTCTGCTTCAGCGTTTCATGTTCTAACACTCTTGAAGTATATTTTTGGCACTCTTTGCTCCCTGTCCACATGTACACATGGCCGTGATGCCAATCTTTAACTTTCTATACATGTGACTGCGGAGTCGGTTGTGTCCTGTTCTGATACGTAAAATTATAACTTATTCTGATCTGTTCATAATGTGATAGTCATCTTGTGTTGTGTTTGTGGCTTTCTTATTGACTTGATCATCAGTTGTTTTTTTTCTGATGGTAGGTGTTCAACTATTACCATACTCTTGTGCTTTCAATACGGTTAATCAATACTACATAACTGTTACTGTCATCGTAAGATGGAACATGAAAGTTTGTTCCAGCATCTTTGTTCTGACTGATCCACTATTTCATTTACCAGGTACGCTTTTAGCAGTCTCATTATGAGCAATAATTATCTCACCTTTAAGTCATTATGAGCAATAATTATCTCACCTCTAAGTCATTATGAGCAATAATTATCTCACCTCTAAGAGCACAGTCGCTCAATGATTCAAGATTTTCATATAGTTAATAATATTAAAAAGAGATTACACTAAATGCTATTCTAAATGCGGCACCCCGTGTGTTGTCTGGGCCCAAAAGGGGAGTACAGAATAGCAACACTGTTTACCTTCCATGCTTGTCGTACGAGGCGACTAAGGAGGTTATGGGATGGAGTTCGCTGTCCCATCCCATAAAGGTTCAGTGACCCAAAGCCATGATGAAGTCGAATGTATCAGGCCGAAAGGCGCAGATATCGCAGCAATGTTGTAAACTATGACACAACGCATTCCGTTCTCCGGACTACATCCTGCCGATCTGCAGGAGTTTGAGAACGAACGCAGAAGAAGAAGATAAATGCGGCAAATGTTCAATAACGGGGAGACTGAAATATATAAGGCAAGCTAATGCGGCAAAGAATAAGAAACCTGAATATTAATTACTCACGGAATAAATACAAACACGACTTTCACACACTCAGGAATAACGTGAAAGCAACAAAAATAGGCATATGCATGTTTGTAACCGGGCAATGTTCCTTACGCATTGTCAATCATTCCAGATAACTCCGTAACGTACACTTTCGTGACTGTAAAACATACGAAAACATAACTTCTAGACGATCTGAGTGTAGTGCAGTAATTGTATATGTTTATTGTGCATATGTTTAAGTAGTTTCATATCTTTGAAAAAACAACTTGGTATCTGATATTGTCAACAACCAATTCAGCGTATTTATTGACGAGAGCAAGTTGCATTTCTACAACGAAACTAACTTGGTATAGTTATGAGGTATTATTTATTGACAAGAGCAAGTTGCATTTCTACAACAAAACTAAGGGTATTTTTTATTGATGAGAGCAAGTTGCATTTCTACAACAAAACTAACTTGGTATAGCTATGAGGTATTATTTATTGACGAGAGCAAGTTTCATTTCTACAACGAAACTATGAGGTATTATTTATTGATGAGAGCAAGTTGCATTTCTACAACAAAACTAACTTGGTAAAGTTATGAGATATTATTTATTGACGAGAGCAAGTTGCATTTCTACAACAAAACTAACTTGGTATAGCTATGAGGTATTATTTATTGACGAGAGCAAGTTGCATTTCTACAACGAAACTATGAGGTATTATTTATTGATGAGAGCAAGTTGCATTTCTACAACAAAACTAACTTGGTATAGTTATGAGGTATTATTTATTGACGAGAGCAAGTTGCATTTCTACAACAAAACTAACTTGGTATAGCTATGAGGTATTATTTATTGACGAGAGCAAGTTGCATTTCTACAAAAAAACTATGAGGTATTATTTATTGACCGGAGCAAGTTGCATTTCTACAACGAAACTAACTTGGTATAGCTATGAGGTATTATTTATTCCGCGGAAAGGAAATAATTTGATGTTGCTTATTTGAAGACTTAACGAACTGTATGACTGTAACATTGAAGCAGTATGCAATGTTGTGAAAAGATTGACTTGGGTTGCAAAGTTTAGTTGTACTAGGCAATGATAATGCTTCTTGCTTTGGCAGGTGTAATTCTTCTTATGGTCCATGCCATGTGGCGTTGGTTATCGTGTTTTTTTCCACAGCCTTCTATTTTGTTTGCTATATTTCTGACACCGATGTACTCCCATGCCACAATGCTAGGTTGTCGAGCATCTTTTCTCCTGATCTTCCCCTACCTCTTTTAATCTTCAACTTGTCTGTTGTTGCAATGTGTTATGTCTTTCCCCTTCTCGTGATGTGTTCAAAAAATGTGGACTGTCTCTTTCTGATGCAGATAAGTAACTCTCTTTTTGAATTAACTTCTTTCAAGATATCTTCAGTACACTTTTTATCTGTTCATTGTGTTCTCAAAATTCTTCTACAAAACCACATATCAACTAGCTGTGTCACAAGCTGCAGCCGAGTGACTTTAACTAGCTGTGTCACAAGCTGCAGCCGAGTGTCTTCAACTAGCTGTGTCACAAGCTGAGTGTTTTCAACTAGCTGTGTCACAAGCTGCAGCCGAGTGTCTTCAACTAGCTGTGTCATAAGCTGCAGCCGAGTGTCTTCAATTATCTGTGTCACAAGCTGCAGCCGAGTGTCTTCAACTAGCTGTGTCATAAGCTGCAGCCGAGTGTCTTCAACTAGCTGTGTCACAAGCTGCAGCCGAGTGTCTTCAATTATCTGTGTCACAAGTAGCAACCGAGTGTCTTCTCCCAAGCCTAGAGTTATTCTATTAGATATGGGATTAAAAAGATAATCGAACGATGTGAACGACTGCAGACGTCTACAAAAACCTGAACATATGAGAAGACTGGTGTCTCAAAACTTTAAAAAAAAAAACCCAAACCAACATATTTTGATCATATTTTGAGAAACAATTATTTAGAAAGATTAACCATGGAGGAGAAAGTTTCAGGCACGAGAATATGGGGGCAGTCTAAAAATACGATGGACACAGGATATTAAAGACCTTCTGAACAAGACAATGGCAGATGCTGGGCAATTCGCATAGAACTGAGAGTATTACAGAATGACAGTAAGGACAACATGTTGTAAAGACACGTCACATGGATAGATAGAATGATGTGAATTGTGATTATAACCTATCAAAGCATATTCTTGAAATACATTAGATAAAATTATGTGAATTTTGATTATAATTTAAGGATATTCTTCAAGTACATTAGATAAAATGATGTGAATTGTGATTATAACTTAAGGATATTCTTCAAGTACATTCATCATAGATTTCATTGTTCTTGAATTACCCCATTCGTGCTCATTCCCCCTCAACGATGTGTCACGCGGGCTATATAGAGTACTACTCATAACACTTAATTCCGTAGCTCCAAGCAATAATCCCATAGGTACAAAAAAATACACTTTATAAACAAGACGTTGCGAGCGTGATTCCAACATATGACCTATTGAGCACAAAGTGAACGACTTAACTACTGCGCCAGGGAAGTCCCTTGTTCTCTAAACAAACTGCATCCTGCTAACCATCCTGAGCTGACGATCTATCACAGAATAAAACAAGAAGAGAAGCCACTTCGTCATTTAATGTTTAATTTTTGCGGTCATGTACGCTATTTTTAAACCGCAAGCGTGAGTTCAACTTGTTTATATCAGAAATCCAAACATTAAAATTAATGGAGATAAGTTCTTAAAATGCTTCAAGATTTCACATTGAAAGTAGTCAATAAACTAAGGGACATAATAAATATATTTGAGTACAATAGAAAACACTGGGTTGTGAAGCTATAGAAAACTATGGGTTGTGAAGCTTTTAGAAAGCATATTGCAGCTTCTACAACCCATTTTTACTATAGAATATTGCAGATACAACCCGTTGTTACTATAGTATATTACAGATACAACCCGTTGTTACTATAGAATATTGAAGATACAACCCGTTGTTACTATAGAATATTGAAGATACAACCCGTTGTTACTATAGAATATTACAGATACAACCCGTTGTTACTATAGAATATTACAGATACAACCCGTTGTTACTATATAATATTGCAGATACAACCAGTTGTTACTAGAGAATATTGCAGATACAACCCGTTGTTACTATAGAATATTACAGATACAACCCGTTGTTACTATAGAATATTGCAGATACAACCCGTTGTTACTATAGAATATTGCAGATACAACCAGTTGTTACTAGAGAATAGAAGATGATTTAATGTGTACCACTTGTGGTGAGATGCGAACCTGTCACCCATGGATATGAAATTTAGTTTTGGTTCTGTCAGAGATATTTGACCTTAAAAAAGAATTAAGATCGTGGTTCATAGAATCCTGTCAACGAGAGTCCGAAAGTAATTAAGGGGAAAAACTAGCATGGTTCGGACATGTATGCAGGCACGATTCCTTGTCAAAAACAATACTGCAGGGAACTGTCGAGGGTGGAAGAAGCAGAGGAGGACAAATAAAGACATGGACAGACAACATCAAGGAATGGATAGGGCAAGATATTTCCACACTCATCCGCATCGCTGAGGATAGAATTCGCTGGAGGACTCTGTGTGTTGAGGCATCCAATGCGGTATCCATACGACCCTGGAGGGTTACGGGTGTATTTATTGATTTAATTAAAAGGGGGAAATCAGTATATTAACACCAGTGGAATTGTGTTAACTCTCCTGAGCTCGTTGTGGGGTTGTAGTATCAATCTCTTGATCTTCAATTGGATCTCAGACGCCCTGATGGAGAGAACTGTAAACACTGCAATCCTTGGACATCAAATCCGACAATCATATGCTCGGGATCTCCACAGGGTTCTCCTCTATCACCAACGCTGCTCAACGTCCACAATTGTGGAAATACAACCATTCGGACTACGACGCACATTAACCTTTGTTGACAATATCTTAACCAACAGGGAGACTCAGACAGACATAAAATTATCAGAGAAATTCGGACGACATTACAATTTGTGTGGCGATGATGCAAGACATAAATTCAATTCCCAGATAAATCCTGAGAAATCATACATGAATCTTGTGATGCTATTGAAATTCAGTTCGCGTTATCTTCCTGACTATGAGTTCGTAGATAGCAAATAAGCCATCGTCTGGTCGCAAATGTCCCTGGTCAGTTTAATCACAAGGGTTAGTTATGTAAAACACAAATCTCCTAATCCAAACCCTAAATAAATTAATATTTAAATGAATTAATGATAAACATAAATTGATAAATATAGCCTAGGGAAATAATGTTTTGTAAATATATACCTGATCTTCTTCTTCTTCTGTGTTCGTTCTCAAACTCCTGCAGATCAGCAGGATGTAGTGTCCGGAGAACGGAATGCGTTGTGTCATGGTTTACAGCATTGCTGCGATATCTGCGCCTTTCGGCCTGACACATCCGACTTCAGCATGGCTTTGGGTCACTGACCCTATATGGGATGGGACAGCCAACTCCATCCCATAACCTCCTTAGTCGCCTTTTACGACATGCGTGGAAGGTAAACAGTGTTGCTATTCTTTGCTCCCCTTTCGGACCCCGACAACACACGGGCGATACCTGATCTGAGACTGGACGAAATGAAATGTTCTGTTTTGTTTTTTATTTCGCTTCGACATCTACTAGAGGAGACTGAGAGACTGAGAGACTGAGAGACTGAGAGACTGAGAGACTGAGAGACTGAGAGACTGAGAGACTGAGAGACTGAGAGACTGAGATCCTATGGGTTTGGCCGGAGTACAATGATGTCAGTTTATAACGAATAATACCAGTTGATGTTTGTTAAATTTAAGTACGACTTATGGTGAGGTACGCCATGTTCAACCGCGGACGCTAATCTAGTTAGGTTATATTAAAGCTTTTAAACATCAACATATAGTGGAGCTTGCAGTTCTGGTTATTCAGTTACCACGACCTCCGATGATACTAGTTGAGTTAATAAGCATGGGGGGGTGGGAGGGGGTTAAAATTCATAAATACAAAGTCAAAGAGCGGTAATCGAATTATTACACTAAACAGAGTTAAGGCAGACACATCTTTATCATCTGAAGGAGTTATCTCCCTTACAAGTTTGCAAACATATTCCATAAGAAAGATACTGATGATGATCGTGGCGGTGTTAGTGATAATATCAATTGTAACGGTGATTAGCACTATGCTCCAAATATAGAACCATTGCACTGATCAATCACGTCAGTAAAATATTACTTGGTATCAATATGAATAGACTAGAACTTAAGCTGGAAGAAGAGATAAATGTAGAATAGGCAGGTTTCAGACAGGGCAGAGAAACAAGAGATAATATTTTCAACATATGAAAATTATAGAGAAATGTAGAGAGTTTAATATCGAGGTTTACACATGCTTTTATTGACTATACCACAGCATTCGATTGTGTACAACATGAATAAATTTGGAATATCATAAAGAACATGGGTATCCATCTACACCTAATCCGCCTCATAAAAACATTATATCAAGACCTGCAAGCAGCCGTGAGAGTAAATAGTGATACTTCTGATTGGTTCAGCGCGGAAAAAGGAGTCAAGCAAGGATGTGTCCTATTGCCATATCTCTTCAAAATTTATGCAGAGAACATAATGGAGAATGTAAGAAATGACCAACAAAGAAATAACTTCGTCCCACTCAACATCGGAGGTCACGTGATACCAGAACTATGATATGCTGATGATACAACATTATTGGAACACAGTCAAGCAGGTCTTGAACACGTCATACACTCCATTAAAAAAACATAATGAAAAAAATAATAATTTCTGATTGGACACAAGACAAAGATTATGACAAACGACAAAACCATTAGCAAGTTCTCAATCAGTATCAACAAAACCGAATTAGAGTCAACAGTTTTGAATACCTTGGTTCTCTGATCAACAGTAACGGGGATTGATATGAAGAAGTCAGAAGGATGTTGTCTATTGCGTTGAAGAAGCTGATACAAATGAAAAGCATATAGATGAACTGCTGCAAAGCAACAAAACTAACATTCCTAAGAACTTGCATATTCCCAGTGGCAATATATGGATGCGAATCCTGGACACTCACCAACACAGTGAAAAATAAATTAGCAGCATTTGAAATATCATGGACCAAAAAGATCACCAGTGTTGACATCCTGAGAGAAATGAATGTAAAATAAAACTGACTAAACAGCATGGCTCTTTCCAGAAAAATACAATATTTTGGCCATATCAAACGCCATGACAGCGTAGGTAAGGCCATAATAGAGGGGATGATGGAGGGATGAGGGAGGGATGATGGAGAGGTGATGTATTTGGGATGAACAAGAGTCAGACCACGAAGAAGATTGACGCAAAACATCAAAGATCACCTGAACATGACAGTAACAGAAGCAGGAAAACTGGCTCATGATCAACAGGTTTCAAAAAGCTGTGATGACCGCTTCATCCTGTTCATGATATGCTACCGGACGATGATGATGATGATAAACGTTTATTACTCTAAAATGTATGTTGATGATGGCGGTGGTCGTGGTGTTAGTGATAATAACAATCGTAACGGTGATTACTCTTAATCGTAACGGTGATTACGCTTAATCGTAACGGTGATTACTTTTAATCGTAACGGTGATTTAAAAAATCAAATGATGTGACACACCAGCTGTCCCTTTTGCTATCGCACCAAAAAACAACATGGAAGTAACGAAACAAATGATTAAGAGCATCTTTATACCAACACTATGCAACTGACATCTAGACATAAGAGAAAGATCGGAACTTGCGAAATGAAATGTCTAAGGAAGGCTGTTGCAGTTGGGAGTCACCAACCTCGACAAAATCAAAAAGCGCAGTGAGAACATCAGAAAGATAATAGGTATAACATCATACATCGAATATATAGAGACACATCAGATAAAATAGTTTGGACATCTTATGAGGATGAACGATCAACTTCCCATGAGTGTATAACATAGATCGAACCAAACAGCAATGTGACTCGGTGAGATCAATCATCATTTTGATTAAACTTATGATCGATATTTAATCATACAACGATCATCGTTTGATTTGGTCAATGAATAAGATAGACGCGAGCAGGTTATAAAACAACAAAGATGAAACCAACAGCAGCATGTTTTTGAAGGAAAGGTCATCATTGTGGTTGGACGATTAATCTTTATATATATATATATATATATATATATATATATGTATGTGTGTATGTATGTATGTGTGTATGTATGTATATGTGTATGTATGTATGTATGTATGTATGTATTAATCAGCGAACAATCAGGCGACTGACTGCGAACCGGGTTATACAGCCATGTTATAAATACTACCATCACTCACAGAAACCAATTACAAAAATATGCGGTGTCCATGTTGTCACAAACCATATTACAAAATGATGCGGTGACCACACCGTCAAATACCATATTACAAATAATATCCTCAAGGAAGCATGAGAATAAATTAAAATAACTCTCGCAGCTGACGGGAATTGAACCAAGTCTGTTCTAGCAGCACCGAATCGCTTTGCAATATAAATAAACAGGTTTTCCGTACTTGACCAACCACAACCTTCCACGTTCTTCCTACTTGAATTTACTTGTATAAGAAGCATTTGAAGCACCATTGTTCTGTCTCTATGTTATTTATGTTTACAAGAAGACCTATTGGCCCTTGTGTACGAATATGCATGTTCTGTGTTTGTATTCCTGGTGATACTTTAATACTTGTACAGGATTTTCGTTGATGATGTAATAGTCCTTGTTTCGATTGGTCTGTTCTCAGTGACTTGAGTACATCGGCTGAAAGTCTTGACGAGACCACATCTTTTATTCAGGATGTGGTTGGTCAAGTACGGAAAACCTGTTTACTTGTGTTGCAAAGCGATTTGATGCTGCTAGAACAGACTTGGTTCAATTACAAAATGATGCGGTGTCCATACCGTCACAAACCATATTGCAAAAAGATGCGGTGTCCATACCGTCACATACCATATTGCAAAAAGATGCGGTGTCCATACCGTCACAAACCATATTGCAAAAAGATGCGGTGTCCATACCGTCACAAACCTTATTATATGTGTACTATATGGTCAGCAAATTTAGGAAAACAATATTCAAGTCAAATATATATTGGTATATTGGTATAAATGGCAGTTCTCTTCGTGTTCAGCGTTCTTCTACAACTTTCGGACAGACACATCTGATTTGAGTACGGTCACTTTGACACTATGTGGGATTGAATAACTAACTCTACCTAGTAACATCCTGAGTCGTCTCTGATGACATATGTGGAAGTTAAACAGTAGTGTACACCTTGAGTGAATGCAATTTTCATTTTAAACAAGCACATGAAATCGACGTTTCGAACAAAAGGTAAGGTTTTAATTAATATAGGGACAAAATCGCTGTTTACCGCTATTAGATAGACATTTGTCGAAACGTCGATTGTTTGCATTTGTTCAACTTAATATGCTGTTAAAGCCATTAAATAGCTGTGGTAGTCTATAATGAAACAAGCATCAACATGGGAGAACATACACATAACAAAACTGCGAATGCGCGAAGTTTGATTACAAATTACTTTATTTTATTCATCTTTTAAAAAGATATGTACAGTAATTGCAGCTCAATAATAATAATAATAATAATAATAATAATAATAATAATAATAATAATAATAATAATAATAATAATAATAATAATAATAATAATAATAATAACCTGCATCAAACATGTTTATACTTTTAAATTGCTAAAAAATCAATTAAAACATGCTTACAGTAATCTCAGTGTCATGCAAAATATAACGCGTAAAATAAGCTCACACATAAAACGTGAATACTGTAAAACATCAAATACGTATGTTCACACAGTTGATGTGCTCGGATAATAGCGGTGCTGGGAGTTTATTTTTCTTTGACTAACAGTACACAGTCTGGATTGATGTCATTAGCAATGCACTAACTTCTCTATTGTCACAGACCTTCTGGTATCCATGAAGAAATAATGGATGACACTGCAGGAAAACTGTATGCCAATTGATAGAAAGAGAGAACACAAAGTTTTACGTTATTTACATTTCACAGATGTCACTATCGAAGAACTTACGTCAGATTTGATGTGAGGTCACAGGTATGCCAATATTGATATATTTAAATGGTTGAATGATTTCCTGTGAATGGCTGTCCACGTGCAAAATGGTCGAACATGATGAGTAGGAGGTACCATCTGAAATAATTGTGTTCCGCTATGCCATGACCTTCTAATTTATAATCTAAATCAGTCAAGTGTCATGACGAGTGGCGTAGGCGATCATGCTTCTTCAAAACTCTCTGCCTCTTGTGTTATTAACAAGTTCAGTTGATGGCTTCTTTTTATACAACAGTGACAACCCACATCCAGAAATTGCTCTCTGTGTCTTCCTCTGTCTCTTAAACCCTTGATATTTTAGGTGGTCACTAAATCGTCAAGTTGTACTTTCCTCGTCACAATCCCAAAAATCCTTGATTGTCTGCTTCTAATGTTTGCTATAATTCATCATTTTACTCCGGCATCTCTGAGAACTTCATTAGTTTTCTTGACTGTCTATGGAATTTTCATGATTCTTCTAAAAAAACCACATCTCAGTTGCGTCCAGCTTATCTTGTATACTTTTTTAAAACTGTTTTACAATATAAGACCTATTGGTTAATGTAAAATCCATCCTTCTAAAACGACTCATTTGACTATTCCCTTAATTTTTATTGGTTTCCCGACAAAATATAATAAGTAGTAACCAATAAAAATCACGGGAATAATTAAATTAGTCATTAAGAGATCTTGATTTCCCATTAACCCGTAGGTCTTATAATGCATATGGTCATGCCGCTAAGTGGAGTCTTCTGGGTACTAACGATAGGTTTAGAGGATCACCCACACACCCACATCTCCCCTCAAGAACAAATTTTACTAATATTACACATATAGATCGAACTTTATTGCTCACAATTTGTGGGAATCAAAACAAATAAATATTACATAAATCAAAATAAATACCACGAAAGAAAAAATAGTTAACATTTAACAAAACCGACTGAATCAACGTTTATACCACAAGACCTTTATCATAAACACATACATTTCAAACGAAGAACATTAATCTGGACTTTATATGTTGAATAATACAAAAGCCGTGGAAGCTGTGATGTATTGTTGTAGACATGGATATTTACAAAAACCTGTAAAAATAACAAAATAATTGGGCCTGGAAACACATACAGAACATAATATTTAGATGTACGAATGAAGAGCATTGATCCCAAAGGACTTTATGTTACCACAATATAAAACATTGTTTTTGTCTCAATACATTCTATTCCTGCATCTATATTCACTGTTTCGCCATTCTATTTGTTTTCAGTCCCCTATTGTGTTATTTCATTCTCTTTTGTCTCGTGTTTTTATATTATTAAATATTGATTTCCATAATAATGCGTCATTCATTCCGTGTTCTGTATCTGTTAATAAATATATATAGTCCAGTCAATTTGTAATATCTGTTGTATTATTTGTTTTGCATTTGTTTTATATAAAGGTATATTAGTCTAAACGCCGATTCAACCTGTTTTATGTTCCATTAAAAATATTTTTTTCATGTTCGGGGGGGATTGTGAGCTGTATAATTTAATTGTTCCTGTTCTCTATTTTTTTTAACTGTTGATTGTTCGTACCCTTTTAGAGTGCTCAATCGAAACATCTAATAGATACCGAAACGTGTGTACATAGAACATTGACATTAGACTTCTAACCAAACTGTATGTACAGACATCAGCGCTCTAAAAAACCGTGTGTACAGACATCAGCGCTCTAACCACCGTGTGTACAGAAATCAGCGTTCTAACCAAACCGTATGTACAGATATCTAACCACCGTGTGTACAGACATCGGCGCTCTAACAAAAGCCTGTGTACAGATATCTAACCACCGTGTGTACAGACATCGGCGCTCTAACAAAACCCTGTGTACAGATATCTAACCACCGTGTGTACAGACATCGGCGCTCTAACAAAACCCTGTGTACAGATATCTAACCACCGTGTGTACAGACATCGGCGCTCTAACAAAACCTTGTGTACAGATATCTAACCACCGTGTGTACAGACATCGGCGCTCTAACAAAACCTTGTGTACAGATATCTAACCACCGTGTGTACAGACATCGGCGCTCTAACAAAACCTTGTGTACAGATATCTAACCACCGTGTGTACAGACATCGGCGGTTTAACCAATAACAGAGATGTCCATAAATTGCATCAACAAATTTTTAAAAAAGTCCCTGTAAATGGTTTTACATTTATTGATAAGGGAGACAGATTTTTGACAAAAGTTGACGCCAACAATACTATTTTTACACATCAATTACATTGTTTACATTTGAAACATTTGTTATTCTTTTGTTGATATAACTACGAAGACAGGTCCGAGAGTATCTAACCGTTGTTTACCATGGGAGGGGATTTGTGACATAATTTATGTTGTCAAGAAAGTATTATATTTGTCATCTCTAGTCGTTATTCTATTGCTGCCTTTCTGAAACTCCAGTCGATTGTAGTCTGGTGAAGGAAAATGATTTGTGTTGTAGTTTACAACTTGGCTGAAATATCTACTCCGTAGCTGTCAACACGCCCAACTTCAGCAGGACATTTTGGCGACAGACTGATTACAGGATATAATTTCTAACTCCACAGCCAAGTCTTCCTAGATAACTTGTACATTATGCAGCCAATTCTCCCTAGATAACTTGTACAGTATGCAGCCAAGTCAATAACTTGTACAGTATGCAGCTAAGTCTCCCTAGATAACTTGTACAGTATGCAGCCAAGTCTCCCTAGATAACTTGTACAGTATGCAGCTAAGTCTCCCTAGATAACTTGTACAGTATGCAGCCAAGTCTCCCTAGATAACGTGTATAGTATGAATGATAAGCTATACTATGACTTTTCATCACTATCAAATCATGCCTTGGCAGCATACCGAACATGAATCTATCAAAACTCATTGACATTCGACAACTCCAGTTATGTCGGTTTTGCTCAGTCGTAGAAAGGGACCACTACCGCCTGAGTTAAGATATAAAGCAGTTATGTTGATGTGTTTCGTGGTAATTACTAGTAATGATATATGTGCCGTTGTATGTGTAAAACTGTGTATAATTGAACGATAGGGGGTGGAGTGAGAGGGGAGTAAAAAAAGAAAGGACACCCAATTAATGCATCAATCGGCATTTTTCAGTATTAATAGTCTCCTTATTTGTGTCAACTAATTATACAGGTTCAATTTTGTGTCAACGAATTCTACAGGTCTAATTTTGTTTCAACTAATTCTACAGGTACAATTCTGTGTCAACGAATTATACAGGTCTAATTTTGTGTCAACTAATTCTACAGGTCTAATTTTGTTTCAACTAATTCTACAGGTCCAATTCTGTGTCAAAGAATTATACAGGTCCAATTCTATGCCTGAAGAAATTATACAGGATTAATTGTGTGTACGAATTTTACAGACCATTTTTTTTTTTGGAACGACTTATACTGGACCAATTTTGCGTCTAAAAAGGCTACATGACCTTTGATGCAACACTGTTATTTGACATCAGTTATGTTGGGACCAATTTGATACAAAACAAGTTTGTAACTTTATTCTATTTGGTGAAATTCTAACATGAAATATTACAGCAGTTTCTTTATCTCCAAAACTGTGTATGAATTTCAACGATTACACATTGAACAATATCTATTGTGTTTCAAATTATGTTCTGAACATAAGATCTCAGCGGTAGTGCACAGAAACTGAAGTACTGGCGAAGAACACCCATGTAACGTACTCTTTTGTAATGCTACACCCTACATACATTCTAAAAAAAAAATTCGCGTGCACGGATCAAACGGTTACAAAGACATGAACAAAATCGAAATTATAAATTCTCTATTGAGGATATCTCACTTGAAGATATTTGCAAGATGCACACTTTTATATCATGTGTAAAGAATCTTAAAGTGTGCGCGGCTTCGTCAGTGAAGTATGCGCCGTGCAGTAACGCAGTTCGGAGTGAAGTTAATAGAAACTGTTAATCTTATTAACCATTTGCAAAGGCAGTTATCTTTTCGCCTTACGTGATCGATACATGCACTAAAAACGATTCTTTTTTATGTCGATCTCCAGGAATTATGAACAGTAAAGCTCGTGTATTCTTGTATGCAATGGGAAGGTTTCTCCGGAATATTAAAAAAAGGGTTTTAAAGCCGTAGAAGACTGACCTCGCTGTACTCATATGTACTCCGTCACTCTCAACGAAGCGTTATGCCGTCTGCCGAGAGTACCACTCATAGCACGTAAATCCGTATCTTCAAGTGATAATCCACAGGGATCTCCGAAAAAAATCCACCTTATAAACAAGACGACACGAGCCGGATTCGAACCCGTTACCTCTTGAACACTAGGCGAACAGATTAACCACTACGCCAGGGAGATCCCCAACCAGCATCCAGAATATTAATACCCAGAGATCTTCCAACTCACAGCCATACAATGCTTTGAGAGGAAGTCACCAACTAGTAGGGTAAAGACATAATTTGTATGCTGTGAGAGGAAGTCACCTACTAGTAGGGTAAAGACATATTTGCAAAGGTGAAGTTGTGGGGGGGGGGGGGTTTCCACTAGAGGAATATCTCATTATATATGCCTATCATGTGCTAGGGATTTTTGTTGCATGGTGGTTTCATTTAATGGGGTAATAGTAACACCTTATGACCTTCCGTATGTGGTAGGGCTGTATCAGCATAGTAATCCTGATCAGAGCCGGATTTAGTCTTTATAGTGCCCTAAGCTATTTCGGATATGGGGTCCTAAGCTGCTTGAGATATGGGGTCCTAAGCTATTTGAGATATGGGGTCCTAAGCTATTGAGATATGGGGTCCTAAGCTATTTGAGATAAGGGGTCCTAAGCTACTTGAGATATGGGGTCCTAAGCTATTTGAGATATGGGGTCCTAAGCTATTTGAGATAAGGGGTCCTAAGCTACTTGAGATATGGGGTCCTAAGATATTTGAGATATGGTGTCCTAAGCTATTTGAGATATGGGGTCCTAAGCTACTTGAGATATGGGGTCCTAAGCTATTTGAGATATGGGGTCCTAAGCTATTTGAGATATGGGGTCCTAAGCTATTTGAGATATGGGGTCCTAAGCTACTTGAGATATGGGGTCCTAAGCTATTTGAGATATGGGGTCCTAACCTATTTGAGACATGGTGTCCTAAGCTATTTGAGATATGGGGTCCTAAGCTATTTGAGATATGGGGTCCTACGCTATTTGAGATAAGGGGTCCTAAGCTATTCGAGATATGGGGTCCTAAGCTATTTGAGATATGGTGTCCTAAGCTATTTGAGACATGGTGTCCTAAGCTATTTGAGGTATGGTGTCCTAAGCTATTTCGGATATGGTGTCCTAAGCTATTTCCGATATGGGGTCCTAAGCTATTTCGGATATGGGGTCCTAAGCTATTTCGGATATGGGGTCCTAAGCTATTTCGGATATGGGGTCCTAATCTATTTCGGATATGGGGTCCTAAGCTATTTCCGATATGAGGTCCTAAGCTATTTCGGATATGGGGTCCTAAGCTATTTCGGATATGGGGTCCTAAACTATGTCGGATATGGGGCCATTAAACGATTAAGAATATAGAGATAGTGAAATATAAAAATGTTTGGGGGCCCTAAGATATAGCTTGTTTAGCTTATAGGTAAATCCGGCACTGATCTTGATTATGGAAACCGCCAGACTCGGACAAAATATAAAACAACTGTTAGATGACCATCTTACTATTCACTAAAAATCGAAGTATTATTTTAATGCTGTAAGTAACTAATTATATTTGTATGCTAAAAATGACCATTTATGTGTTTATGTTATAAGTAACTATTTATATTTTTATACTTTAAGTAACTATTGATAATGTTATGCTATAAGTAATTATTTATATTTTTATGCTAATATTTTTATGCTATAAGTAACTATTTATATTAATTTATTTTTTTTATTCGTAAAATGTTTAACAAGAAATGAGAAAAAAAAGTTTCATCTGTGCAAAAGAAATGAGTTTTCACAACCTCTATAACCGTAGTTGTACCCGTGGAATCTGAAAAAGGGGCGTTACCTTCAAAGATCTCCACAAATTACTTGAAAGAAAATCGAAAAAAATTAATTAATGACATCACATTTATTTAGTTGAAAGTAGATGATGTGTGGATAGCTGGGTCATGTCTCCATGAGCTCTGCGGCTGAACAATCAGAAATGAATTATTGCGTTGTTAGGAAGATAACTACAGTTCTCTAATCCATGAATGTCTCTGGGCATGAGCCAAGTGCGCAGAACTTGTGCGCATCTTCCCGCCAAGAATTGGGTCAATGTCAATCAATTGACCTGGTGTAGATGGTAGAGAGAACCTGGAAATAATGAAAAATACTTTAATAAAGTGATGCCATCAATTAATTTATTTTATTTTAAACTTTGTTTTACCTCTGTTTTTTTTAAATAGTATATAATACTCTGAATATTCAAACTACCTCTCAGTGGTCATGGCTTCCGTGTATATACACAATAATAATCTGTAGATGTGTAAATATTAGCGCCGGATATTTTTCTTGATACGGCCCTAAGTTTTCGGACGTGCAACATTGGGACAAATAATGCTGCAATATATTTACGTATATGTGATAATTAGACAGGAAAGTGGGGGCCCTAAGCTATATCTTGTGTAGATTATACGTAAATCCTGCACTGGTAATTATTTTTTTTTAAACTACGGTTGACGATTGCAGATGGTCACACACTGTCTTATTTTCTTAATTGTCCCGTTTAAACAGCTTGAAAAACGTCAAAATGGTAGTCAAGATTGGCAACACTGATACCTGCCGTAAACATTTCAGGGAGGGGTGAGGGGGGGAGTGTTGTGCATGCGATTGACTATCCACATCCAGCAGTTATCCTTACTGTGATGAAACATATTTGGACTTTAGGGATGCCATCAACATTTTTATCTACGACATGCCTCAAAACTACAAGATAGTCACAGCAAAGTTGTGTTTTTTTTCAGTGTAGAGCACTGTTAATCTCACGTTATTGTACACTGCAGTCACATGAAGTCAAATAGTCATCAAGAACTTGCAGAAAGTTCTGGAAAACTTCCTGATCACGAGAGAATATCAAAGAAATCTCTATGAGCTAAAAGTACTAGAATATTTCCACCACTAATATTGGAAAAATAAGTGAGAATTTAGTTGTTTCTCTCTCTCTCTCTCTCTCTCTCTCTCTCTCTCTCTCTGTTCTACCATCATCTCTGGGGGAAAGGCATGCTGTAGATGTTACATGCAGGCTCTATATGGCTATCAGTACTATAATCTGTGCCATCAGAAAGCCTCTCTTAACGGCCTCTCTCCTGAAAGCAACGTCATTATGATCCATTAATTCTGGATGCTGCTGAAGTCTGAAACATCAACTTGGCTCATCATCTTAGTCAGACAACCTGGCTCATCAGCCTAAATAAACAGCATGACACGCCAGCCTAACCAAGCTACCTGGCATGTCCGCTTAGTTACGCCAGGACCGGTCTCCATTGTATAAGACCTGTGCACAGAAAATGTAAACATAACATAGAAAGCCCCTTTTGATTATTTCCGTACACTTCTTTGGTCAAACTTGGTTATTTTTGGCTTGCGACTCCAAGTACATAAATAGTGCCAACAAAAATCACAATAATAATATTTAAAAAAGGTAATGAATGGAGTCCTAATTAATTTTGGACAGATGCCTTTACAGTCGAAGGTCTCATTTAAGTAGCTTGACCACTCAGTCTAGCTACACAACTCGGCTGGTCAGTGTACGTAAGCTACTTGTTTGATCAGCTTAGTTAAGCAGCCTTTTAACTTGGCCACTTACGCAAGCTAAGTAAAGCGTGACCAAATAATAGTATAGAAGACCTGTCAACTAAAACGTAAACATGAATTAGTATCCAATTTCTGTGCTTTATATTTGTCATCCTTGGCTATTTTGGGTATGCGACTACTATAATAGTATATAAATACTGACCAAAAGGCGCACGTTAATAATCATAAACCATGGACCGCTACATCGATGACACCAAATGTAAGATTGAACGTCACCACTTCACCCGCATTAGGCGTACCAACATCTCTCCTGTTGAGTCCCGTGCTCTTCAACAATTTCAAAGCCGTGACGACATCGTCATCAAGGGGGGGGGGATGGTGTCTGGTTTCGTCAAGCGCAATGACCTCTATCTAACAGAGTGGCATGTTCAGCTACCCAATCCCTTGTTCTACAGGACTAATACGGGCAAGAAAGATCCGATTGTTGCCCACGACGATACAATCTCTACCACCATCAAGGGTTTAATAGTTGACAGCTTTCTGCCCACTTCAGCTGCCACTCTATGCCTCAAGTTAGGCAGTGTCAGTGTGGGTAGGCCTGCATTCTATATTCTGCCAAAAATCCACAAATCTTTAAACCCGGCAGATCCATTGTATTTGCGTGTTAATGGCCTACGAAACACATTTTTGACTTCCTGGATAGTGTCTTCCAACCATTAGTGGAGCAACTCCCCATATTCCTGAAAGATACTAATCACGTCCTGTATATATGTGCCTCTATTTGACTGTCTCCTGCTGACACTTATCGTCTCTTTCTGCTTGATGTCTGATCCCTTTACACCTCCATACTACACTAAGAGCGTCTCACGGCCGTGAAGTTCTTCCTCGAACAGCACCCTCATCCCTTCTGTGTCTACTTCTACCATCATCGGTTTTGCAGAACTCGTGTTCATTCTCAATTTCTTTGAGTTTTATTGGCACTTCTTTGACGAAATCAGTGGGGGTGACCATGGCACTAAGATGGAATCTAGTTATGCCTTCTTGTTCATGGGCCACCTTGAGCACCAGATATGGGAATCCTATTGGGGGGAAGGGGGCTTCTCATCAGTGTTCCATAGATACATCGATAATATGATCGGCATCACTGACATGTCTGAGGCTGGCCTGGCACGCTTCCTACAATTCATTGACATTGTTCACCCTGCCAGGGTGAAAATTTCACCCAATTTTCGGAGATCTTCACCTCTCATGTGAACTTCATGGACATATCCATTACTACCCAACCCATCTGTTTCAGCACATCGGTACACTACAACCCGAATGATGCCCATAGCCTTCTTCTATACACCTCTTCTCATCTCTCTGCCTGTCCGATTCCCTTTCAATATCTCACCTTCTTCTATACACCTCTTCTCATCTCTCTGCCTGTCCGATTCCCTTTCATTATCTCACCTTCTTCCTCTCCGGCGCTTGTGTAGCTGCGAGAACTTCCTCGAAAAAGCCCATGAGATTACGGATTTCTCCCACTGTCGCCTATACCCTGAGACAGTTCTCAGAGCTGCCCTTTCTTCGAATGTGCAGGTTCTCCCATCAAGACACCCGTTTGAACACTCGGAAATCTTCCTCTTCTGACAGGTCTAACTTGCTTTCACTTTCCACCCCCATAGCGCTGCCGTTCGTCATGTCCTGCTCCGTCACCTTCAATCGGATTCCGGGAAGTGTTCTGTGACCGCCCTTCCCCCTCCCTCTTGTTGCTTACAGACGTGACAAGAACCTTAGGGATCTACTGGTCGGGGCACTCCAAACCTGACTTTCCTAATCATTTCGGCACTATCAGCTGCACACGCAGCAAATGCTACACCTATGCCTATGTCACCCTAGATCTGATATGTCACATTCTCTAAAGCCACCTTCACCATTGAGGAGAGCTTCACATGTGTGTTCCGCAACTTCATCTAAGCAATTATATCCAAGCGTTGCGCCATGACATACACTGGAAGGAAGCTTACATACCGATTCTGTGAACATCTGCATATCATAAAAAACCCATTTGGATTATTATATGGACGTCCATTTCAATGGCACGGGAAATCGGGGCCCCCAAGAAAATTCAGATTATTTAGTTAGTTGCATCATCGTCACTGCATTCCAGACAAGTCCATAGGTGCTCAGATCTCTCCTTGCGTGTAGCCGCCGTTACACGTTGACTGAAGGTCCCAGTACGCAGTTGATTGACCATCATTCTTTCTTGCCCACGAAACCGCTTTTTTCTAGCGACACCACATTTCAAATCAAATTCCTTTATTCTAGTCATAGAACAAGAGTCATCGTCACTTATAGTCATTTGCTCGTGCATTTTCCCGTAGAGCGTTCAAAATGTCTGTTCTATCCATCGCTCCACCAACAGCCGTAGTAGCAGCTTGTGCAGCCAACATATCTGCTATCTCATTACCCCGAACTCCCACATGTCCCGGCACAAAAATGAAAGTCACTTTACGCATACAGGAATTCTTCACTGCATCTAGCCACTATTCCCGAATGTACCCCGCCTGAACTTTCACAATCATGCTCATGGAGTCACTGAGTATACAGGCATGCTCGCGGACAGTCTGCGAGTACACTCATTCCAAAGCTTTGATTACTGCCAAAATCTCCATTGCATTATGCTTGTCGTCTGAGCGAATGCACCAATTTCCTCTCTGATGGTCTCTCCCGACCTTTGAGCCGTGAAGACTCAACCGTGTCTCTCAACCGACCCATCTGTATATACAATCATATCATTTTCCCTGGAATTTTCACCGATCAGAGCGAGTACCTCCGACTCCACCACTGTCGGATACCATTCCCTGCATTATCTATTGAGTGCTATTATTACTGTGAAGGCTGTCGGACAATTTATGGGCGCACGGCTCCATTACGCACCAGGTAGCACATCTTCCAATCTGGACACATTCTGTATAATATCCACTGCGCGTTCCTTCAACGGCTTTTCTCTCTTAAGTCAACTGCCTTTAACTTTGAGAATTTCAGGGTGTAGATGATGTTCTTTATCAGTGGTAACTTGTAAGTAAAACCCAAACACATTCAGGTTATGGTCATTAATTCGTGCTTCTCTGACGACCATGCTTCTCTTGCGTTTGAGAACCGCTACATTTACAAATATGGAACTGTTAAACTCTACGTCATCAATGAGTGCCTGTCTCATGTATTATTCTAGTTGTTCTATAATTTCTCTGTTTGTTTCGTGTCACATGTGTGTAGTCATCTTTGTATATTCCTTGTCCGGTGTCCGTTCACCTCTACCGGTCAATCTACAGTACACATGACCATGTGAACGTCTATAATTCTACTGCCCGTTTTCTGTTGTATGTTAACATTTTGTTTAAATTTTTGTCTTGATAAAATCATTTTGGTCGAAACCTCGATTTATGTGTGATATTATGTGTATATTGAGTGATTAGCAAAACTTCAATACTCTTTTCCTGGATTTATCTGTTCTAATAACAAAACTAACATTCCTTAGAGCCTGCATATTCCCAGTTGCAATTTATGAATGTGAATCTTGGTAAATAACCAATAAGTTGAAAAACAAAATTGCAGCATTTGAAACAAAATGTTACACAAGAATAAACAAAATACCATGGAATAGGGACATTCCGAAAGAATTAAAAGAAAACTGGCTAAACACAATGAAGAGGATGATGCCAGGGCAACGAAAAAGAGGCAGACTACGAAGAAGATGGGCTTAAGATATCAAAGACCACCTGAACATGACACAGAAGAAGAAAGATTGGCTTAATGTCAAAATTAGTTTCGAAAGTCTGTAATGCATGCTAAATCATGTCCTGGATATGCTACCTGGCGATTGAAGCGGACGGTCAAATAAATTCACAAACATCATGTCCTGGATATGCTACCTGGCGATTAAAGCGGACGGTCAAATAAAGCATGTCCTGGATATGCTACCTGGCGATTGAAGCGGACGGTCAAATAAATTCACAAACATCATGTCCTGGATATGCTACCTGGCGATTGAAGCGGACGGTCAAATAAATTCACAAACATCATGTCCTGGATATGCTACCTGGCGATTGAAGCGGACGGTCAAATAAATTCACAAACATCATGTCCTGGATATGCTACCTGGCGATTGAAGCGGACGGTCAAATAAATTCACAAACATCATGTCCTGGATATGCTACCTGGCGATTGAAGCGGACGGTCAAATAAATTCACAAACATCATGTCCTGGATATGCTACCTGGCGATTGAAGCGGACGGTCAAATAAATTCACAAACATCATGTCCTGGATATGCTACCTGGCGATTGAAGCGGACGGTCAAATAAATTCACAAACATCATGTCCTGGATATGCTACCTGGCGATTGAAGCGGACGGTCAAATAAATTCACAAACATCATGTCCTGGATATGCTACCTGGCGATTGAAGCGGACGGTCAAATAAATTCACAAACATCATGTCCTGGATATGCTACCTGGCGATTGAAGCGGACGGTCAAATAAATTCACAAACATCATGTCCTGGATATGCTACCTGGCGATTGAAGCGGACGGTCAAATAAATTCACAAACATCATGTCCTCGATATGCTACCTGGCGATTGAAGCGGACGGTCAAATAAATTCACAAACATCATGTCCTCGATATGCTACCTGGCGATTGAAGCGGACGGTCAAATAAATTCACAAACATCATGTCCTCGATATGCTACCTGGCGATTGAAGCGGACGGTCAAATAAATTCACAGTAACATCATTTTTCATTTCACTTATATTTAGCATTATTATAAATATTAAATTCACAGCTGCCCTACTCATTCTCCTCTATGGCACATATAAAACATGGGTAACTTACATGCTCCGGGTGAGACGACAAAACATCTCTTGAACAAATTTTCAAAAAATGATTTGTGCAAGACTTTAAATACAGCATTTCTAATTTATTTTGGCACATGCTTATATCAAATATCATAATGAAATTCCATAGTTGGCTCTGTGGTTGTTTTTTTTTAATGATGAATTTAAATTTCAACAATATAAATTTCGTGTATACTTGTTTAATCTCTTTTGTGAAACAATTATTCTTTACACTTCAGCATTATAAAAATTGTTATTACAAATTCAATTAAGTGATATTCCACTTAATATTAAAGCAGAAATGCTGTGGCACACAAACAGGTCACACTTTTTTTAAAAATAACTTAGCAAGCGGCTTCTGACTGTTCCTAAACACAGAAATTTTAACACCTTCTGCTAGAATATTCCACTGTTGTAATCTTGAACCTAGAAGCTCCGTGCAGCACATTTATTGCAGCAAATTTGTGGTGCCCAACTCGTATCTTGATCTCCTATCATGCAGCCAAAATACAAGTTGTACTCTTTCTTAATCACTGTAGACATTCCGTCTTTGTGTTAGAAAAGTCGCTTGGCCACATATATAACAGAAATTATTTGCACTATTGAGACATATCCTGAGAATTTCTAAGACACGTTTGAGTAGGAAAAATGCAATACTACTAACGAAATTTAATCAGAGATAAGATATTTATACACAAAAGTGATGAAATACCAGGTAGGATTTTATCATATGTTTCTAGTTACATTTTTATTTGTCAGAATCAATAATTCAATCTACCACAGCTGTTGCTTCATATAGATAGATAGACAGACAGACAAACAGACCGACAGACAGATATACAGACAGGTAGGTAGTTACTTAGATAGACAGACAGAAAGACAGACAGACAGGCCGACAGACCGACCGACAGACAGACTGACCGACAGACAGGCAGACAGACAGACAGGTAGGTAGGTACGTAGATAGGTAGGTAGGCAGGTAGTTAGATAGATAGATAGACAGACAGACAGACAGATAAACAGACCGACCGACAGACAGATATATATATATATATATATATATATATATATATATATATATATATATATATATATATATATATATATATATATATATATATATATATATATATATATATATATATCGAGAGAGAGAGAGGGAGGGAGAGAGAGGGAGGGAGGGAGAGAGAGAGGAAGGGAGAGAGAGAGAAAGGGAGGGAGAGAGAGGGAAGGAGGGAGAGAGAGAAAATAATAGTTATACCAAAAAGACTAGTGCAAATGAACATTTTTTAAATATCATTTTCTTGTTTGGCACCCCAAATTTCTTGTTTGGCACCCCAAATTTCTTGTTTGGCACCCCAAATTTGTTCAGATCAACTTTTTCATTACTGATACAATTTTGATGTTGACTAGTAATAGTTTTCACATTTGGGGCCTACGTAAACTTGGCGTTATGTGGCAAGACAAAGTCACTAACACTGATGTATCGGAAAGAGCAGGCAATACCACAGTATTTTCTATGTTCAGTCCGCATAGAATCAGATGGCCAGGACAGACTAGGACGATGAAAGATGGCAGAATATTAACAAGTCAACCTCTATACAAAGGCGGCGTGTGATTGTACGATATGATGATGCAGGCATTGATAAGGAATCTTTGGAAAGGGATGCCATAGATCGTGTACTTGGAGGGGAATGATCAAGAGACAGCGTTCAAGAAGAGAGAGAGAGAGAGAGAGAGAGAGAGAAACCATCACTTCGTGACTATTGAATAATTGTTATACTGCTGACTAGTGATAAATAGTTATACAATATTTTAGTTTTAATTGCTTAAACAAATATCGAAGTATTCGTTTACATTTCAAAATTATAAGGCATCAAGTGCATGGATTACATGCACGGAGGACATTCCACTGCTCCTCTAGGCATATTCTACTTATAGCGTGACAAGTCAAGGGTGTTGCTATTCTTTGACCCCCCCCCCCCTCTTTTGAACCAATCAACAGACGGGCAATCATTGTGATTCAGTTGTCTGCAGATGTCGTAGTTGCATAATTTATGTCTGCCTCTTGGGACGAACCGTTCATCATTTTACATATGTACACCTTCACATTCTCAACGATAGCGTTGTTTCTGCCTTTCTTCCCGCTCAAGAATGCAACCGTGATGCTAAGGTCCGGAGTTTGCGTTATTTGTAAAACTAATCAGAAAACAACGTGCGTTCGAAATTGGGCCGTGATGTCAGATTTACAAGAGAATATCTTTCGGAACTCTCTTGTGATTATCGACTGGGACGTACTGTATAAGCTCTAAACGAATTTTTGACAAGATGAATACTGCTCTGTAAAGATGGATAACGAATTTGACAAAGTATCGATTGAACATAATGAAGTCAGTACTCTACGCCCATTTGTGAATCGTTTTTATAAACTTATATTTTATTCAGAATTTTTAGTTTAAAAAATAGAAAAATGGTAGCAATCGATATAAAAGAAAATATTGCACATGAAAAATGGTAGCAATCGATATAAAAGAAAATATCGTACATGAAAAATGGTAGCAATCGATATAAAAGAAAATATCGCACATGAAAAATGGTATTTACATTCCCTAAGTGACCACAACGAGATTCTATTTTGGTTGGATTATGATTCGAAATTATGTTTTGAGTAAAGGTTATGGTACTTCGTGTAAACGCAATCTATTGATACATATTGCAGTCCTTATAAGGAAGTAGTAAATATTGTTCTTATCATGTGGAAGAATTGAAGATAATTCACTAAACAATTAATAACAACATGTCCAACTTTCTCCACTATAATGCAGACGCTTATTTGTTACGTTTCACTGTCCCATTATTTCGAATCCGTCAGGCGCAATTCAACAAAAGATGACATAAATTGGTGAAAAGTGCTTGGTATTAAACACACAATTGTAAAGTAGAAAATTACCACAAAGCCATTAAACTAGAACTAACAAGGGTAGTGAATAGCGGTGGAAACACGAGAGTGTGACAAGAAAACAAGAAAGATGTCCGTGAATGAGAGTTATTGACAGAACTAAATTTGAGTATATAAAACTCAAAGAACTGAGACCTGGCATCTGAAGGTACATGTTCCACAGGAAGAAGGACTGTTAACGTTTAACAACAATATATGTAACAGTAGTAATAGTAGATATAGAAGTAGTTGCAGTACTAGTAGTAGTAGTTGTTGTTGTTGCTGTTGTTATAGTAGTAGTTGTTGTTGTTGTTGCTGTTGTTATAGTAGTAGTAGTACTAGTTGTTGTTGTTGTTGTTGTTGTTGCTGTTTTTGTTGTTATAGTAGTAGTAGTAGTAGTAGTAGTTGTTGTTGCTGTTGTTATAGTAGTAGTAGTAGTAGTTGTTGTTGTTGTTGCTATTGTTATAGTAGTACTAGTAGTGGTTGTTGTTGCTGTTTTTGTTGTTATAGTAGTACTAGTAGTAGTTGTTGCTGTTTTTGTTGTTATAGTAGTAGTAGTAGTTGTTGTTGTTGCGGTTGTTATAGTAGTAGTAGTAGTTGTTGTTATTGTTGTTGCTGTTGTTATAGTAGTAGTTGTTGTTGTTGTTGCTGTTGTTATAGTAGTAGTAGTACTAGTTGTTGTTGTTGTTGTTGTTGCTGTTTTTGTTGTTATAGTAGTAGTAGTAGTAGTAGTAGTAGTTGTTGTTGTTGTTGTTGTTGTTATAGTAGTACTAGTAGTTGTTTTTGTTGTTATAGTAGTAGTAGTAGTAGTAGTTGTTGTTGCTGTTTTTGTTGTTATAGTAGTAGTAGTAGTAGTAGTAGTAGTAGTAGTAGTAGTCGTAGTTGCTGTTGTTATAGTAGTAGTAGTAGTAGTTGTTGTTGCTGTTTTTGTTGCTATAGTAGTAGTAGTAGTTGCTGTTGCTGTTGTTATAGTAGTAGTAGTAGTTGTTGTTGTTGCTGTTGTTATAGTAGTAGTAGTAGTTGTTGTTGTTGTTGCAGTTGCTGTTGTTATAGTAGTAGGAGTTGTTGTTGCTGTTTATTGCGGTAGTGGTAATGATAGTTGTTGTTGCTATAATAATAGTAGTTGTAGTAGTAATGGTTGTTGTTGTTGTATTAATTACTGTTGATATAGTACCAGCTGTAGATGTAGTTGTTGTAGCTGTTGTAGTCGTAGTAGTGGTAGTAGCAGCAGTAGTTGGAGGGAATCTTGCTGTTATTGTTGTTTTAGAAGCAGTAGTAGTTGTTGAAGTAATAGATGTTGTTGTTGCACTCGTAGTTATTGTAGTAGTGGTTGTGTTAGCTTTTGTTTTTGTTTTTATTGGAATAGTACTAGACGTAAGAGTAGTGTTTGGTTCTTGATTAGAAACTGGCCTCACGGCACGTGGGGCATTCCCATTAAGTGCTCCGCCCTCTGTTCCAGCAGCCATCCGACTCGATGGTGTTTCGAGTCAAATGCCGCTGAAATAGACGTCGACATCAGGGCACAACTCTGGCCCTTGCGACATGTTTCTTTGTTGTTCTGTCCACCCACGCTGTGCCAGTAACTAGTTCAAGCACAACGTCGGCCTGCCGGAACAACATCGTAACTGTTATCGAAGGTTACGACTACGGGATTGTATAGATGACGTGTCATGAAGCTTCTATAAAAAGATAACCTCAATATAAAGACATGTCATCTACTAAGGTTTTCTGTTGCATGTGTGGTTTAGCTAGTGAGCCATTGGTGAGACCCACAGACACAAGTATTTGTTGTGGTAATAGTAAAAGTAGTATTTGTTGTGGTAGTAGTAATAGTCGTATTTGTTGTGGTAGTAGTAATAGTCGTATTTGTTGTGGTAGTAGTAAAAGTCGTATTTGTTGTGGTAGTAGTATTAGTAGTATTTGTTGTTGTTTCTCTTGGAATAGTACTAGACGTAATAGTAGTATGTGTTGTGGTAATAGTAAAAGTAGTATTTGTTGTGGTAATAGTAAAAGTAGTATTTGTTGTGGAAATAGTAAAAGTAGTATTGTTGTGGTAGTAGTAATAGTAGTATTTGTTGTGGTAGTAATAAAAGTAGTATTTGTTGTGGTAGCAGTAATAGTAGTATTTGTTGTGATAGTAGTAATAGTCGTATTTGTTGTGGTAGTAGTAATAGTAGTATTTGTTGTGGTAGTAGTAATAGTAGTATTTGTTGTGATAATAGTAATAGTCGTATTTGTTGTGGTAGTACTAAAAGTAATATTTGTTGTGGTAGTAGTAATAATAGTATTTGTAGTGGTAGTAGTAATAGTAGTAATAGTAGTATTTGTTGTGGTAGTAGTAATAGTAGTAATAGTAGTATTTGTTGTGGTAGTAGTAATAGTAGTAATAGTAGTATTTGTTGTGGTAGTAGTAATAGTAGTAATAGTAGTATTTGTTGTGGTAGTAGTAATAGTAGTAATAGTAGTATTTGTTGTGGTAGTAGTAATAGTAGTAATAGTAGTATTTGTTGTGGTAGTAGTAATAGTAGTAATAGTAGTATTTGTTGTGGTAGTAGTAATAGTAGTAATAGTAGTATTTGTTGTGGTAGTAGTAATAGTAGTAATAGTAGTATTTGTTGTGGTAGTAGTAATAGTAGTAATAGTAGTATTTGTTGTGGTAGTAGTAATAGTAGTAATAGTAGTATTTGTTGTGGTAGTAGTAATAGTAGTAATAGTAGTATTTGTTGTGGTAGTAGTAATAGTAGTAATAGTAGTATTTGTTGTGGTAGTAGTAATAGTAGTAATAGTAGTATTTGTTGTTGTAGTAGTGAAATTAGTATTTGTTGTGGTAGTAGTAAAAGTAGTTTTTGTTGTTGTAGTAGTAAAAGTAGTATTTTTGTGGTAGTAGTAATGGTAGTATTTGTTGTGGTAGTAGTAATAGTAGTATTTTGTTGTGGTAGTAGTAATAGTGTTAGTGCAAGTAGCAGATATTCAAATATTCAACAAGTCAGTCTCAACATGAACAAGATAATGATTTTCAATCACTATACAAACTAAGACGGTCGTAGTAAAGACCTGTAAACATAAAGTAAACAAGACTCCATTTGTTAGGTTTTTGATTAATTTTTTTTTTTTTGTTTGTTAATCACTGTTTATTTAACTGGAGTCGCGTGCCAAAAAAAAAAACAAGGCCGACAAACTAAATGTAGGGCACTAATTATAAATCATCTTCTAGGTCATGTTTACTTTGTGTACACTGGTCTTTAAACGAGACCGGTCATGGTACAAACTCAACGCAAATGCATTTTGGAGGTTATGGGATTTAGTTGGCTGTTCCATCCCATATAGGATCAGTGGCCAAAAGTCATGCTGAAGTCGAATGTGTCATGCCAAAAGGAGCAAATATCGCAGTAATTATGTAAACCATGAGAAAGCGCATACCGTTCTCCGAACTACATCCTACTAACCTGCAGGCGTTTCAGAACGAACTCATAAGAAGAAGAAGAAGCGTTTATAATAGTAAGATATGTGGACAAGTAATATTCAACAAGTCCTACGAATATCCAATTAAATGGTCACAAACTGGAAGAAGTTACCATCTTAAAATATTTCGGGTCCCAAATATGTGATGACCACAATTCTCGTTCTTAAATCTTCTTCTTCTTCTGCGTTCGTTCTCAAACTCCTGCAGATTAGCAGGATGTAGTCCGGAGAACGGAATGCGTTGTGTCATGGTTTACAGCATTGCTGTGATATCTTCGCCTTTCAGCCTAACACATCCAACTTCAGCGTGGCTTTGGGTCACTGACCCTATATGGGATGGGACAGCCAACTCCATCCCATAACCTCCTTAGTCGCCTTTTACGACATGCGTGGAAGGTAAACAGTGTTGTTATTCTTTGCTCCCCTTTCGGGCCCCGGCAACACACAGGCGTCGTTCTTAAATAAGATCAAGTAATGACTCGAGATGACAATGGCTGCATGGCAAGAATGGATTTGATAAAAAGTAAGATCAGTATTGAACACTTGAGGTCCCGGGTTCAATCCAGGGTTGGGACATAATTTTTTTCTTTCGGATGTACAATCAAAATCCTTCTGTACATATCGCGGCGTCTGTTATGGCAAACCGGCCTTCATTTCCACAGCCTATAGAAAGCCACCCTGCACTCCTTCACAGCCTATAGAAAGCCACCCTGCACTCCTACACAGCCTATAGAAAGCCACCCTGCACTCCTACACAGCCTATAGAAAGCCACCCTGCACTCCTACACAGCCTATAGAAAGCCACCCTGCACTCCTACACAGCCTATAGAAAGCCACCCTGCACTCCTACACATGAAATCATGTAGTAACGAAAGAAGAGATCAGTATTACGGTAAAGATCATTTTTTTTACAGAACGCTATTGCTAACTATATCTGTTGTATGTGACAGTTGTACACTAAATGTAGACAAGGAAAGAAGGATATCTGTTGTATGTGACAGTTGTACACTAAATGTAGACAAGGAAAGAAGGATTCAGATTTTAAAATATAATATCATCATCATCAAGTGCCGTCCCCGCAATGAAGGTTGGCTGCAACGGATCTCTAACATCCCCTGTCTCTTGTCTAGGTGGTGCACTCTGTTAGACTATAACCTGTCCATCGTGTGATTTTACTCTCCCACTTGTATCTGTCTACCTCTAGCTTGCTTCCCTTGCTTACCCTCAAGTAAGGTCTTCAATAAGGTGTCATGTCTTTTAATGTGTCCAAAATATTTTATTTTCCCTGATCTTTATTTCTCTTAGTAGTTCTTTCTTCATATTAAGTGTTTTAGCACCTCTTTATTTGTTTTCTTCTCTTTCCATGATGTTCTCCATATTCTTCTATATACCCACATCTCACAGGCATCAATTATATCTTCTAATTGTTTATTTAGTGTCCATGTTTCTGAGCCATATATTAATGTAGAATAGATGTAACATTTTATAATTCCCATTTTTAACTTGTTTGTAATTTGTTTAGATGTTAATATTTTCCTCATATAATTTATGCGTATGTTAAAAATTCAATTACATAGAATATTAAGATAAATATATTAATCCGCCAACAAATTAATAAACCTGCAGGTTAATAAGAACTACTTTTTTCTTTAGAGAAACGGCGCAAACCTAATTGGTTTAGACATGGAACGAGACACGAATGTATACAACTATTCAGCCATGAACAGTTGATAGTGGAAGCAATAATAGTACCTACGTAGAACACAGGTTTTTAGAAAGTTCCACTTAGACACGACGGACAATCACTAAAACTATAGGGTTATGATATGTAATTAAGAAAACATACAAATTACAATACATAATACATTTTCAACGTTTCGAACCGTCAGGCCTTTCTCAAGAATATATAAAACAAACAGTGAAAAACAATGAAAACAGTAAAAACAATGTTAACACAACAGAAGCACTAGATACACTATTAACATGTAAGCAATACAAAGTTCAAGGTGACAATGATGTATGTGGAAACATGTGGTCATGGAAGCAGGTTTTGTTGAAAATTGGACGGGATATGATAACAGATAAAACAAATTATTACCCAATACAACATGGATAACAATACAGTATGGATCACACCAACACAAATTTAACACAAATATACATCATTGTCACCTTGAACTTCGTATTGTTTACGTTAGTAGTGCATCTATGGTCTCTGTGATGTTAAAATTGTTTTTACAGTTTTCATTGTTTTTCACTGTTTGTTTTATTAAATAAAAGTGATGTTATAAGTAATGTTATAAGTAATGTTATAAGTAATGTTATAAGCGATCTTATAAGCGATGGTATAAGTGATGTTACAAATGATGTTATAAGTAATGTTATAAGTAATGTTATAAGTAATGTTATAAGTAATGTTATAAGTAATGTTATAAGTAATGTTATAAGTAATGTTACAAGTAATGTTATAAGTAATGTTATAAGCGATCTTATAAGCGATGGTATAAGTGATGTTACAAATGATGTTATAAGTAATGTTATAAGTAATGTTATAAGTAATGTTATAAGTAATGTTATAAGTAATGTTATAAGTAATGTTATAAGTAATGTTATAAGTAATGTTATAAGCGATCTTATAAGCGATGGTGTAAGTGATGTTACAAATGATGTTATAAGTAATGTTATAAGTAATGTTATAAGTAATGTTATAAGTAATGTTATAAGTAATGTTATAAGTAATGTTATAAGTAATGTTATAAGTAATGTTATAAGTAATGTTATAAGCGATCTTATAAGCGATGGTATAAGTGATGTTACAAATGATGTTATAAATTATGTTATAAGTAATGTTATAAGTAATGTTATAAGTAATGTTATAAGCGATCTTATAAGCGATGGTATAAGTGATGTTACAAATGATGTTATAAGTTATGTTATAAGCGATCTTATAAGCGATGGTATAAGTGATGTTACAAATGATGTTATAAGTAATGTTATAAGTAATGTTATAAGTAATGTTATAAGTAATGTTATAAGTAATGTTATAAGTAATGTTATAAGTAATGTTATAAGTAATGTTATAAGCGATCTTATAAGCGATGGTATAAGTGATGTTACAAATGATGTTATAAGTTATGTTATAAGTAATGTTATAAGTAATGTTATAAGTAATGTTATAAGTAATGTTATAAGTAATGTTATAAGTAATGTTATAAGCGATCTTATAAGCGATGGTATAAGTGATGTTACAAATGATGTTATAAGTTATGTTATAAGTAATGTTATAAGTAATGTTATAAGTAATGTTATAAGTAATGTTATAAGTAATGTTATAAGTTATGTTTATAAGTTATGTTTATAAGCGATGTTATAATTGGGGTTATAACTGTTGTTATAAATTATATTATAAGAGATGTTATAACTGATCTTAGAAGTGATGTTATAATTGATGTTAGAGGTGAAGTTATAATTGATGTTAGAGGTGATGTTATAACTGATGTTCCAAGTGATGTTATTAGTGATGTCATAAGTGATTTTACAAGTGATGTTATTAGTAATGTTAGAAGTGATGTTATAAATGATGTTATAAATGATGTTATAAATGATGTTATAAATGATGTTATTAATGACGCCATAAGGGATATTAAAAGTGACTTTATAAGTGATGTTACAAATGTTACAAATGATGTTAGAAGTGATGTTATAAATAATGTAAGAAGTTAAGTTATAAGTAATATTAAAAGTTATGTTAGAAGCGATGTTATAATTTATGTTATAAGTGATGTTACAAATGATGTTATAAGTGATGTTATAAGTGATGTTATAAGTGATGTTATAAGTGATGTTATAAGTGATGTTATAAGTGATGTTACAAATGTTACAAATGATGTTATAAGTGATGTTATAAGTAATGTTATAAGTAATGTTATAGGTAATGTTATAAGTAATGTTATAAGTAATGTTATAAGTGATGTTACAAATGTTACAAATGATGTTATAAGTGATGTTATAAGTGATGTTATAAGTGATGTTATAAGTGATGTTACAAATGTTACAAATGATGTTATAAGTGATGTTATAAGTGATGTTATAAGCGATGTTATAAGTAATGTTATAAGTGATGTTATAAGCGATGTTATAAGTAATGTTGTAAGTAATGTTATTAGTAATGTTATAAGTGATGTTGCAAATGATGTTATAAGTGATGTTACAAATGTTACAAATGATGTTATAAGTGATGTTACAAATGATGTTATAATTGATGTTATAAGTGATGTTACAAATGATGTTATAATTGATGTTATAAGTAATGTTATAAGTAATGTTATAAGTGATGTTATAAGTGATGTTACAAATGATGTTATAATTGATGTTATAAGTGATGTTACAAATGTTACAAATGATGTTATAAGTGATGTTACAAATGATGTTATAATTGATGTTATAAGTGATGTTACAAATGTTACAAATGATGTTATAAGTGATGTTACAAATGTTACAAATGATGTTATAAGTGATGTTATAAGCGATGTTACAAATGTTACAAATGATGTTATAAGGGATGTTATAAGCGATGTTATAAGTAATGTTATAAGTAATGTTATAAGTGATGTTACAAATGTTACAAATGATGTTATAAGTGATGTTATAAGTGATGTTACAAATGATGTTATAAGTAATGTTACAAGTAATGTTATAAGTAATGTTATAAGCGATCTTATAAGCGATGGTATAAGTGATGTTACAAATGATGTTATAAGTAATGTTATAAGTAATGTTATAAGTAATGTTATAAGTAATGTTATAAGTAATGTTATAAGTAATGTTATAAGTAATGTTATAAGTAATGTTATAAGCGATCTTATAAGCGATGGTATAAGTGATGTTACAAATGATGTTATAAATTATGTTATAAGTAATGTTATAAGTAATGTTATAAGTAATGTTATAAGTAATGTTATAAGTAATGTTATAAGTAATGTTATAAGCGATCTTATAAGCGATGGTATAAGTGATGTTACAAATGATGTTATAAGTAATGTTATAAGTAATGTTATAAGTAATGTTATAAGTAATGTTATAAGTAATGTTATAAGTAATGTTATAAGTAATGTTATAAGCGATCTTATAAGCGATGGTATAAGTGATGTTACAAATGATGTTATAAGTAATGTTATAAGTAATGTTATAAGTAATGTTATAAGTAATGTTATAAGTAATGTTATAAGTAATGTTATAAGTAATGTTATAAGTAATGTTATAAGCGATCTTATAAGCGATGGTATAAGTGATGTTACAAATGATGTTATAAATTATGTTATAAGTAATGTTATAAGTAATGTTATAAGTAATGTTATAAGTAATGTTATAAGTAATGTTATAAGTAATGTTATAAGCGATCTTATAAGCGATGGTATAAGTGATGTTACAAATGATGTTATAAGTTATGTTATAAGCGATCTTATAAGCGATGGTATAAGTGATGTTACAAATGATGTTATAAGTAATGTTATAAGTAATGTTATAAGTAATGTTATAAGTAATGTTATAAGTAATGTTATAAGTAATGTTATAAGTAATGTTATAAGTAATGTTATAAGCGATCTTATAAGCGATGGTATAAGTGATGTTACAAATGATGTTATAAGTTATGTTATAAGTAATGTTATAAGTAATGTTATAAGTAATGTTATAAGTAATGTTATAAGTAATGTTATAAGTAATGTTATAAGTAATGTTATAAGCGATCTTATAAGCGATGGTATAAGTGATGTTACAAATGATGTTATAAGTTATGTTATAAGTAATGTTATAAGTAATGTTATAAGTAATGTTATAAGTAATGTTATAAGTAATGTTATAAGTTATGTTTATAAGTTATGTTTATAAGCGATGTTATAATTGGGGTTATAACTGTTGTTATAAATTATATTATAAGAGATGTTATAACTGATCTTAGAAGTGATGTTATAATTGATGTTAGAGGTGAAGTTATAATTGATGTTAGAGGTGATGTTATAACTGATGTTCCAAGTGATGTTATTAGTGATGTCATAAGTGATTTTACAAGTGATGTTATTAGTAATGTTAGAAGTGATGTTATAAATGATGTTATAAATGATGTTATAAATGATGTTATAAATGATGTTATTAATGACGCCATAAGGGATATTAAAAGTGACTTTATAAGTGATGTTACAAATGTTACAAATGATGTTAGAAGTGATGTTATAAATAATGTAAGAAGTTAAGTTATAAGTAATATTAAAAGTTATGTTAGAAGCGATGTTATAATTTATGTTATAAGTGATGTTACAAATGATGTTATAAGTGATGTTATAAGTGATGTTATAAGTGATGTTATAAGTGATGTTATAAGTGATGTTATAAGTGATGTTACAAATGTTACAAATGATGTTATAAGTGATGTTATAAGTAATGTTATAAGTAATGTTATAGGTAATGTTATAAGTAATGTTATAAGTAATGTTATAAGTGATGTTACAAATGTTACAAATGATGTTATAAGTGATGTTATAAGTGATGTTATAAGTGATGTTATAAGTGATGTTACAAATGTTACAAATGATGTTATAAGTGATGTTATAAGTGATGTTATAAGCGATGTTATAAGTAATGTTATAAGTGATGTTATAAGCGATGTTATAAGTAATGTTGTAAGTAATGTTATTAGTAATGTTATAAGTGATGTTGCAAATGATGTTATAAGTGATGTTACAAATGTTACAAATGATGTTATAAGTGATGTTACAAATGATGTTATAATTGATGTTATAAGTGATGTTACAAATGATGTTATAATTGATGTTATAAGTAATGTTATAAGTAATGTTATAAGTGATGTTATAAGTGATGTTACAAATGATGTTATAATTGATGTTATAAGTGATGTTACAAATGTTACAAATGATGTTATAAGTGATGTTACAAATGATGTTATAATTGATGTTATAAGTGATGTTACAAATGTTACAAATGATGTTATAAGTGATGTTACAAATGTTACAAATGATGTTATAAGTGATGTTATAAGTGATGTTACAAATGTTACAAATGATGTTATAAGGGATGTTATAAGCGATGTTATAAGTAATGTTATAAGTAATGTTATAAGTGATGTTACAAATGTTACAAATGATGTTATAAGTGATGTTATAAGTGATGTTACAAATGATGTTATAATTGATGTTATAAGTGATGTTACAAATGTTACAAATGATGTTATAAGTGATGTTATAAGTGATGTTACAAATGTTACAAATGATGTTATAAGTTATGTTATAAGTGATGTTATAAGTGATGTTACAAATGATGTTATAATTGATGTTATAAGTGATGTTACAAATGATGTTATAATTGATGTTATAAGTGATGTTACAAATGTTACAAATGATGTTATAAGTAATGTTATAAGTGATGTTATAAGTGATGTTACAAATGATGTTATAAGTGATGTTATAAGTGATGTTACAAATGTTACAAATGATGTTATAAGTAATGTTATAAGTGATGTTATAAGTGATGTTACAAATGATGTTATAAGTGATGTTATAAGTGATGTTACAAATGTTACAAATGATGTTATAAGTGATGTTATAAGTTATGTTATAAGTGATGTTACAAATGTTACAAATGATGTTATAAGTGATAGGGAAGTGCCTTCCCTAACTCATGCTCCAGGTCGCTATTTACAGCTGGGTTGACTGGAGGATTGTTCGTGTCAGGTGAGAAATCACGACCCAGATTTTTTTCTGTCCGGACATGGTTTTGAACCTGGCACTTTCACATTTGATAATAACCACGCTTCTGTTCAACTAGGTTTATCCGCACTCCCTTCATCTAGCGATCCAGTACAAATATTTGTGTCCAGCCCTGCACTATAATGTGGTAATATTTTGTTCAGTCCTGCACTATAACGTGTTAGATTAAAATTTAACAAATATATTCTTAGATTTCGCTCCATTAATTTTCAAATTGGCCATCTAAGTAAACAGTACACGAAAAAAATACACATAAAGATGAATGTTTAGAGAAAAGTAAATGGCAAACGGATAGAGTTAAGATGAAACTTTCACAAGCTTGGTAATCTAACAAAGAGAGATTAATATTGTCGAAAGGAGATAAGTCTTAAAAGACGGGAGAGAACTAAATTAATTTTGTCAAATGGAGGCAACCAAGTACAAGAAGGGAGATAAAACAACGAGATTGTCAGGGAAAATAAGCATCACTAAAAGGGAGATAACTAAATACAAATCTAGGGAAGGATGTATTACCTTTCTGTCTGGGGTTGATTCTTTGTTGTTATTCCCACCCTTGGCTTCCTTCAGCTGTTGCTGCAAATCTGCAACCTGATAGAATAAACGAAAATTTAATTATTGACATTCACATGTCTGTTGTGTTGAAATATGGGAAACCAACCTCTTTTGATGTCATTATCAATGGGGTTATCTTTGGGTATAAGATAATCCTTGGGGTCTTTGTTACCTCTAATATCTTATGGTAGTGTGTCCTGATATAACCTAATTGGACTTTGTCTGCTGGTTGAAAGGGCAAACACATTAACCTATGTATGGATGTCCTTTGGCAATAATTGTGCACACTAAAATATTATTTAATCCCAGATCATAAAGTTGCACATAGACAAAAGCCACCACTCCCTGATATAATAAGAATAAACACCATACTTGGGTTAAAAAGGCTGTGACTCGACAAGTGGATGGTTTAATTAATGAATTAACAAACAAACGAATCGTCCAAATAGTATTATCAGATACAGACAACATCAAGGAATGGGCACGATATTTCCACACTCATCCGCATCGCTGAGGATAGAATTCGCTGGAGGACACTGTGCTGAGGCATCAAATGTGGTACCCCTACGACCCTGAAGGGCTACGGGTTTATAGATAGATAGAGTATCAGATAAATGCAAACTGGCTGTGGTCGTGAACTGTGACTTGAGACTGCGGGTAAATAGAAGTTGGAACAAGAATCACTCATGTTCATGCTTGGTCATCGCAGCGACACATTTTAAAACAGGTTTTACTAAATCCTTTTTTTTTTTGCAACCTTCTTGTGTGTTGGGATTTTGGGGATCACAACTGCAGTTAGTTTTTTCCCAGATTCCAGGTGTGCATTTCACACTTTTTAAAGAAATATATGCCGATCGGAATTTTTAATTTTTTTTCTTGTGACGTCACTCTGCCGGTTCATTTCTAGTTACACAAATAACTACCGTAACTACTCTGAACTTGCCTTCGAACGATAGAAATGCATTATGCTTGATACAGATCCGAGGATTGTTCTCAGATGAAAAGATATACGGAAAGCGACACGCTATTACACTAGCATACTACACTCGGAAGAATTCGATGAAAGTGCTACCGTAACAGCACGACACTACTTGAAAAGCTTGACCGAGTTCCTGTGACGATCTATGTTGCAAGAGAACGTTAATCCGTTCTACTCCATACTGGGGGAAATTAACAGATATTAACCCCCCTCCCTAAACTCAATCCAAGTTTATTCCCACTCATGCAACCCTTTTACCTTCTGTCTAGGGTATAAATAATTGCCCGTTTTCTAATAAATAAGACCAAGGGAAATAACCAACAAATAAATAATAACAGTTTTGTCTCCCTTTTATGTTATATTTCGTTTCATGTTTCGTAAAATAATGGTAGGATCCGGAAACAACGACAGCATTATTCTGGTTTTTTACAACCTTTTTCTGTGTTAGTATTATGGAGAATTGGGGAAATGCATGAATCTAGGCATTTTTAAAACATTGATAATTACAATACATATATAGTATGCGCAACATTGTGTGTTGACGGGCCGCGAAATGGGAAGTGAAAAAAAGAATAACAAAACAACAGTTTATCTGTCATGTATGTCGCACGAGGCGACTAAAGAGATTTAACTTGTAGAGTTGTTATGCCATCTTATAGAAAATAAAATCACCAAGAAATCATGATGAAAACGGTCGAAAAGTTCAGATATCGCAGATAAGCTGTAAACTATTACACAACTAATTCTGTCTTCCGGACTAAATCCTATGCCTGGCAGTAAAACTAGGGTTGTCCTTCTTTCTCTCTTATTATTGTCCAATTCTGACAAAGTGAGAGAGGTTATTGACAAAGTGAAGGAGGTTATTGACAAAGTGAGGGAGGTTATTGACAAAGTGAGGGAGGTTATTGACAAAGAGAAGGAGGTTATTGACAAAGAGAAGGAGGTTATTGAGAAACGTTGACGTCAACAAAAGATTTTATATACCAATTAAATTGTGTGAATTATAAGTTAATGTCTAAAAAATCTGGGGGGAAATGTAAAAAATAAGGTAATTTTGTTTGGGTACTTTATATACAAAATACAAATTATTTCGACTTGGTATGGTGGTGGGGGTGGGGGAGGAATTTGACATAATTAAGCAGAGTGTGTCCTTGAATTTTGGACAGTCTGTTGACAACAAAGGTTGGGTGGGGGGGGGGGGTAGATTGAGTAAAAAATTGGCAAAGAATTGTTAACATTATGTATGGGTACCCCCCCCCCCGGTCGGTTGCGCTGCCATCACTTCGACATGTAAGACCATTGAGTATAGAAGACCTGCATGCAGAATCAAAACAGACATTTTTGCGTCATATTTTTTGATTGTTTGCGTGAATTTCGTTGATCTGCGATGGTCGGCGACCAAACGTATATACATAGCGACACATAAAAAGTATATACATAGCGACACATAAAAAGTATATACATAGCGACACATAAAAAGTATATACATAGCGACACATAAAAAGTATATACATAGCGACACATAAAAAGTATATACATAGCGACACATAAAAAGTATATACATAGCGACACATAAAAAGTATATACATAGCGACACATAAAAAGTATATACATAGCGACACATAAAAAGCGCGTCATTAATCAATAGACCGAATTAATAGTCCCAAGAAAAACATACAAGATAACGTGCAGGGTCCATCAATACTCGCAGCAGAAGTAAGCGAGGCCATAAGGCAAATGAAATATGGCAAAACTCCAGAACTAGACAATATCACATTAGAGGAATTAGTATCTTTAGGTGTGTATGGAGCGGAAATAATCGCAAAATTGATGAATGACGTATATCGTAGCGGAAACATACCCGATGACTTAATGAGATCCATATTTAGTCTTACCAAAGAAACCAGGACTAGCGAATGTGAAGAACGCCGTACAATCAGCCTCATGAACCAAATATCATAAATACTTCTCAGAATCAACATGGAGAGAGTGAGAATCAAAATAGAAATTGAAATAATTCCAGATCAATGTGGTTTCATAGAAGGCAAAGGTACCAACAAAGCTATATATATATATATATTAAGAACAATAATATAGAGGTTTATAGAGGTTGTCTTGATAGTTTGTTTGAGAACCCCAGGAATTGCGAGCGATTAGAAAATCTTACTTCCTGTGTGTAGCGGCGTGGTTTTTCTGAACTTTCTGTCATACCCAGGAGACTTCAGCTTTCGGATTAATGCAATGCCTATTGAAGGAGCCTTCTACTCTATAAGGGGGGTCTAAAATTGTATAGAAAGAGAGCCTCAATATAACGGCGTATCATCTACTAAGGCATGAGTGGGTTGTCTAGTGGACTCATTGGTGGTCGATAGAGATAATTCAGACCTGTACCTCTGTTTCATAGACTACACAAAATCATTTGATGAAGTTAAACATAGTGAAGTTATACACATACTAGAGAATTTGAACATCGACAGTAAGGATTTAAGAATCATCAAAAACATGAACTGACAATACGAGTAGGAAACAGGCCACTTTCAACAAATAAAACAAGGAGTTAGACAGGGATGTGTACTTTCATCATACCTGTTCTCTTTATACAGTGAAAACATAATGCGTGCAATAGTTGATACCCCAGGAATATCATTGGGAGGACATAACATAAATAATTTAAGATATGCGGGTGACACTGATATAATTGCTAAAAGTGAACAAGGCCTTCAAGATTTAATTAAAGGCCTCTTCTTAAATATAAAGAAAACAGAATCAATGTTTATTTCAAAGAAACAAAATACCACAACTTGCAAGATCAAAGTGAATGATATAGTATTAAAACAGGTCCACCAATTCAAATATTTAGCTACAACGATTACATCAGATGGAAGACGTTCAACAGAAATCAGAAGCAGAATAGGGCAGACAAAAACAAAATTCAGAAAAATTAAAAATATATTGTACAATATTACCTTGTAATTGGAGGTGAGGAAGAGAGTTCTGCGGTGCAATGTACTCCTATACTAACATATGGATGCGAATCTTGGAGAATAACCAAACAGGAAAGGGAGAAATTAGAGGCAGCAGTGATGTGGTTCTACAGAAGAATGCTGAAAATACCATGGACTACCAGGATAACTACGGTGAAGGTGTTGAAAGAGTCAAATGCTAAACGGAACTTAATCAATAATATAAGAAAAAAGACAATCTTCATTTTTTGGCCACATTATGAGACATGGATGTTTGGAGAACATAGTCATAACAGGCAAGATTGGGGGCAACAAAGACAAAGGGAGAAAATATTAGAGAGTTCAAGAACCTGGCACGGCAGGCAAACAACAACGATCCTGCTACATAATACTGGAGATATGTGGAGCTGTGGAGAGCCATGATCGAATAGGCCAGTCGTCATGGCACCTGATGATCACTGTAATAATAGTCGCCAATCAAGATACAATGAGAACTATCATCTTCTTCTACTTTCGTTTGCAATTACAGTATTATTTTCTAAATCTACCAACAACGTCGCTACTACTACCACTACTACTGCAACTACTATTACTACTGCAACTACTACTACTACTACTACTACTGCTACTACTACTACTGCTACTACTACTACTACTACTACTACTGCAACTACTACTACTACTACTACTACTGCTACTGCTACTGCAACTACTACTACTACTACTACTACTACTACAACTACTACTACTACTACTACTACTACTGCAACTACTACTACTACTGCAACTACTACTACTACTACTACTACTACTGCTACTGCAACTACTACTACTACTACTACTACTACTGCAACTACTACTACTACTACTACTACTGCAACTACTACTACTACTGCAACTACTACTACTACTACTACTACTACTGCAACTACTACTACTACTACTACTACTACTGCAACTACTACTACTACTGCAACTACTACTACTACTACGACTACTACTACTACTGCAACTACTACTACTACTACTGCAACTACTACTACTACTACTGCAACTACTACTACTATTATTATTATTATTACTATCACTACTACTGCAACTACTATTACTACTGCAACTACTACTACTACTACTACTACTACTACAACTACTACTACTACTACTACTACTATTACTACTACCACTACTAGTACTATTCTACTACTACTATTACTACTACTACTACTATTACTACTACTATTACTATTACTACTACTACTACTACTACTATTACTACTACTACTACTATTACTATTACTACTACTACTACTACTACTATTACTACTACTACTATTACTACTACTACTACTACTACTATTACTACTACTACTACTGCTACTACTATTACTACTACTACTACTACTACTACTACTACCACTACTATTACCACTGCTACGACTACTACTACTACTACTATAGCTACTACTATTACCTTTACGATTACACGTGTATCACTAATGTTACCATTGCTATTACCAGTTCTAGAACAACGAATACTTCAGTAATTATCTTCGAGTACCTCCACTACTTATGACACTACTACCATTATCACAACTACTGTACTGCCAACACCACTAGCTGCGTGACTGGTATTACTTATCAGAACTGAAACCCATTATGTAATTATTCGTTCTCTCCCTTCCAACAAATTATCTATGTCAATCTAACAATCAATTTCTAAATTATTCATGTGTCTGGTTGCTACGGCGCATGAGACCTTGTGCGGAGATGACGGTACTCTTTTGTGTTAAAATACATCCTTGGAAAAAAATTAAGCGCTTGGGGGTTTCCATATGAATCAAGATAGAGCGTTGGCAAGTCTCGCTAGATTACAACACGATGCCGGGTTTCCGCAGTTAAGGATATTCTAAGAATAAATGTAATTATATATGAATATTGGGTGTATGGATAGATATATAACTTGTGTGCGAAATTATAGAAAGACAGATGGATAACTGGGCCTATGGAGAGATGGGTGGATAGAAAGGTGGTTAGTTTGATGGATAGACGTGCTGTTGTCATTGTTCATTTGCTGCTGTTATACCAACCTTACTATACGCCTGCGAAACGTGGACAGTGTATGCTAGACATGCAAGAAAGTTAAATCATTTCCATCTTACCTGCCTACGTAAATTACTAAACATCCATTGGTGGGACAAAGTACCAGACTACGAGGTCTTGGAAAAATCAACTTCAATAAGCATCCACACAATACTTATGAAGGCGCAGGAACGCTGGGCAGGCCATCTTGTGCGTATGGAGAAATCGCGTTTACCAAAACAAATATATTATGGAGAACTCAAGGCAGGATTTCGAAAAGCTGGTGGACAGAAAAAGCGTTTCAAAGACACGCTCAAGTCATCCTTGAAACATCTTAACATTGACGTAGGCGCTTGGGAGAGCCTCGCTCAGGATAGAACAGCATGGCGTTACAGCATTAGAACGGGAGCACTAGCGGCAGAAGAATTCAGACAAGAAACTGCAAGACAGAAGCGGACACGTAGAAAAGAAAAAACATCTCAACCTCACACAGATACCTTCTATTGTTGTCAATTCTGTAAAAGAACATTTTGTGCGCGCATTGGACTTGCTAGTCATTTAAAAACGCACTATTAACTTTATTATTTTATTATTTATTGTTATTATTATTATGGTTGAGTTTTTGGTCATCGTCGATCACGACGGACGAACATCATCATCATCATCATTGTCCAAATGCTGATGAGTAATTCTACTCTTGTCAGCACAATGCCATTCTTAAAAAAGTGCAGGTCTTCTGAAGTTGACTTAGTAATCAATACAATAAGTTAGTGACTGTTAAGGGTGTCTGTAGACGTTTTTTTTCTTTGCAGCTGAAATGTAAGGGCAGTCAATAAGGAGCTGTTCCATTGTTTCATTGGAATGAGAGCAGTGTCTACAAGTGGGTAGTTGCTGAGGTTTGATACTGTTCAAGTGGCTATTGATCCTTTCATGTCCTGTACAAAATTGAAAGATAAGCGATTGGTTTCTCCTGCAGAGTTTGTTTATTTTGTCATTGTCCTTTGGCCGTGCCATTTCACTAAATACATTTCGACCGTTCAGCCCATTGACCATCTGTTCAGCTTAATTTTCCTGGATAGATGGATATATAAAATGATGGATGGAAGGATCAATAATTTGGTGTATGGATAGATGAATGTATATATAACTGATGTATGAATGAATTAATGGATAGACATATATCTGGCTGTATTGATAGAGGTATGGATGGATAAGTAAGTGTGTGTTTGAAAAGATGCATGGATAAATAATTGGATGTCTGGACACACAGATGGATAGATAGACAGACAGGCAGATAGATAGACAGATAGATAGATAGACAGACAGACAGACGGACATGCAGGTGGACGGACGGACAGTCAGTAAGTCAGTCATTTGATCATCATTAATAAACTCCGGACAAATAAAAATGTGCTCCGACCTCATATTCAGTATGTCCTCCAGTATGTGGCAACTGACTGTTTCAGTTTTGTGTTGGCTGATAACTCTTCTTCTGATTCCTATATGCCACTGGTTTCTTTCACCACCGCATTTCTCTGCCAGGTCATGCATTCTAGACATAGATACGGAAGAAGAATTTCACCTCATATCTTCCAACTGGTCCAACTCCGTAATTGCATTCAAATTACCAGCACAGCCAATTGAACTGTCACTAGTCACTGTGGCCACGCTAGCAAGTGTGTCTGCTCTTTCATTTCCCTCAAAACCCGCGTGTCCGTGTGCTTGTGTATTATTTATCATGAAGGTAACGCTATTCATCACATATTTCGTCATCGACTCAAGTCACTGACAGTGTAGATAGCCGGACTGAATCTTTCTAATCATAATCATAGAATCTGTAATAAAACAGTCAGCTGTAAAAGTCTGAGATAGCCTGCCTGAATCTTTCTAATCATAATCATAGAATCTGTAATAAAACAGTCAGCTGTAACACTCTAGGAATCCATCCATATCATTTCTTTTGTCACTGTTATCACCTCCATCGTTATACTACTAGTGAATGTATAGAAAGAAACATGTTTCTTTCCTAATACACTTTCCTCTGTATTGATCCGTGAATGCCTACGTAATACGCACGGACCGAAACGCATACCCATCAGTGTAGACAATAATATCCCCACCTGATGAATTCTCACAGATTAGAGTCAGGACTTCTGAATCCATATACACTGGAATGTCATTGTCACGTTTCCTGGAAATTGTGATTACAAAAACAATAGAAGTTTTAAACGTGATTACTTCCCCTCTCTTCTTCAGGTTCTATGTCCCCTAATGTGCATACCCATTTAATAACCTTCTGTGCCCTGCCATGTCATAACTTCCCCATAATCTGCAACTGTTTCTTTTAATCTTTTCAAAGTCATCATATAGTAGATGCTTCTTGTCAACACTGAAACGCTGGTATGAACGAACACGGTAAATAACTGATCTTTGAAACATGTTAGGATAGATAATCGACCAGAAAAATGCGCACTACTACTATTTCTGTATATCTGGGATATTCAAGAATTTTTAGGTATCGCTTCATTGTGTATCCTGTCACGACTATCCTGTCAAATCTGTGTTTGGCTAATGCTCAGGATACCTAAGGCGTATTCTACTGCAGACAGGACTTGCCTTGGATATAAACAGTGCAAGAGGTCGTTGTTTACAGAAGACAACAGTCAACACCCACATCAAGGGGTGCAAAGGGAACGCATTGCTCTAGGCGGACCGAAGGGTTAACAGATAACCAAGATCCCAAATGTACCTCCACGCGGTGCACCCTGGAAACAGAAATACAGCAGCTCGAGCTGATTCTGGCCAAATCATTTGGGAATCGTGTCCTTGAATGTGGAGGTAGCAGATGGAAAGAGATTTGACTGCACAAGAGACAGACAATATCTCCGACACCACCTGCATCACCACATATAGCGATACTGTCGACATACAGTGAAGCTAGTCAGTCCAGTCCGAACATTGTAGGGGCGGCCAATGTAAAATGCACGTAAAGGTAGATGCATGGCGAGAGACAAATAGATTTCATACCGAGTACAATGAAACAATGAAAGGGCAGAACAGCGCTAGAGGGCAGCGCGAACTGCAAATAGAAAGTGAAAAGTCCCTAGGAAAGGGGAACTACAAGCTCCGTCAGCTCGAGTTGAGCTTCTAGTTACCTGTGTTCCTTACAGGCAGAGACCCAGACCCATCCATTGGCGTTTGGTAAAGCAAGAAGACCTAATCCAACTCTAATGTCGAGCCTTCCTAAACCGGAAATATGCTCGCGAAGAGAAAGGGTTCTGTACCCGATGGGCTTAGGCAAGAAAGGGACAACGATGGTAGTCCTGGCCCAACTCTACTGTCAATGTTTCCTATAACGGAAGTACACTTGCAGAGAGAAAGGGTTCCGTACCCGATGGGCTCAGGCACAAAAGGGACAACGATTTAGCCCTGGCCCAACTCTACTGTCAGGCTTTCCTACACCGGAAATACACTTGAAGAGAGAAAGGGTTCAGTACCTGATGGGCTCAGGCGCTATTGGGACAAGGATGCTCAGCTCTAGAACGCCTTGCTCTCAAACGCGTGGTGAGAGACTCGAACTTGGACAAGGGGTACACGATGTCGGTGAACGACACCTCGGCTAAGAGGGCTAAAGAGCCAGGGTCCAACTCCTCTGTTGAGTTCTTCCCCTTAAGGAACCAGGCTCACGGATGAGAAACGGTTCAGTACCCAATGGGCACAGGCACAGCACGTACAATTACACGAGGCAAGTTCATAGACAGTGGAACACCTCGTTCGAGTCAGACGAGAGCAAGAAAATCGTCTGGGCGAAGAGTCGCCACTACGCGTGCCTGGAGACAGATATAGAGGCTGTCACAGGCTAAGGGTAGCCCACCCGAATTGTCAAGGCATGCCGAAATCGGATGTGCTAGGCCTTCAAGGCGCATAACGGTGGCACAACGTAATCACGCTCCCGGCGGAAATCGCACGGATATCCGTGATGGTTACAATGGAGCGAACGAAAAACAAACAAACAAACATCACCCACATCGCTGACAACCATAAACAGTGCAAGAAATCGTTGTTTACAGAAGACAACAGTCAACACCCACATAGATGGTAACCCTTTTTAAGCTCTCAGGATTTTGTGATATAGATGCTCATAAAAATACAACCATCTGTCACATATCACTCCCAGAATATTTTAGAATTGATAATCTCTGTACTATCTCTGCACATAGATTGGTAGGAGGCAATAATGAAACGATGGTGTGATTATTCAGAGAGAACCATGTTATAGCTGCTGTCCTTTGGTCCACCAGAATTCTAGATGCATTACACGACTGGCTAATGCATTTCATTTTACTTTGTAGATCCTGAACAATTTTTCTTTTTTCTAAACCCTGATGGTACACCAGAGTACCATCTACAGAGTACCATCTACAGAGTACCATCTACAGAGTACCATCTACAGAGTACCATCTACAGAGTACCATCTACAGAGTACCATCTATTATGAGAGGGTTTTTTTCATTTTCAATCAGCTGATGAGATTATAGTTAATTAGTTAGTTAGTTAGTTAGTTAGTAGGTTGGTTGGTTGGTTGGTTGGTTGGTTGGTTGGTTGGTTGGTTGGTTGGTTGGTTGGTTGGTTGGTTGGTTAGTGAGTGAGTGAGTGAGTGAGTGAGTGAGTTAGTTAGTTAGTTAGTTAGTTAGTTAGTTAGTTAGTTAGTTAGTTAGTTAGTTAGTTAGTTAGTTAGTTAGTTAGTTAGTTAGTTAGTTAGTTAGTTAGTTAGTTAGTTAGTTAGTTAGTTAGTTAGTTAGTTAGTTAGTTAGTTAGTTAGTCGTCGGATCATCATCACTGCAAACTGGACACGCCCATAGTTGCTCCGATCTCTCCTTGAGTGTATCCGCCATTACACTTCGCTGACAGTACCGGTCCTATGCTGGTTGACCATCATTCTTCTACGCCCTCCAAAATGTTCACCTCTAGCAACACCGCATTTCAATCCCTGATCTTTAATCCTAGCCATTGAAAAGGAATCATCATCCACATTAGTCGCGTGTTGTAGTTGAAGTCGTTGTTTACAGAAGACAACAGTCATGTTTGTAGATGAGATGATGTAAACAATGAAGAAGAAGATGATGAAGGAAATGATATAGAAGAAAGATATGGTGAAGAATGAGGTGATGACGATGGTGATGAAGATGAAAAATAATAAGAAAATTATGATGGAAAAAGAAGTTGAAGATGTTGTATAAGAAGATAATGCTGAAGAAGTTGCTGACGAATAAGAAGATCATCAAGAAGAGGATAAAGAATAAGATTAAGATAAAAAAGGAGATGAAGATAAAAAAAGGAGATGATGATAAAAAGAAGATGAAGATAAAAAGGAGATGAAGATAAAAAAGGAGATGATGATAAAAAAGGAGATGATGATAAAAAAAGAAGATGAAGATAAAAAGGAGATGAAGATAAAAAAGGAGATGATGATAAAAAAGGAGATGATGATAAAAAAAGAAGATGAAGATAAAAAAGGAGATGAAGATAAAAAAGGAGATGAAGATAAAAAGGAGATGATGATAAAAAAGGAGATGAAGATAAAAAAGGAGATGATGATAAAAAAGGAGATGAAGATAAAAAAAGGAGATGAAGATAAAAAAAGGAGATGAAGATAAAAAAGGAGATGAAGATAAAAAAGGAGATGATGACAAAAAAGGAGATGAAGATAAAAAAGGAGATGATGACAAAAAAGGAGATGATGATAAAAAAAGGAGATGATGATAAAATAGGAGATGATGATAAAAAAGGAGATAATGATAAAAAAAGGAGATGATAAAAAAAAGGAGATGATGATAAAAAAGGAGATGATGATGATAAAATATAATTAACAAGAAGATGTGGAAGAAGATGAAGATAAGATGATGAAGAAAATGATGAAGAAGAATATGACGATGAAGACGATGAAGAAGTTGACAAAACAAATCTGGAAGAATAACAAGAAGAGCAAGGGAATGACAAGAAGAAGAAAAATCATGTGCCTTTGTATCACTTGAGTTTATCAGAATGCCACACTAACCTTCTCTACCACTGAAGCAGACCTAAACGCTTCAGTCGCAAAAATAAAAAGAGCGCACTGAGTGCTTGTTTGAAATGATCTTCACCAGAAAACACAACTTTAACCCAGCAAAGAATTGGCTTTACAATAAAGTTAATGTTAACATTTGACGTTTTTCCTGATGTTTACAACCAAGATAACTTGCATACCAAGATCTTAACTCAAAAAACAGTCCAGACAAAAACAATGAACAAACACCCAGGCTGCCTGGTTGCTATGGTTACACTCGTGCAAGGGAAGAAATTCTAGTTTCTAAGAGAGAGAAAGAGAGAAAGGTAGGTTGAACAGCACAACGTGAGGATATATATTACAAGATTAGCCTACCTGTGCACCTACTCACACGTGTGTGCTATCGGGATGGAGAACTAATACTTGTTATAAGTAGCTGGGGGTTGGAAACCGATGACTAGACAAATTGTGAGATTGTAGAATTGAGAATGTTTATTTGTGTGATGGTTAGCCTAACCAAGTACGAAGATGCGTTATTTTCACAACTTTGTCGCAATATCTGCGCCTTTCTGTTGAGAAATATTCGACTTCAGTAGGGTTTCTGGTTTGGAAAAAGTTCTGGTTCTGGTTAAAGTTTCACTTTAACATACGTTATCCGACAGCCGAACTTCCTTAGTCGCCTCTTTTGACATACATTGCAGGACATAGTGTTTCTATATTGTGCTCCTCTTTCAGGTCTGGCATCACACGCGAAGTTTGTTTCGATCTCAGAAATTGCAAGTAATAATGGGGTGTCAATATAATAATAATGTGGTGCCAATATAATAATAATGGGTAATAATGGGGTGTCAATATAATAATAATGGATAACAATGGGGTGTCAATATAATAATAATGGGTAATAATGGGGTGTCAATTGTATCGCATTGCTCTCGTGCCGACCCAAGGTTAGCAGATAACCAAGATCAAAAAAATACTTCTACGCCGAGCACCCTGGAAACAGAAATACAGCGGTACATGCTGTTTCTAGCCAACACTTTTGGGGATTGTGTTCCTTAATGTGGATGCTGCAGATGGAATGAGAATTGATTGCAAAAGACATGCAATATTTATGACATCTCTGCGTCAGCACATACAGTCGACACATAGTGATGCAAGACATTTTGACTCGGGCAGCGGAAACACAGAGTCATTTGAGGGACTGCCAATGTAAATGTCAGGGTAGATGTCATCACTAGCATCAAGAGTCGTGTTCTAGTCTTCGTAAGGGCAACATATTGGGTACAATAGTAGGTCAGCACAGCGCCAGAGGACAGCGCTACGAGCAAATAGATCGGAAAAAACGCTCAATGGAAATAGGAACCAAACTATTGTTCAACTCGAGAACAAGCCTCTAGAACAAGCCTCTAGAACAAGCCTCTAGAACAAGAATCTAGAACACACCGGGAGAAGCATGCTCGTGAATAAGAAAAGTGCAATACCTTCTAGCACAAAACGTCTAATTACGTGATACAACGCTGACAACGGAACACCTCGTACAAGATATCCGTAGTGGATAAATGTCTAAATCCATGATTACTGCCTCCTCGGAGACTGCTACCCAGGGGCATGTTTTGGCCTGATAGTCCACGAGCACAGGGGGTGATAATCTGTAGAGTCTATACACATCAGTCGCCTGGCGACTTATTGGAAGACTGTCACAGACTAGGGAAGCCAACCCGAATTAAAGACATGGTCGAAATCAGATGTGCTATGCCTACATGGTGCATCAGGGTAGCATAACCAATATAAGATAAAACTACAGTGAAACGGAAAAAAAATAGTACTTACGTAGAACACAGGTTTTTGAATGTTTCACTTAAACACGACGGACTATCACTAAGACTAAGGGGTTAAACAAGAAAAATCTAGTTCAAGACAACGTCGGCATGTCGGAACAACATGGTAACTGTTATCGAAGGTTACGACTACGGGATTGTATAGATGACGTGCCATTAAGCTTCTGTAAAGAAAATAACCTCAATATAAAGGCATGTCATCTACTAAGGTTTTCTGTTGCATGGTTGGTTTGTCTAGTGAGCCATTGGTGAGACCCACAGACACAACCGCATGCGCACAGTTACGGGCACAGCGTGGGTGGGCGGAACAAAAAAAACTGTCGCAAGGGCCAAAGTTGTGCCCTGATGTCGACGTCTGTTTCGGCGGCATTGGACTCGAAACACCATCGAATCGAATGGCTGCTGGAACAGAGGGCGGAGCACTTAATGGAATGCCCCACGTGCGGTGAGGCCAGTTTTCTAATCAAGAATCAATAAACAAGAAAATTCTGCCGAAGACGGATGTGTCGGGCCATTTGCGCAAATAAACCTGCTACACCACGCATTTCCATTCTATGGACTACATCCTGCTGGAAATCTTGTAGAACCATTGTCCTGCTATAAGAGAGAACCAATGGGAGTTTGAGAATGAACGCTGAAGAAGAAGAAGAAACAGTAAAACATAAAAACTACAATACACAAGACATTTTCAACGTTTCGAACCGTTAGGTCTTTCTCACGAATATTCTTAGTTCCTTGTCTGAGAGTGAGGATACTTTATTACTGTCCAGTATTTGATATTATTAGTTCCTACTTTTTTTTGATCTGACTCTTCCTCCTCGTTCCTCCTCAACTGTTCTCTGTAGGATGATCTTGGAAAGGGAATCATGTTTTATCAGTTGCACGAACCACGCAAGTTTGCAACGTATCATCATCGTTAGGAAATAATGTTCTTGGTGACTAGCGAGAACAATATTCTTTTCTTACTACATAAGCAGTAAAGTTCTTCAGTATTTTGTCTATTGTAAAAAGTAAAGTAAAAGTAAAGTAACCCATAGCATTTATTAATGCCGTAGGGGTGTGAGATGTTAGCGATCTCACATTTCACAGGCTCTGCAAATGAGGGCGGTAGCCATCTCCTCTCCCTCGCAGTGTTTACTTCCCGGATTAATCCGGTACCCATTTGAGGCTGGGTCGACCTGGGAGCCGTTGCGATCTGAAAACATTTCCGCCTCAGCTGGGGAATGAACCCAGGACCACTCATATGCGAAGCCAGTACGCTAACCACTGCGCTAACACGGCTCCCATGTCTATTGTAGACAGAAGGGAAGGAGGAGCTCTCCACAATGTTGTTTTATACCTAGATCATTCCATATCGCATCGGTGTGTACTGTATCCTGATCAGTCTGTGTGAACATGTAACTGTACTGTATCCTGATCAGTCTGTGTGAACATGTAACTGTACTGTATCCTGATCAGTCTGTGTGAACATGTAACTGTACTGTATCCTGATCAGTCTGTGTGAACATGTAACTGTACTGTATCCTGATCAGTCTGTGTGAACATGTAACTGTACTGTATCCTGATCAGTCTGTGTGAACATGTAACTGTACTGTATCCTGATCAGTCTGTGTGAACATGTAACTGTACTGTATCCTGATCAGTCTGTGTGAACATGTAACTGTACTGTATCCTGATCAGTCTGTGTGAACATGTAACTGTACTGTATCCTGATCAGTCTGTGTGAACATGTAACTGTACTGTATCCTGATCAGTCTGTGTGAACATGTAACTGTACTGTATCCTGATCAGTCTGTGTGAACATGTAACTGTACTGTTTCCTGATCAGTCTGTGTGAACATGTAACTGTACTGTTTCCTGATCAGTCTGTGTGAACATGTAACTGTACTGTTTCCTGATCAGTCTGTGTGAACATGTAACTGTACTGTTTCCTGATCAGTCTGTGTGAACATGTAACTGTACTGTTTCCTGATCAGTCTGTGTGAACATGTAATTGTACAGAATAAAAAAAAAACTCAAACACAGTACATGATTCAATTAATAGTACTAATGTTTTCCAATCTCTCTCAAGCTCAGCAGCTCGCTGCCTACTGGAATTATCACCAACAGCACTAACTCCGTATCTCAGGCGACAGTCCCCAGACAACTCCAAAGGAAATGCACTTGTAAACAATGGTGAACAAGTCTAGACCACCCAAGCCGCGTGGTTCAATTTCAGCTTAAAGAAAGTAGGTATGAATACCTCACACAGACGGAAAATTGCAATCTAGTGAAAGTAAATGATGCCTACAGCTGTGGCCCTCTGCCTCGAGTGAAAGTAAATGATGCCTACAGCAGTGGTCTTCTGCCTCGAGTGAAAGTAAATGATGCCTACAGCAGTGGTCTTCTGCCTCGAGTGAAAGTAAATGATGCCTACAGCAGTGGTCTTCTGCCTCGAGTGAAAGTAAATGATGCCTACAGCAGTGGTCTTCTGCCTCGAGTGAAAGTAAATGATGCCTACAGCAGTGGTCTTCTGCCTCGAGTGAAAGTAAATGATGCCTACAGCAGTGGTCTTCTGCCTCGAGTGAAAGTAAACGATGCCTACAGCAGTGGTCTTCTGCCTCGAGTGAAAGTAAATGATGCCTACAGCAGTGGTCATCTGCCTCGAATGAAAGTAAACGATGCCTACAGCATTTTTCTTCTGCCTTTTTCGGTCGCTTTCCACCTACTTTCGTACGAAATTTATTTCCGTGGCCCTAATGATCTAAAATGCTCTTTATCTAGCTACAGTTTTATCTACGTACAGTTTTATCTACCTACAATTTTATCTTCGTACAGTTTTATCTAGCTACAGTTTTATCTACCTACAATTTTATCTTCGTACAGTTTTATCTTCGTACAGTTTAATCTACGTACAGTTTTATCTACGTACAGTTTTATCTACGTACAGTTTTATCTACCTACAATATTATCTACCTACAGTTTTATCTACCTACAGTTTTATCCACCTACAGTTTTATCCACCTACAATTTTATCTACGTACAGTTTTATCTACGTACAGTTTTATCTACGTACAGTTTTATCTACGTACAGTTTTATCTACGTACAGTTTTATCTACGTACAATTTTATCTACCTACAGTTTTATCTACGTTCAGTTTTATCTACCTACAGTTTTATCTACCTACAGTTTTATCTACCTACAATTTTATTTACGTACAGTTTTATCTAAGTATAGTGTTAACGACGTATATGCATGCGGTTGCGTCTTTGGGTCGTACCAATGGTCCACTAGACAAACCATCCATGCAACAGAAAACCTTAGTAGATGACATGTCGGTATATTGAGGCTCTCTTATTGAAGCTTTGTAGCATGTCATCTATACAATTATAGACCCCCTCTGAGTAGAAGGCTCCTTCAATGGACATTGCATTAAGCCGAAAGCTGAAGTCTCCTGGGTATGAAAGAAAGCTCAGCAAAACTACCCCACTGCACATTAGGAAGTAAGAGCTAATCGCTCGCAATTCCTGGGGTTATCAAACAAACAACAATAAACATATACGTACAGCTTTAGCTACGTTCAGTATGCTTTATTTGCTGATAAAAGTAATGTTTCAATATCATTTAGTTTGTTCTACGCCGTCAAAATAATTGTTAATCCTGACATCTCTCTGCCGCTCCTCACAGACGAGTCGGTGACCCAGTCCCTCTCCTTTCCAAGTTGTTATGTTATTTTCCTAGCCCCAAAGCAAAACCCCATGTCACACTGGAAAATAAAATGGCTCCTGTTGAAGTACATATGTTATCACGATGATAACATCTTTTGTTAGACAAACAGCTTTTAACATCAGACGACCTCCCACAAATACATCTGTTGCCACCAGACGACCTCCCACAAATACATCTGTTACCACCAGAAGACATCCCACAAATACTTCTGTTACCATTAAACGACCTCCCACAAATACATCTGTTACCACCAGAAGACATCCCACAAATACTTCTGTTACCATCAGAAGACATCCCACAAATACTTCTGTTACCACCAGACATCCAAGACTTCTGTTGCCACCAGACATCCAATACTTCTGTTACCACCAAAAGATGTTAAATACAAAAATTACTATTAGACAACTTTCCACAAATAGAACAACTACTACCAGAAAGCTTTCCTCATATATCACAATTGATACCAGACAGCTATCTTCATGCATGGCAATTACTACCAAGCAGCTTTTCTCGAATATAACAATTACTTCAAGACATCTTCCCTCAAAATATAACAATTACTTCAAGACATCTTCCATCAAAATATAACAATTACTATCAGACAACTTCCCTCAAAAGTAACAATTACAGACAGCTTTCATCAAATATAACAGAGCCACCAAACTTCCTTTCTCAATTATAACAATTACTATGAGACAGCTTTCCTCAAATACAAACATTGCCACTAGACATATTTCCTCAAATACAAACATTGCCACTAGACATATTTCCTCAAATACAAACATTGCCACTAGACATATTTCCTCAAATACAAACATTACCACTAGACATATTTCCTCAAATACAAACATTACCACTAGACATATTTCCTCAAATACAAACATTACCACTAGACATATTTCCTCAAATACAAACATTACCACTAGACATATTTCCTCAAATACAAACATTACCACTAGACATATTTCCCCCAAATATAATAAACCCACTAGACGGATTCCCGAAATATAACACATCCACCAGACATATTCCTTTAGATATAACACACCTACCAAACAGATTCACCAAATATACCAATTACCACAAGACAGATTCCGAGAAATGTACCAATTACCACAAGACAGATTCCCAGAAATGTACCAATTACCACAAGACAGATTCCGAGAAATGTACCAATTACCACGAGACAGATTCCCAGAAATGTACCAATTACCACCAGACAGATTTCCAGAAATATACCAATTACCACTAGGCAGATTCCCAGAAATGTAACAAATACCACTAGACAGATTCACCAAATGTAACAATTACCACCAGACAGATTCCCAGAAATGTACCAATTACCACGAGACAGATTCCCAGAAATGTAACAATTACCACCAGACATATTCCCAGAAATGTACCAATTACCACCAGACAGATTCCCAGAAATGTAACAATTACCACCAGACATATTCCCAGAAATGTAACAATTGCCACCAGACAGATTCCCAGAAATGTATCAATTACCACCAGACAGATTCCCAGAAATGTAACAATTACCACCAGACAGATTCCCAGAAATGTACCAATTACCACCAGACAGATTCCCAGAAATATACCAATTACCACCAGGCAGATTCCCAGAAATGTAACAAATACCACCAGACAGATTCACCACATGTAACAATTACCACCAGACAGATTCCCAGAAATGTACCAATTACCACCAGACAAATTCCCAGAAATGTAACAATTACCACCAGACATATTCCCAGAAATGTAACAATTGCCACCAGACAGATTCCCAGAAATGTAACAATTACCACCGGACATATTCCCAGAAATGTACCAATTGCCACCAGAAAGATTCCCAGAAATGTACCAATTACCACCAGACAGATTCCCAGAAATATACCAATTACCGCCAGGCAGATTCCCAGAAATGTAACAAATACCACCAGACAGATTCACCAAATGTAACAATTACCACCAGACAGATTCCCAGAAATGTACCAATTACCACCAGACAAATTCCCAGAAATGTAACAATTACCACCAGACAGATTCCCAGAAATGTAACAATTACCACCGGACATATTCCCAGAAATGTACCAATTGCCACCAGAAAGATTCCCAGAAATGTACCAATTACCACCAGACAGATTCCCAGAAATATACCAATTACCACCAGCCAGATTCCCAGAAATGTAACAAATACCACCAGACAGATTCACCAAATGTAACAATTACCACCAGACAGATTCCCAGAAATGTACCAATTACCACCAGACAAATTCCCAGAAATGTAACAATTACCACCAGACATATTCCCAGAAATGTAACAATTGCCACCAGACAGATTCCCAGAAATGTACCAATTACCACCAGACAGATTCCCAGAAATATACCAATTACCACCAGGCAGATTCCCAGAAATGTAACAAATACCACCAGACAGATTCACCAAATGTAACAATTACCACCAGACAGATTCCCAGAAATGTACCAATTACCACCAGACAAATTCCCAGAAATGTAACAATTACCACCGGACATATTCCCAGAAATGTAACAATTGCCACCAGACAGATTCCCAGAAATGTAACAATTACCACCAGACATATTCCCAGAAATGTAACAATTCATCTTCATTAAACCCATAACTCTTCAGAGTTGTAGGGGTGTCACTCTGAAAACATCAACAACAAAAATATTGATTTCGTATCCCATTTGTATATTTCCAGTTTGTGTGTTAGTCACTTTACTTTGCCGACCGCATGAAGTGTCAGCACGGTACAAGTGCCAGTTACACAATTATCTTGACGACAATTACAGAGATGGATGATTCACGTTATTGTTGTGCTGAATATTCATTGTTATTTTTCTGTGGGTGAAGAGGTTTGCTTGATGGTGCCCATCTCCTCTCCAAGTATCCTTGTTACAGGTTACATGAAAATATTAGTTCTAGTCTACCCTTTTCTCACTTTATAAACAAATAATCCGTTCTAAAACGTCCATAGTTACCGCCATTGAAGTAAAGTACTTCAATTTGGGAATGTAACAATTACCACCAATCAGATTCCCCAAATATCACTAGAAAGATTTCCCCTAATATAAAAATTAACACTAGACAGATTTTCCCTAATATAACAACTACCACTAAACATATTCCCCTAATATAACAATTACCATTAGACAGATTTCCCCTAATATAACAATTGCCACTACACAGATTTCTTCCAATATAACAATTACCACTAAACAGAAAAGATGTATGGGAGCACTGAGGAGCGTTCAAATACAGCAGCATTTATTAATACAACAGGATTTGCTGTGTAGACATGTCAAACTCCGAACGAGAAGAAGACTAAACAGATTCCCCAAATATAATAATTACTACCAAACAGATTCCCCAAATATTACTAAACATACTTCCCAAATATGACACTTTTCACTGGACAGATTTCCCCTAATATAACAATTGCCACCAAACAGATTCCCCAAATATCCCTAGACATATTTCCCCTAATATAACAATTGCCACCAAACAGATTCCCCAAATATCCCTAGACATATTTCCCCTAATATAAAAATTACCACTAGACAGATTTCTCCTAATATAACAATTACCACCAAAAACATTCCCCAAATATCACTAGACATATTTCCCCTAATATAACAATTACCACTAGACAGATTTCCCCTAATATAACAATTACTACTAGACAGATTTCCCCTAATTACCACTAGACAGGTTCCATTATATGAAGGTGGTTACTATCCAAAATCACACATACATATATAGAACCCCCTTCTAATGAAAAAGCCTCTATGAAGAACATTAGTTTCAGTAACAAAATTGGAATCCCACGCATGAAAGAAAGAGAATATTCCACATTGTACATAGGAAGCAAAAACTTCATTGCTGCAGTTCGTGTAGTGTAGATCTAAACAAACAAATGTCCAACTTCTTTAGTTATCCCGTAAGATATACATGACAGGAGGCAAGTGCTGTTATTATTTCTCCCATTTCAAGTCCGGTTAACACGTGAACATTGTTATTCTGAAGTTATGTACTAGAAACAACACAGCTCTGGAAGAAGGTAGAATCAATCAAATACCTAGGTAGCAGCATAGACTAAAGAAAGAAAGGCCGACATGCATGTAGGCAGACAGGCAAGCAGACACACAGATAGACGCCGAATAAGTTTTTCTTTAGTTGGTAGATATCTCTCCTTCCCCCTCCCCCACTTTTTTTCAACCAGAAACACGTAATTACAACCCTATATAAAATATTAATTAGGCATATTATTAATTTTTTTAAACATATCTTATATAATCATGTAATGCAGTTCCATATGTCTGTTCTTTTCTGGGAAAATGTTCGGTACTCTCTCAATAAATGTTGATTCTGATGACTTAATTGTTTCTTCTCTATCGCCAGGGAATTCAAACATGACAGATTGTTGTTGTTCATAAAATATCTGAGATATTCTTTGACTCTCGTCAAGAATCAAAGTGTGCTCATGTTTATTTCACTGCTGACTGTAGTGTAGGTATATTCAACACTAAACGGAGTAATTCTGTTACTTCCTGATACATTGAGTCTATACCATTTACAATACAATATGCCAGGATTTCTTTAGGAGTAAATACTTTGTCTCGACTGTATATACATTATGAATTTCATTTTCTAGAAGGATGTTATCAAATAATGGGTACTGTTTTAATAAACTATTCAATATATAATATTCTGGGGAATTCTTTGCTTTAATCTTTAAATTTACTCTCATATACTTTTTATTTAAAAAAATAGCTATGGCTGTTGCACACATAAACTATTCTAACAGAAATGCGCATTCTGTTTTCAGTTCTGAGAAATACACGTCGTAATAAATTATTTTTAAGCGTATGATTGGTCTGAAGTCATCGTCTGATAAAACCGTTAAATCGCTATTAACAGATCAAATGTCAAGTCTTATGTAGCCAATGAAAATTGCAGCTCTGGATGGAAACATTGTAAACTGCAGACGGTTATGCATACGCTATAATCTTTTAGCGTCTAGGTCAGGTAACTTTCAAAACAATAATGAACCTACGATTTATCTTTCTGTAAAGATTGTAGTCTTTCTTTATTCTTTCTTTTCGAATTCTAACCCTGTATGGCTTACAGTGCCATTTCTTTTCTTTTTTTTAAATCGGCAAAAACAATTTTTAAATTTACATATTTACTAATGATTATGCCTATAGTAAAATAACTATAAATTTGTGTGCGTTATTTAAGTTGATTAATCATAGCAAGAGACGCCGAGCATTTTGGCGTCTATTGACGCTACGCCACTGATATATGGGTACATAGATTCATATATACATATATACATATTTACATAGATGAATAAATACATAAATATGTATTTATATACATAGACACATAGATTCATATATACATATTTACATAGATAAATAGATACATAAATATGTATTTATATAGATACATAGACACATAGATTCATATATACATAGATACATAAGCAGATAGATAGACAGACAGATAGATGAAGGTATGCACACATACGAACATGAATGTACTTACAATGTCTCTAAGCTTGTCAATCTCCATCTCCATTCTAAACTGCCTTTTGTCAGTATGCTCAAGAAGATCCGTCAGGTGCCTGTTGTCCTCCAAAGTCTTATTCCTTTTGTCTTCTATAACGTCGAGCTCATCGTGTAGGCGGACAGACACTTCCTTGGCCATACGAAGTTCTTCCTCTAGCGCACGAATATGATTTTTTGCATCTTGTGAATCGAATTGATCCTGCAGAGACCTCAACTTACTTTCGTACTGAATACGGTCTTGCTCGATTTGTTCGTTTCGTCTCTCAGCTTTTCGAAGTTTAAACTGCAAAATTCGACAGTTTTTTGCAGTAATTTCCAATTCTTTTTGTATTTCTCGAAATTCATCGTGCTCGTTTTCTCGAAAATGATCATACATCTCATTCATTTCATTCTTCATTTCCATAATATGACTCTGAAGTTCCTTATTCTCTTCCTTAACATCTTCTAACTCTTTCTCTGCAGCCTCAAGATCTTCTTCTAGAATAATGTTGGCATGATTCTTTCCCCTACACGCTTGATCACGTTTGACGGAAGCATCTTGCGCGTGAAATTTATCGATCAATGATTGGTTATCTTTTTCAAGTTGGAAACATCGTTCCTCCATCCTGGACAGTTGGTAACGTAGATCATTGAGTAATTTCTCCGTGTCATCCTTCTGACTCTTTAAGGAATCCTTCTGGGTTTGCAGTGACTTTTCTACAGACTTTTCGTTCTGAGAAGACTCTTTCTGTTGTGATTCCCTTCTCAGGAGATCCCTCTCTTCTTCCAAATATTTTACTTGTTCTTCCATTGTAGATAACTGTTTAGCCAAATTTAACAACTTCTCATTTTTCTGTTTCAGTTCGTTGCTTAGACTTTCAATACTGTCGATGTTGTGCAAATCACCCGTTTCCTCCTTATCTTTCGTCCTGTCATCAAATGATTCATGATTTTGTCCATGTTCTAACACAGAATGTGAAGAATGTCTGTCTGAAAGTTTGGTCTCACGTGTACGAGTCCCATCATCTACTCGTTCAAGAGAACTTTGCACAAATGACGAATCTTTCACAACATCGTGTGTCTGACCTTCCGATTTTGAAGAAGTTTCGAGATAAGACTTAGAATCATTTGATGATAATGATGATATACCAGATTTAGAAGTGGCTGGTGTAGAAGTCGTTTCACCTTGACAAGGAGTCGACGAAACTGCAACGAATCGATTATATTTCTGCTCACCTTCAACTTTTTTTCTGTTATCATTCAAGCCTGTCTGGTACTCCGCGTCTCTGACTGCGTCTGCGAGTTCGTTTTCAGACAAAGTACTTGTGGATTTTCCCGCTATTTCTCCACATTTGGTAACAGCATCAACGTTATTTGCAGTACCCATAAAGTTCTCTTTACTTTGAGAACCCTCGACTGCTTTAACGTCGGAGTTTACGCCTGTGCTTCTGGCAAGGTGCCTGACGTCGCTGCTGTACTCTGCAACCGAGTTTGTAGAATCACGTGAAGAACACACAGAATGTTCTAGGTTGTTCTCGCTCTTAGGGGTGATATTATCTGTCTCCTTTATCATTATATTCGTTGTTAGTGGAACCGATCCTTCTTTTACAAGATCTGTTATATTATCGGTGTGTACTTCTGAAACACATTTTGCAGCGGGGCTGACGTCATCCTTTACAGATGACGTAGATGATGCGTCTCCAGGCGACACGCTGTCCGGACATTTTTGCCTGTTTACATCATCGTTAATTTTAGCTTGCACAGACTTTCCGTCTTTCTCCCCTAATTTAGCAAACGCTGTCTCCCGGTTACCAAGATCTTTTGTAGTCTTAAGCATGTCTTTTCCAAATGGCGCGACTTTTGAAAGACTTGCAGCTGAAGATTTAGAATTCCTGTCTTCAGATTTGCTACTATTAAGTGCCCATTTAGAATCACTTTTGGTCTGTTTAGAATCTATTTTCACATTAATTCTAGAATCATCCTTTGATTTTGTTGAGTTAATTTTCGAATCTGTTGACTCTGGTGGTTCATCTGTCTTCGACTCTGATAACTTGGATGTCGATTTCGTTTCAAAGTTGAAAGACGCTGATTTCTGAAACTTTGCAAGTTTTTCTGGAGGTGTTTTGGAATACGTCTTCGAATCTGATGTCTTGTCAATCAGTTTACCTGTGAGGGATGCAACAGTAGACGTTACTGACCCAATATCAGGAGGTTTTGATGCCTGTTTTGTTTTGGACAAGGCAGCCGCTTTTGATTCGAACTTTGAAGCGAAATTCTTAGCTTTAGATACCGGAGCTAGTGATGTGTCTGATGATTCATTACTGGATGATATAGTCGATGATGATGTTGATGTCTCTGAAGTTAGTTGAGATGTGGCATTAACTGAGGGTTTTGATAATGTCAGAGGTGAAGATTTCGTTGCAGTAACAAACACATCTGAAGATAAGGGTGGTGCAGTTGTGGATAAGGCTGGAACAACTGTAGATGAGGCTGGAACAGACGGGTTTAAGGCTGACGGAGTTGTAGATGAAGCTGTTGTAGCTATGGATAAGGCTGGAACTGCTGTAGATGCAGCTTGAGAGTTTCCCATTGTTGTTTTGCTTTTGTCTTGAGATGCAGATTTTCCAGATTTTCCATATTCTCGACCAGCATCTTTGGTCCAAGACTTCGGTGCATTATCATCGCCAGAGCTGCCGAATTTTCTTTTAACATTCTTTGTTGAAGAGATCTTGTCTATTGAAGTATCCTTGCCTTCCTCACTTCTTAGATCGTCTTTCCTCTCTAACACTGAAGCTTGTTCAGATTTAGAAACATTAGTTATTCCTTCTGTAGCGGGTTCGGAAGGCGTCTCTGCTGATTGACTTGCAGCTTTTTCTTTGGCGACAACTTTCCCTTCATTAGCTAGAAGCTCTTCTGAATGTTCTTCGAGAGTGTGGAAGCAATTCTTGCAGAGGGACTTTCTCCATGTTTGAGGTTCAAAGTCGGAACAAGTTTGACAAATTTTCTGTTCTTCCATTTTGTAATATTGCTTCACTTGAAGATTGAGATACGCCTCTGTAATTTAACTTATTTTTTTTCAAAAGTTATGTCATATGTAAGACTCCAATTTCAGAAGAAGAAGAAATCAAAACATGATGATTCAATATTTGTTCTTGTTTCAGAAGCGATTTTAGTAGCTCATTCGAGAAAAACTCTGTTAACTGGTTTACTGCAAAATATTGAAGAAAAGACATTTGAATTGCATACATTTTTTCAGTATTCTCATTGTATAGAAAGATGTCAAATACATTTCCATGTAAAATACATTCAATGCAATTTACATGAAATACTGATATAATTATCATTGAATACTGTGCGACAGAGCACGTCTCAGGCGGACATGGCGTCGGGTTCAAACCCCGCCTCGGGCAACTGTGCATCCGAACCGGCAATAAAACAAAAGCAATTTACTCAACATATTTATATTGCCTCGAAAATGACTCGAACCAAAATTTTCTGGTTTGATCGCTACATCATGAATAGTATATGCTGTCAACATCAACTTTCCTATACTCACAGCACCATTATTCTACCAACAACTGATTCCAATCAACTTTCATATACTCACAGCACCATTATTCTACCAACAACTGATTACAATCAACTTTCATATACTCACAGCACCATTATTCTACCAACAACTTATTCGAATCAACTTGTCTATACTCACAGCACCATTATTCTACCAACAACTGATTCCAATCAACTTTCATATACTCACAGCACCATTATTCTACCAACTGATTCGAATCAACTTTCATATACTCACAGCACCATTATTCTACCAACTGATTCGAATCAACTTTCATATATTCACAGCACCATTATTCTACCAACTGATTCGAATCAACTTTCATATACTCACAGCACCATTATTCTGCCAACAACTGATTCGAATCAACTTTTCTATACTCACAGCACCATTATTCTACCAACAACTGATTCCAATCAACTTTCATATACTCACAGCACCATTATTCTCCCAACATCTGATTCGAATCAACTTTTCTATACTCACAGCACCATTATTCTACAAACAACTGATTCGAATCAACTTTCCTATACTCACAGCACCATTATTCTACCAACAACTGATTCGAATCAACTTGTCTATACTCACAGCACCATTATTCTACCAACAACTGATTCCAATCAACTTTCATATACTCACAGCACCATTATTCTACCAACTGATTCGAATCAACTTTCATATACTCACAGCACCATTATTCTACCAACTGATTCGAATCAACTTTCATATATTCACAGCACCATTATTCTACCAACTGATTCGAATCAACTTTCATATACTCACAGCACCATTATTCTGCCAACAACTGATTCGAATCAACTTTTCTATACTCACAGCACCATTATTCTACCAACAACTGATTCCAATCAACTTTCATATACTCACAGCACCATTATTCTCCCAACATCTGATTCGAATCAACTTTTCTATACTCACAGCACCATTATTCTACCAACAACTGATTCGAATCAACTTTCCTATACTCACAGCACCATTATTCTACCAACAACTGATTCGAATCAACTTTCCTATACTCACAGCACCATTATTCTACCAACAACTGATTCGAATCAACTTTTCTATACTCACAGCACCATTATTCTACCAACAACTGATTCCAATCAACTTTTCTATACTCACAGCACCATTATTCTACCAACAACTGATTCGAATCAACTTTTCTATACTCACAGCACCATTATTCTACCAACAACTGATTCGAATCAACTTTCCTATACTCACAGCACCATTATTCTACCAACAACTGATTCGAATCAACTTTTCTATACTCACAGCACCATTATTCTACCAACAACTGATTCGAATCAACTTTTCTATACTCACAGCACCATTATTCTACCAACAACTGATTCGAATCAACTTTCCTATACTCACAGCACCATTATTCTACCAACAACTGATTCGAATCAACTTTCATATACTCACAGCACCATTATTCTACCAACAACTGATTCGAATCAACTTTCCTATACTCACAGCACCATTATTCTACCAACAACTGATTTACATCTCTGCTGCGACACCTACGCCTATCACATCCCATTTCATCTTATGACTGATGTTGACATGTCGGATGAGATTTCTAAGGACATCCTAAATTTCTTAGCCACATCTTACGACATGCACGAATTTTTTCAGATCGCAACGGCTCCCAGGTCGACCCAGTCTTAAATGGGTACCGGATTAATCCGGGAAGTACAGACTGCGATGGAGAGGAGATGGCTACCGCCCTCATTTGCAGAGCCTCTGAAATGTGAGATCGCTAACATCTACGGCATTAATAAATGATATGGGTTACTTTACTTACTTTACTTACTTTACTTACTTTACTTACTTTACTTACTTTACTTACTTTACTTACTTTACTTACTTTACTTACTTTACTTACTTTACTTACTTTACTACAACGTGCTTAGGCTGTCTAGGGCCATAACTGTCTAGGGGATTCGGCCAGGGGACGAAGTATGACATAGGGCACGGAAATTATGTCAATTTCTTTACTGTCTATGGGCCCTTGGTCTCTATTGCTCACTGCTCCTTATTGGCAGGCAATACGGCGATAGACGGCACATTGTTGAGAAGAGATAGTACAGAGAACCATTCAGATGATCCATTATCACCAGAATAAGAGACACGGTAGTGAATCACAGTCATTCGCCAGCAGACACAGATTTCCAGTCCACTTGGCATTCATGGGTTGAAATAGAAATTACTCTCGTGGTTTACCCAGCAACCAGCAAGTAGTGTACCGGACTTATATTGTTCATGCTGCAAAGGTTGTTGGAATGACGACTACGCCACTCAGCAAGTGCCGTCGTCAACGATGTTTGTTTGTTTGAGAACCCAAAGAATTACGAGCGATAAGCTCTTGCTTCCTATGTGAAAAGTGGATGTTTATGAGCTATCTTTCATATCCAGGAGACTTCACTTTCGTTTTGGTGCAGTGCCTATTGTAGGATAATAATACTCACGTGTAAAACAGGTAATGAAGTCCTACTGAATGACGACTAAAACACTACACACTATCACTAACGGATGTAAATATGGTACATATAACAAAACAAAACACAGAATATAATCTACAGATGACAATACACAGGACAAAGTCGACGTTTCGGGCCAATAGGCCTTTTTCAAGATACGGACATAACATACAAACATTTAAAAAAAACACAAGTAAAAATGAATGCGTATCCGAGTGAAATGTGGAACTAAGATAGATGTACCACCTTCTATTGATTGCCTATTGTAGGAGCTTTCTATTCAGGGGGGGGGGGGGTAAATGTTACAAGACGAGCTGATAGTTTGCTTGGGTCACCCATTGTTTGTTATCCTCTGACCAGGCACTTCGCAGCCAGCGAGTTGTTCCTCGTGAGGGAAGACCATTCCATTACCGCCTTTTATGTCCCTAGGTCCCAGACCTAATTTCTTCTGTATGAGTCGTGTTGGGTAACGCCAACAGTCGAGTTGGACTAGGTTTTCAGTGTCGTTAGAGACCTGCGCCCATCTCTACGTTGCCAGCAGTGCCCATAGTCCGAGTATCAACACTGCTCCGGTCAGATATTTGAACAATACGCTCCCCGACATTTGTTCAATGCTTGGCATGTGTGCAATGGGGAGCTGTATTCAAAGCTTTCTTCCATACCCAGGAGTGCTTGTTCAAGCTGGCGTATTCAAAATCTGAGTCATGACTTCTACTTTGAATTGAGTCAATTGTGATGTTGTATATGTGCTTCTTGTGTTCTCTAGTATGAACAGCACTTCCACCAGTAGGTCTCAAGCTGGAGCATTGTAGCTTCATTGCCACTGAATCGACTCACGTACATTACGCTGCCCTCTAATGTGTGTTGCCTTTCCAGGTTTTGTGTGTATTAGTAACATCACCGTATGTTAGGGACAGCCAGTGGTCACCCCTCCAATGTTTCGCTTTTTAGGTGGGCCGAGACAGAATGAACAGATGCCTAGCATCACTGTTGACAGTGATGTTGGATGTAATGGCGTAGAGGTTTCGGAGATATTTCCTGTCTCTTTGCAGAGAATTATCATTCCATCTACAGCCTCTACATCCACGTACACAAGCCTAACAATTTTGGCCAGGAATATAGCAAGAGCAGCTGTATTTCTGTTATCAGGATGCACCACGAGGAGGTACTTTTAGAATCAAGTAAATTCAAGTAGGAAGCACGAGGACAAATGAAAATAATTCTTACAGCTGACGGGAATTGAACCAGGTCTGTTCTAGCAGCACCGAATCGCCTTACAACACAAGCAAACAGGTATTCCGTATTTGACCAACCACATCCCCAAAAAAAGATGTGGCGCTGTCAGCCTGTGTACTCAAGTCACTGAGAACAGACCAATCGAAACAATGACTATTACAACATTAACGAACATCCCGTACAAGTATTAAAGTATCACCAGGAACACAAACACAGAACATGCATATTCGTACACAAGGACCTACATATTTTTTGGGGGATGTGGTTGGTCAAGTACGGAAAACCTGTTTGCTTGTTTTGTAAGGCGATTCGGTGCTGCTAGCACAGACCTGGTTCAATTCCCGTCATCTGTAAGAATTACTTTTAGGATCTTGGTTTTCTGCTAACCCTGGGTCCACACGAGAGCAGTGCGAGATCATTTTGCACCCCGCCGTCGGCGACGATAATCGGCGGTTTCTAGTCAAGTATTGACTACCCAGATGAGCACTTATGTTTCTGGTCAAGTATTGACTAGCCAGCTGAGCACTTATAGGAAACAGTGTGCCATGGAGCTGGTTTGTAAATTAGTTTACCTTTATCACCAGAGGGGGCGAGGAGAGAACCAGTGGATAAGTCTTGAACACAATGCTGATTTTGTGCAATGGATATACTGCCCTGGTCATGCTGGGGTCAGAGGAAACGAGAGAGTCAACTTAGTGGCAGGCAATACGGCGACAGACGGCACATTGCTGAGAAGAGATAGAGCAGACTTAATCAAGACAGTAATAAATTCATTTCAAGATGAAGATGATGTCAATGAGGTTGAGAACGTACAGAGAATATCAGAAATGGGAGTATCTAGAGGTGAGGGAAGGAAAAGTAATTTCTTTGGAAAGTCCCGATGATCACACATTCAACACCTGACCGGAAGTCTGCGTACACTGGGATGGCTGCTGGAACAGAGGGCGGAGCACTTATGGGAATGCCCCGAGTGCTGTGATGCCAGTTTCTAATCAAGAATCAAGAGACACAACTGTTTAGAAAGACAAATAATGGAGGGCAGAGCACATGAGTGGAGAAGAAATGGCAGACAAAGAAGACGATGGACTGGACAAATTAAAGAAAACATAAATACGTCGTTGGAAAGTTCAAGCCGCATGGCCCAAGACAAAGGATGGTTCAGAGAGTTCACTAGAAAGTCGACGTTCTGGAGAGATAAGTCACATGACACACACGTGGTCATTATTGTATGAGCGTTAAATAAAGCTTATGTCAATAAACGTGGTCATTAGTGAACGTATGTTAGTGATTGTACTGTTTGTAGTTGTGGAATGATTATGATGATGATGATGGCGGCTATTTTGGTGACGATGAGAATTATAATAGAGGTGGTGGATATGCCACTGACCGAGGTGGTTGTTATAATGATAGTGTTGGTGATGGCGATGGCGACGATGATGGTATTGGTGGTGGTGATGGTGATAATAATGATGATAGTTATGGTTATGATGATGAGGATGATGACGATAATTGAAACGATGATGAAAACAGAACCACACGGGAGAAAGTGCTTCTCATTCTTGTTTTTTTTTGGTGCCATGATGTGGAGTTTTCAGCTCCACATTAATATTTTCTTTGTTTTGCGGATTTTTTTCCTTTGCCTTTTGACGATCATACATGTTTCAATGTATCTGTCGACTGCACTATTGCGAGTTGTACAGATTACAATTCCAGGGACTATTTTGCCGCGACATTCTTACAATTTTCAAGTCAGCTGAAGCTACAAGTGTTGACCCTCTCTCCCAGCATCCAAGTCATAGATCTTCAATAAGCATCATCACAACGGATGTCATGGTATGGGGTAGTCTAACCTCACCTACTCCTACAAGTTGACGGTAATTGAACCAGGTCTGTCCTAGCAGCACCGAATCGCTTTGCAACACAAGTAAACAGGTTTTCAGTACTTGACCAACCACATCCCCAAAAAAAGATGTGGCGCGGTCAAGACTTTCAGCCTGTGTACTCAAGTCACTAAGAACAGACCAACCGAAACAAGGACTATTACAACATTAGCGAACATCCCGTACAAGTATTAAAGTATCTTCAGGAACTACAATCTCCTTAGTCGCCTCCTGAGATATAAATGGCAAGTGACTCTTAATTTTTTCTGCTCTTCGTGTCCCGGCATCACAAAGACATTATTTCTAAATAGAATAGTCTAGAAAATCACTACAGCCAACAAGAAAATTATGGCGTCATCGCTACGTCCTGGATAGGAAATTATGGCATTATTGCTACGTCCTGAATAGGAAATGATACTGAAGATGAAATATAAACTCGATCCAAACCACGAATCTCGCCTTGGTTGGGGGTTGGTTCCAAGCACAAACATTGATGGGAGATATTTACAAAACCCTTTATTTGACATATGAAGCCATTGCGGGACACTGGTTTTTTACCTTGGTTATTATGCCATGGTTGAACTATTTTGCACCTGTCGGCCCAATGTCTCTATCTTTACAATGTCTGTCTTACTTTTGAATCAAGATGTATTTCGCTAGCCCTTATTCATCCAAGGATTATCCACAGGGCAGTAGAGGTTTAATTCTGAAATTTTCCTTTGATTAAACAGCTTGCCAACCAGGGTTAACGAGCCCCATCTGGCCGGGGTTTGGAGTTTCCCTAGGATAATCTCTCCTAGGATAATCTCTCCTAGGATAATTGTTGTTTTTTCCAGGAATTCATTATCCTTCCTCTGTGATATAGTCCGCTTGCTCTAGGGTATCACCCACTCACGGATAGTGATTTAATATGGTATTCCTCTCTGCTATTACATAATCAATGCTTCCCCCTAATCTACCCAACCCCTACTTAACCATTATTGCTGCGTACCCACCCCTCGCCTTCCGGCACGTTCCTGGCATGGTGTCAGTAACCACATGCCAGTAACATGAGTTTATATCTACTCACACTCGCTAGATGCTGCCCGTCACTGGACATATGGAATATTTCAGTGGAGATATCAGAGCCGTCGGATATCACGCCCCGTCCTGGTAGGCAGCAACACCGGTGTGATCCACGGGTGGTTATTCGCAGACATCATTCCATATCTGGAGACCGTTCCACTATCCACAACATGTGGACGCGTCTGATAAAAGTTGTTGACACCCCCCCCCCCAGCTTGACAATACTATTGGTTTTTTATAAAGTTTTCGAGCTACACTGCCGAATACGTGATCATTGGTTATTCTCGTCCTGGAGACAATTTGTACTAGCATATTTTGATACTAGATCTATATGCTGTAGGAGAGCCCCCAACCATTTGTATGATTACAATCACCCCTTTCGGTGACGCAGAAAATCCCCATGTCATGGCATTCATTTCTTGTGTATTATTCCACGGACATCTAGCATTACATGAAGGACTGACTACGGACGTCACAGTAAAATACTAGTCAACAATCATTGCTTGGATTTCCCATATAGAATGTAACCGCCCTTCTCCTGAATAGTCCTGCGAGCTGATTTCACACAGCGTCACTCTTTTTGGCTGATGCGACTAATTATGTGTCGCTTTGCGTAGAATTTGAGTCGCCAGTCAATGAAAATAACGGAAGATCTCAGATATGCCAACATATGTGAAGCTGAATGAGATGAACGTGCCAAGCTATCATGCAGAAAGGCGTGTTTTGTTGATATACTCGTGAGAAGTGATTGAAGACGTGAAATCACAAAGGAAATACAGCAGTGTTGACTGACAACCGACCCTTATTATGACGCCATACTGAAGTCTGGTTGTATTTCCAGATTTTAGTGATTATTTGCAATTGTGTTAATCGGTAATATTAAATTGTTTTACATGTTCTGTCATGGTAGCTAGTCTTTAATATCACTCGAATCCATTTCCGTGCTAGCACGTTTTTGACATTCGTATGTTATCGGTCTTCCAATCCACAAATTACTTGATCGCAAATTGTTTCTGCCTATGAGCCTATCTATCTATCTATCTATCTGTACGATGTGTCCCTTATTTGCCTTGCGGCGTCAGGGATGGAAGAGTTCTCTGGAGATGGCCTTCTTGTGCGCTGTTTGTAAGCTTGTTCCTGTGGCTTCTTTGATTTATGTGATCCATCTTTTACATGGTCTGCCTCTGACTTTATAACCGTTATGTCTATGTGTCATGGCTATTTGTGGCATGCTATATGTCGATAGTCTGGAAGCGTATGAAAACCACTTGATCTGTTGTCTTTTGTTGTGTTCCAATACTCATGAGCCTATGGGCCTGGATGGATTAAATGTTGCGAACTCAGAACCTTTGGTTCTAGAACAGTCACTATGGACACTCAAGCCCAGAGTTGTCCAATTGCTTGTTAATAGGCATGCTCAAGTCGGATGTGTTGGATCGAGATGCGCAGATATCGTAACCAATCTGTTAACCGTGGCACAATATATTCTACTCCCCGTATTACATCCCGCTAGTCTACAGGAGTCTGAGCTCTAACACAGAAAAAGAAATGTGTTAGTTTCGTTTCCCAAGAATTGCGAGCAATTGAGCTCTTGTATTCTATTTGGACAATGAGAGAGTTTCTCCTCATTGAACTTTATTTTCTCACTCAGAAGAGTCCAACTTCCAACAGTGTACCAACCGTTTCCTCGGCACGATACCTATAGCAATATCACATGTGTCGATAACAAGACGGCCACCGTGCCAGAACACGTCATCGAGCAGGCTACAACAGGTATAAACCTCAACAGACCTCAACGATCCTCGAAACCTTCGCCACCCCCCCCCCCCCACCCTCTTTCATTTTTGTAACAGAGACTGCGTTTAATCCAACAGTGAGACTGTTTATCACATAAACCTACCAGCAGACGCGTGTGCTTATAAATAGCTTTCCTCCTCATGCCTTGAAATCGTTTCCTCAGTGTTTACCGGTTTCTGTGCCACAGGCGCGTGAGCAGGTCGTGCCCTTGTGTTTACATATGTACACATGTGTCACATATCAGATCATATGTAGTGACGTCTCCGCAAAGAAGATTCGTTGCAATGTATCTTCAACACATCATTTTTATTGCTTCGGCCAAAGTCACTCTCCAAGATAATGGATAAAAGTTCCAGTGTCGGGATAAAAGTTCCAGTGTCGGGTACAACCCTAAACAGGAAATGGGGGCTGGGGTAAGACAGGCCGAATACAAAAATGAACAAAAATAGGTCTAAATATTACAAAAATAAGTCACAAAACAACCTATCAACGAGACACAGTGACACGACGTTTAGACTAAAAAGTCTTCATCAGGACAAACAAAGACCACAGTAAACAAATCTTACATAAAGACACACATTGTTGTGATAGAAAGGGAAGAGAAGGGGAGAAGGACGATAACGAATGGACGCAGGACTATAGGGGGGAGGGGGGAGAACCCCTCTCATCTTGAGGGGGGAGAAACTCTCTCATTGTCCAAATAGAATACAAGGGCTCAATTGCTCGCAATTCTTTGGAAACGAAACTAACACATTTCTTTTGCTGTGCTAGAGCTCAGATTCCTGAAGACTAGCGGGATGTAATCCGGGGAGTAGAATATTTTGTGTCACGGTTAACAGATTGGTATCTGCGCCTATATCTATCTTGTGAAAAGAAGAGAAATGCAGCAGCTCAACAGCGGAGAGCAGCTAGAAAGTCACGGATAGACCAAGATCCGTCTACAGTCGTCATTCCATGTCCGAACTGTTCAAGGACATTTACAGCTCGAATAGGGCTCATTAGCCATCTACGAACTCATAATCAAGGACATAACTAAAATTGAATTTTCAAAAGTTGATGTAACAAATGGTCATCATCACTTGTGATGGACGAACAACACAGGGGGGAGGGTCTTGCTTTCCCGAGACAATCTGTTGCTGGTGTATATCCTATTCAGAAAGTGCCGATCAACTCAATTGTTTCTTGTTGGTTGTTGTTTTTTTTTTGGGGGGGGGGGGGGTCTGATCTCAAACTTGTGCTTGGTAAGTGGCGTGTAGTTCAGAGAATGAAATATGCTATGTCATTATGTAAGGTTTTGCTGTGATATCTGCGCCTGCTGGTGTCAAGAAACAATTTCTTCTTTTGCGTTAGTTCTCAAACTACTAAAAATTAGCAGGATGTAGCCCGGTGAACGGAATGAGTTGTGTTATGATTTACAGTATTGCTGCGATTCCTGTGCCTTTCGCTCTGACACATCTGACGTCAGCATGACTTTGGGTCACTTTCGCCCTATATGGGATGGAACAGTCAATTCCACCCCATAACTTCCTTAGTCGCCTCTTACAACATGCATGGAAGGTAAATAGTGTTGCTGGTCTTTGCTCCCCTCTCGGGCCCCGGCAACACACGGGTGAAAAGATACATGATTTATACCACAATACAACAGAGGTCCCCGGACTACATCCTGTGAATCAGCAGGAGTTTGATCAAGAACACAGAAGATCCCCTTACTACCTCACCAGTGATATGAAATCTAAGGTGACCCTGTTTCTATTCTTGTTCTTTCTTTGTTCCCTTCATTGTGTTGGTGTATTGCATCCCGATTGCTATGGTGTGCATCTTGATAGGCTACCTCAGTATTCAGCACTTCTATTTTCTATGTTCTATTTTCTATTTTCTAATTTCTATGTTCGATTTTCTACGGCTATGGTCTTGAACGTTTGCAAGGGGGAGGGGCTTAGTCAGACTTAGTTTTCAGCCAATAATAGCATACCTAATATTCTGGGCACAGCGCTTGAATATATGTGGATTTCCGCTCTAATGTTCAATTACAGACAACACCTGCTTCACGTCTGGAAACATTGTACTCCACGTCCTCTCCTATTGTTGTGCGTTGACAAGGTTTAAATTTTTTAGAGGATTGACTTCACTGTATTTGGATTACCTCATATGTACTCCGTATATCTCAACGAAGCGACACGCCGCCTGCTGAGAGTACCATCAGTGATAGTAACAGTAGCTTCATCCCAAGGGATCTCCGAAAGAATCAACGGTATAAACAGGACGTTGCGAGTGAGATTCGAACCGAGACCACTTGAGCACAAAGCGAACTGCTTAATCACTGCGCAATGGAGATGTGTGTTCGAAGTGTTAAACACTATTGATATCGTGATAATATGATAAATGTACATGATACCTGGCTACCTTATCTCATATTGCATGTAGCAGAGTGTAGCCAAGAAACACGGAACACGTTGTCATGGTTTACAGAATATTTGCGCCTTGCGATTTGACACAACCGACTTCAATTTGGTCTATGAGTCACCTTGACCTCTATGGAATGAGATGGCTAACTCCATCCCCCAATGTCCTTAGTCTCCTCTTACGACATGCCAAACAGTATGTCTATTTTTCCTCTCTTTCACGCCACTACAACATACAGGCGGGTTGTCGCATTGTCATTCAGACAGAAGCGATTTTGTCAACATGTATACCCCACAATGGTTGCAAACTTTCATTTGATTGGATGTCTATATACACAATGCTGAGACATGTTCTCTACATACACGCATAGTATGACCGGACCCCAGAAAAGACTTGTGTACAGAAAACAAACATGAACTGAAAGCCATATTTTTTATTATTTCCGTGATTTTTGTTGGTCGACCTTGGCTGTTTTGGCATGTGACTTCGTGTATATAAATAGTGACCAACGAAAATCACAACAATAATTTAAAAAACCGTCACGAATGAATGCTTCTTTACTTTCTGTACAGATGTCTTTCTCTGTGTTTGTGCGCGCGTAATCATCCTTGCTAGTGGGTTGAGTCAACTGAAGACAAAGCAAGAGGCCGGCAGAGATTCAAGTGGGAGGGAAACATCACGAGTTGAACAGATTACAGTCTAGCAGAGTGCATCCTCAAAGCAAGAGACAGAGGCTGTTAAAGATCCATTGAGGTCAACCTTCGTTACGGAGACGGCACATTATGATGATGACATATCGGTAAAGAGTCACGCATTATCAAGTGTATAGACAGTGTCAAAGTTACACACATTACCAAGTGTATAGACAGTGTCAAAGTTACACATATTACCAAGTGTATAGACAGTGCCAAAATTACACATATTACCAAGTGTATAGACAGTGTCAAAGTTACACACATTACCAAATGTATAGACAGTGCCAAAGTTACACATATTACCAAGTGTATAGACAGTGCCAAAATTACACATATTACCAAGTGTATAGAAAGTGTCAAAGTTACACATATTACCAAGTGTATAGACAGTGTCAAAGTTACACATATTAACCAAGTGTATAGACAGTGTCAAAGTTACACATATTACCAAATGTATAGACAGTGCTAAAGTTACACACATTACCAAATGTATAGACAGTGTCAAAGTTATACATATTACCAAGTGTATAGACAGTGTCAAAGTTACACATATTACCAAGTGTATAGACAGTGTCAAAGTTACACATATTAACCAAGTGTATAGACAGTGTCAAAGTTACACATATTACCAAATGTATAGACAGTGCTAAAGTTACACACATTACCAAATGTATAGACAGTGTCAAAGTTATACATATTACCAAGTGTATAGACAGTGTCAAAGTTATACATATTACCAAGTGTATAGACAGTGTCAAAGTTACACATATTACCAAGTGTATAGACAGTGTCAAAGTTACACATATTACCAAGTGTATAGACAGTGTCAAAGTTACACATATTACCAAGTGTATAGACAGTGTCAAAGTTACACATATTACCAAGTGTATAGACAGTGTCCAAGTTACACATATTACCAAGTGTATAGACAGTGCCAAAGTTACACATATTACCAAGTTTATAGACAGTGTCAAAGTTACACATATTACCAAGTGTATAGACAGTGTCAAAGTTACACATATTACCAAATGTATAGACAGTGCCAAAGTTACACATATTACCAAGTATACATATATTACTGAAGGTACCAAATGTACATAAATTATCAAAGGTATATACATTATCACAGGTAATCATATTACAATAAGTACACACATTACCAAAAGAACATACACTTTATCGAGCAGACACCGCACATTTCCAAGTATACACACATTACCGAAGGTACACACATTATTAAGTGTACTCACATTACCACAGGTTTACCAAGTGTTAACACATTATCAAGGGTACACATTTTACCAATGATACACACATTACCACGTGTACAAACATTACCAAAGATACACACATTACCACGTGGACATACAGTACCAAATATACACGCATTACCACGTGTACATACATTACCACAGGTACACGCATTACCACGTGTACACACATTACCATGAATACACACATTACCAGACAAGTAAAATGTCCTACCTTCAATGTATATTTGCAGAACAGATCTCTAGAAATCTGGCCATCGATTGCAAAATCTCATATATTTATTTATTTAAATTCTCGTCTAAATTATCTTAATTTCATCGTTTTTCGTCATCGGTGTATGCCTTATCGTTCGATGATTAGAAATAACTCGGACTGATATAACCTTTCACAGTTTGTATATCGAAAATATGTCCTTTATTCGGAAAGGAAAGTTTCTAATCTAAAATATGGTTTATATTCTCGTAGTTTGTTCGTAGTCCGAGAAATCTCTTGTTTTATTATTCATTATTCCTTTCTTCATAAGTCGAAACCAGCTTAAAGAAAGAAAACATAAATAATAGTCACTATTTTTGGATTATAATCGCTCGCCAACTCCGTCTATCCCATTCCGAGCATAAGGATGAGTGGTCTTGCACGTAGAAGCGCGTGAGAGAACATCGCCACGCCCGTATTTCGACCTCGGATGTGGAACGTGGTGTAGGAAGAAGTTGGAATCTAGCAGAGTAATGAGAAGTTCTAGTTTTGAATGTATAGGAGAAGGGGTGAGCTGGAGTCTGTGCCTGGAGGTGAACAGTAGAGCACAGCAAGTGAAGTAACCGTTTAACATTGGTTACAGGTAGATAAGCTAGCGAATACCTTTGTGCCGGAGGTTCGAAACATGTGGGGTAGTCTTTGTAATAAATGAACAGGGGATAGACGGCGCAGACAGCCATCTTACTTGAAACACGTTAGTGAAGTTATACTTTACCGAGAGGGAAAATGAGCGATCAATTAATCAAGCTCTTATCACTCACGACAGTATAGACCACGGATAAACTCTTTCCAATCTACATTGTCCTTAGATTTACGTTTCAGATGATTCATCACATATCCAGCACATATCCATTACATATCCATCACATATCCAATACATATCCATCACATATCTAACATCACATATCCATCACATATCCAGCACATATCCATTACATATCCATCACATATCCAACAAATATCTATCACATATCTAACAACACATATTCATCACATATCCAGCACATATCCATTACATATCCATCACATATCCAATACATATCCATCACATATCTAACATCACATATTCATCACATATCCAGCACATATCCATTACATATCCATCACATATCCAATACATATCCATCACATATCTAACATCACATATTCATCACATATCCAGCACATATCCATTACATATCCATCACATATCCAATACATATCCATCACATATCTAACATCACATATCCATCACATATCCAGCACATATCCATTACATATCCATCACATATCCAACAAATATCCATCACATATCTAACAACACATATTCATCACATATCCAGCACATATCCATTACATATCCATCACATATCCAATACATATCCATCACATATCCAACACATATCCATCACATATCCAACATCACATATCCATGTGATGCCAATATCATGAAAAACTTGCATCCTCTTACTTATTCAAGTTGTTTGTTAAATGTCTTCACGGTCTTCTCTCTCTCTCTCTCTCTCTCTCTCTCACTCACTCACTCACTCACTCAGTGGATTCCATTTCAACGAGTTAATTTTTTTCCATACAACTTTCTGCTTTCCTTCTTCTTCTTCTTCAGCATTCGCTCTCATATAACCACAACGAAAATATCGTGTGATTTACTCCGGGGAGCGTGAATTACGTTGTGCTGCAGGTTCCACAGTAAAACTGTTTTATTTGCACCTCGGTTGGCCACTTTGTGGTCTGGACGTCTGAGATCCAGCACATCCGTTTTCGTCAGTCCTTTATTTCGGGTTTGGTCCCTATCTGCTTTCCTTAAAATATGTTCAATTCATCTCCGTTTGAATTCTATTTGAAAACACGGAGAGATGAATACACAACTTCGAACACGGATAATAGACTAATTTAACACATTTTCTATTGTCAGCATAAGAGAAATATGTCAGCAAGAAATAAAATAGACACGTATAGACGTCTGCAAGAACACTACTTTCAATAGTGAAACTATATAATCTAATATGTTGAATACATGTAAGCCTATATGAAGATCTTGTTTATAACGATCCTACTTGAGACTGTCAAAAATGGAAGGAGCAGAAGAAAACAATATTTTAAAAAAACTATGAGCAGACACGAGTAGGCGGTTTTATACATGTGTTCAGCTGTTTCGGCACTTACACAATTCCATAGATATAGCGGAGCCATTCATACATTTTCACAGAGCATTAGCATTGGTGCCCACTTCTTCGTGCTCACCGTGAGAGCATTCTTTTTCACAAACTACAAATAGCATTCTCTGCAACCGGAAATAGAATCTGAATTGCCTGATTGCATAATGTAGCCAAATAAAAATTAAGTATCATACCAAAAGCACTGGCTCAACGAAAATATATCACAACTTCTTATGCGATCAGTAAATACGCATCAACTCATGATGATGTTGTTGTTGTTGTTCCTTCAATCCCCATAAATTACTAACCATTAACTCTTACGCCCAATCAGAAGATTCTAACTATCAGCGATGTGCACTGCTTTGAGAAGAATCCTCCTACACAGAGTGGATAAATGCTATCCGTATTGTGACTTTTATACCTTTCCACAACATGCAGAGTTGGAGTCAAGCGCTCCACCCCCCCCCCCTCCATTATTTTGTAACAGAGGTGTCTATGGCACCATAAATCTGGGTAATGATGATTTGGATTGGTGAGACAGCTAACTCTGCATTTTTCGTCATCCATGGGGGCTCGCCTATTAAGCAGGACTACCAAATTAACCTGATTCTTGACTCTCCCATGAAATTACCAACTTTTGCAAATAGTTATTTGTCACTTCATTTCATCTTCGCTGGGCATCACGTGGTTTGATAATATTAATAATATAAGACCCATATCCAATCAGTGTTAGAGGAGTGCCACACTGGGGGCATCAGCACAATGAAGCTCTCCTCCCCATACATCTCTATTCTCAGCCATTCGGAGGAGTGTACAAAAATCACGTTCAGGTCATCCCTTGATGTTATCAATCCAAGATTTCCTCTTACCTCTCCGTTTCCTTCCACTCTCGACTGTTCCTTACAATGTAATTTTAGAAAGTGGCTCACGTCTTATTACATGTCCAAACAAGTTTACACCGTTTCACCCCCGCCAACAGTGGTTCTTGATAACCTGCAACTTTGTTTATTTGCTGCTCAACAAATGTATTTGCTTTGTGTTCTATATAACTAAGTCTTAACAGACTTCTGTAGCACTTGTTTTCAAAATCCTGAATCCATATTTCCGTGTCTGCATTGAGTATCCAACTTTAACATCCGTATAAAAGTATACTTAACACTAACGTTGTTAGTAGTTTGAACTTTACTGTAGTACTGAAACTTTAAACAATATAATAATAGGTGGTTCCATATCCAACTCTGGACTCAAAAATCCAAACTAGGAGACAAATTAAAGACATCAAATAAATCAGGATACTCTACCAAATTTTTTTTTTATTCTTTCACTTTATTTTAGTTTTTGCCCTTAAACTCTCACCAAATCTATCTTATGGCAGGACAAAGGTTATACTAGAGTTTCAGCTACTAGAGTTTCAATACTAGAGCTTCAGCTGGATGCAGTACAGAGAAGGGATATTTGTTGTGTCAACGTTTTATTTGTGTCAATAATCCCACACATCCAACTTCGTCTATGGTAACTAATACATTCAGTGTTTTTACCACTCCCATTGAACGGCGGACGACTGTAGACATATCTCTAGTAGACCAACCATACGACAAAACTGACTACGGTATTTACACGATGGTCATCAGCCTCAAAGCTAATCACAGTCGAGCATGTTTGACCTGTTTGCAGCTGTCTTAATTCACTATTGATATAGCTACACACGCCCGACTCTTTCTCTTTAACAGTCAATATCTCTATATGTGGGTGGAACTATTTGAGAACATTTATGCTGTACTGATGTACTATTTGAGAACATGTACGCTGTGCTGCTGTACTATTTGAGAACATTTACGCTGTGCTGCTGTACTATTTGAGAACATTTATGCTGTACTGCTGTACTATTTGAGAACATTTATGCTGTACTGCTGTACTATTTGAGAACATTTATGCTGTACTGCTGTACTATTTGAGAACATTCATGCTGTACTGCTGTACTATTTGATAGCATTTATGCTGTACTACTGTACTTTGTGTATTGGGGTATACAGAACAACTCCTTTTAGAACTGTACTTCGTGCAGCCAAATATACATAATAACTCTTTGTTCTGTTTTTCATTCTCAAACTCCTGCAGTTTAACAGGATGTAGTCAGGAAATCAGAATATATTACGCCATTATTTACTGCTACTCTGAGATTTCTGGGCCTTTTGTCCTGACAATATGACTTCAGTATGACTTCTCGGACACTTCGACCCTCTTTGGGATGAGACAGTTAACGCCACTCCTAAACCTACAGTCGCCTCTTACATCATGCATAACAGGTAACAGTGTCGCTATTATTTGCTTTCCTTTAACACAAAGTCAACAGATGATTTCCATGTATGCAAGTGGGAATTTAGGAAGTTTGACTGTTACTGCCTTGATAAATATAGTTTTAGTCATTTCAGCAATATGTCATGCAATATTTCATATATCTGATGAGGGATTTATTCCTCTCATATATCTAATGAGGGCTGCAATCTTTTCATATGTCCGATGAGGAATGACATTTTTCATATGTCCGATGAGGAATGACATTTTTCATATGTATTATGAGGACTGCAATCCTTTCCTATGTATGATGGGGGATTCATTCCTTCATATGTCTGATGAGGGATTTATTCCTTAATATGTCTGATAAGGACTGCAATTCTTTTAATTATCTAATGATGGCAGCAATTCTTTTATATCTGATGAGGGATTCAATCCTGGATATGTCAATGAGGAATTCAATATCTCTTATACTTTTGATGAGGGATTTCATTTGTATGTCTGATGAGCGATTAAATCTTGTATATATGTGATGAGGGACTCAATCAGTCATATGTCTGATGAGGGTTGCAATCCCTAATATGTCTGAAACTGTATGTATTATGACAGCTATTGTATTATTAATAGGCTTGTGTCCGACATATGTCCGGCTTGTGTCCGACATATGTCCGGCTTGTGCCTGGCATGTGTGTCAGGTTTGTGTCGGGCATGTGTCAGCCGTGTGTCTGGCATGTTTCGTGACTATTAGATGACAACTAGATTTATGTCAGAACTTCGAGATAATTCATTGATCTACTCTCCGGGACATGATAACATACGCAGTAATGAAAGATCACACATGCTTCAATAGACGAATAGTTTGAATCCTCATTGGATAAATAAGATGTGCTGAAAGTGTTCCACGATCGCATGCTGAAAGAAGATGTCGCTACTGATGAACATCTAAGCTACGATTTGTATAATTGGGTATTAAATGTGGCGGCAGCAGAACTGGCCGCATGCAGAACATCATGATGAGAATGTTCAGCCAGCAACCCAATGCCGTCTTAATGCATAGGCCCGTTGGGCATTTGCCCGGGGGCCCACGGACATAGGGGCCCCATGCGAATATGTTGTAGGGTTTCGGAAAACACGTATAAAATTTAGTATTATTTTATAAAAATCTCATAATTTTTGTGTTTATATGCGTTAGATGTGTTTAAATTATCAATCACTTCCAATCTTGAACCATGTCTATTCCGCTGAAGACGGATGTGTCGGGCCATTGGCGCAAATAAAACGGCGACACAACGCATTTCCATTCTCTGGACTACATCCTGCTGGAAATCTAATAGGACCATGGTCCTGCTACAAGAGAGATCCAACGGGAGTTTGAGAATGAACGCTGAAGAAGAAGAAGAAGAACCATGTCTATAAAACACGTAAATAAAATCTCTTTTCTCTGTTCTTCATGTTTACTGTTGATTATAGTTGCAGCTGTACAGCATGTTTTAACAACAATTTTGTTGAAATTAGTATAGTGACAATAAAATAAATAATACATTATTTTTAATATTATCAACCATTTATTTTTTATTCCTGTGGGGGGGGGGGGGGCACTCTTTCTTTGCCCGGGGGCCCAACACTATTTCTTTGTCCAGGGGCCCAAAATGGTGCAAAGACGGATCTGCAACCCACTAGAAAACTTCAACGTTCATACATTTTGTCATCTGTTTGGGGGGGGGGGACTAAACACCTATAGGGTTTCCCAAGGGTGTGGTTCAGCAAGTACAATGATGTATAAACACCACTTTTACGGTTCAGCTGCTAGATTAAAGTTGAAACACCACTTGTACGGTTGAACTGCTAGATTAAAGTTGAAACACCACTTGTACGGTTGAACTGCTAGATTAAAGTTGAAACACCACTTGTACGGTTGAACTGCTAGATTAAAGTTGAAACACCACTTGTACGGTTGAACTGCTAGATTAAAGTTGAAACATCACTTGTACGGTTGAACTGCTAGATTAAAGTTGAAACACCACTTGTACGGTTAAACTGCTAGATTAAAGTTGAAACACCACTTGTACGGTTGAACTGCTAGATTAAAGTTGAAACACCACTTGTACGGTTGAACTAGTAGCATCAATTTTAAACGCCACTTGTGCGGTTCAACTTCTTGATTAATGTTGAAACACCACTTATATAGGGTTCTTCTTCTTCTTCTTCTTCATCGTTCCTTCTCAAACTCCAGCTTGATTTCTCTTGTAACAGGACAATGGCCCTACAAGATTTCCAGTTGAATCAAATCAATCAATCAATAAACCCATAACCCTTCAGGGTCGTAGGGGTACCACATTGGATGCTTCAGCACACAGAGTCCTCCAGGGAATTATATCCTCAGCGATGCGGATGAGTGTGGAAATATCAGTTGCTTTCTAGTTGAATACAGTCCAGAGAATGGAAATGCGTTGTGTTGCCGTTTTATTTGCGCCAATGGCCCAACACATCCGTCTTCGGTGGGATATAGGGTTCAGCTGCTAGATTAATATTTAAACACCACTTACATACGGCTCAGCTGGTAGAATACCACTTAACCCACCATTATTTGTTTACTATAATTATTTCTAGCCAATCAGTTTCACATATACATCTTCAGTAGGTTACATTTATTATTTAAAGTCCAGTAGCCTAATTTCATTGCAATTTTCTCGATAAAACTCGATTTTTAGTTAGCTTTTTATTTCTTCAGAAAATAGTTTGAGGAAGGAATATGGGTAGCCACCTTTTTGACGACGTTCCTAGTACTGGTTAATGTTGTTCTAATTTAATTTCCAAAAGCGGGATGGGGGAGAAGATTAAATCCCAAATCAAATCCGTCCCCTATCTACGGGATATATATATATTCGTTCAATAGGTTGTTATTGGGGCTGTCCATATATTATGTCAAATATATTTAGTCCATTTCCTACCCCCTCTCGCATTTTTATTTCCTTCTTGTTAATAACCTGTGAAAAAAATAAACCCTTCTATTTTATATCAAATAAATTGTAACCCACCACCACCACCTCGCCCCACTCCCGCCTTCATAACCCCCTTTGAAACATATTTAGCTAGCTGACACAGTACGGAAAAAGCTACCAAACTTTTTTTTTTATTTTTAGAAAATTATTATCAAATTCAAACAATTTAATTATTAGATACAAAATTGGTTTGTTGATGTTGACTAGCAAACGCCCCCATGATTTCTCCACCATGATTTCCCCATGAAAGACTCCACCATGTGAACAACTGTCAAACTTTTTCAGACCCACCTTCCCTCTCCCCTTTCTCCCTAACTCATAACTAATTTATGGATATCCTCATTACATTATGAGCGGTGTATACCGCCCTCTCTCTCCTCCCCCCCCCCCCCCCGAAAGATAGATAGAGTCCTAATTAAACACTGCTCACAAATGAAATATTAAACTTTTCAAAAGTAACCCCCCCCCCCCTTTCCACAAAACACCACCATAACTCTCCCGTACCTGCTTCTCAAAGCTTTATCTACAACCATTCTAGCCCCGGGAATAAAAGAATGGGAGGACGTTCTCTTTCAAGAAAATAATTTTGGATGAAAATAGAAATAAGACGGTGAAGATGATGTGAATGTTGATGATGATAGTGACCAAAAAAACGCATTAGAAAAATAAACCAAACAAAATATAAAAAAGGTTTGTTTATTGTGGGACAGAAAAGGCAAAGATATACCATAACACTACAACGATAATTTGTATCGTATGCCTTGGATCACTTATTTGAAAATGTCGGCAGTAAAAAACAAAAGGAAGATGAGTTCAAGAACGATTGGAAGAACACATCAGAATCTTGCTCTCTACGTCACTTAAATATGTGTACGTTAAGGATCCAGCCCATATACGGCACAACTCACGTGCTATCTTGCGCGTGGCTTAGTGTTGATCGTTTTGCGCGCGAGTTTTAGCTGGCGAGTTAGGGGTATAGCCGTGCCCAATATCAGTTCTACAAGACATCTTAACAGAAAGTAAACATAACCGAAAAGATGGCTTTTTTATTATTTCCGTGAATTTCGTTGGTCTGCTTTGACTTTTTTGACATGTTACTCCAAGTATTTTAATAATAATTATAATAATAATGATGATAATAATAATAAGATCCATAATCGTGAGGGTCGTACGGGGGCCACACTGGATACAGCAACAAGCAACACCCTCTAACCAGCTCTGTTGGACAGCTCGGATGTTCTCAGCCATTAGGAGAAGTGTAGAAAGATCACTCCCAGGCCATTCCTTGATATTTGTATCTTTATACAGCGATTCAATAACTTCTACGATGTTTGTGTTTAGTTATATTGTCCCAGTATCTACCACAGATTGTTATGCCACACACGACCAAATTTTAAAAAAAATTATTTATTGATACCGTATCCTATTCAGGACGTACCCATTAACCCAGCATTTTTGGCTGTAGTGATTTTCTAGACAATCGAAATACTTTCCATAGTTTTCCATTGCTTTCTGATCCTTTAGGATGCACAATTGCCTGTGGCTGGGGCAATCACAGACGCGCTCTGTACCACACCGCCACAGAGTACGATCAAAGGCCTGTGTGAAATCAATGAAACTATGATATAAAGCACTTTGATGTTGTGATTTTCTATCAATATTTTAAGGTTAAAAGTATGTTTTGTGGCACTTCTGTTTTTATGGAAACATCATATAAATAGTGATCCAAAAAATCACGACAATAACACTGGATTACAAAAACAAAGGGGTGCAAAGGGAACGCATTGCTCTAGACGGACCCAGGGTTAGCAGATAACCAAGATCCCAAATGTACCTCCACGTGGTGCACCCTGGAAACAGAAATACAGCAGCTCGTGCTGATTCTGGCCAAATCATTTGGGGATCGTGTCCGAGAATGTGGAGGTAGCAGATGGAAAGAGATTTGACTGCACAAGAGACAGACAATATCTACGACACCACCAGCATCACCACATATAGCAACACTGTCGACATACAGTGAAGCTAGTCAGTCCAGTCCGAACATTGGAGGGGCGGCCAATGTAAAATGCACGTAAAGGTAAATGCATGGCGAGAGACAAATATGTTTCATACAGAGTACAATGAAACAATGAAAGGGCAGAACAGCGCTAGAGGGCAGCGCGAACTGCAAATAGAAAGTGAAAAGTCCCTAGGGAACTACAAGCTCCGTCAGCTCGAGACGGGCTTCTAGTTACTAGAGTTCCTAACAGGCAGAGACCCAGACCCATCCATCGGCGTTTGGTAAAGCAAAAGACCTAACCCAACTCTAATGTCGAGCCTTCCTAAACCGGAAATATGCTTGCAAAGAGAAAGGGTTCTGTACCCGATGGGTGTAGGCAAGAAAGGGACAACGATGGCAGTCCTGGCCCAACTCTACTGTCAAGGTTTCCTATACCGGAAGTAACTTGCAGAGAGAAAGGGGTCTGTACTCGATTCGCTCAGGCACAAAAGGGACAACGATTTAGCCCTGGCCCAACTCTACTGTCAGGTTTTCCTACACCGGAAACACACTTGAAGAGAGAAAGGGTTCAGTACCTGATGGGCTCAGGCGCTATTGGGACAAGGACGCTCAGCTCGAGAACGCCTTGCTCTCAAACGCGTGGTGTGAGACTCGAACTTGGACAAGGGGTACACGATGTCGGTGAATGACACCTCGGCTAAGAGGGCGAAAGAGCCAGGGTCCAACTCCTCTGTTGAGTTCTTCCCCTTAAGGAACCAGGCTCATGGATGAGAAACGGTTCAGTACCCAATGGGCACAGGCACAGCACGTCCAATTACACGAGGCAAGTTCATAGACAGTGGAACACCTCGTTCGAGTGAGACGAGAGCTAGAAAATCGTCTGGGCGAAGAGTCTTCACTACGCGTGCCTGGAGACAGATATAGAGGCTGTCACAGGCTAAGGGTAGCCCACCCGAATTGTCAAGGCATGCCGAAATCGGATGTGCTAGGCCTACAAGGCGCATAACGGTGGCACAACGTAATCACGCTCCCGGCGGAAATCGCACGGATATCCGTGATGGTTACAATGGAGCGAACGAAAAACAAACAAACAAACAAACAAAAACAAAAACTTAAGTTGAAAGTTGTCTATAATTTTTTAACTTAATTAATTCTGAGCCTTTTGTCCCACTGAAGCCAAAAATGACATCCATTTTTCTCATTCAGGTCAGGTTTTTTTTAATAAAATGATTTTAAAAAATTATATTCTCTAACTTTAGCCTACTATTCATAACTACATTTTGGTGATATTAGTAGTTGATTTATGTGTTGATACGTCTTGGTGATACGTTTTTTATCCAGATAGGTTACTTATCCACACATCATAATGTTGCAGCATAGGCCTACATCTTAATGCTCAGTTCTTTCTTTGTCTTCGGACTCGGGTCTTTTCAAAATGTTGAAAGGTAACGATGGTTGGGATATGTTTCATAACAAGAGTTGAGCACTGCGTTTCCACTACTGGGCTTTTTCTATGAGATATAGGGCTATTTGCCAAGATTCTGCGATTTTTTGACCTAGTTGCTTTTGTATTCTTTTAAAAACGAGAACGATAGTCGGTCAATGTTTCTTCTTCTTCTTCTTCATCGTTCTTCAGTCAGATATCAGGTTACAGCCCCAATAGCTTCAATGAATTGTGTGATTCGCTTCAGGTCATCCATGGAACCCCTCAAGTCTGGAAGCAGTGCCGTCTCAGTAGGCCATATTTTCTCCCTCTCTTCTTGGTAGAGTTGACAGGCATGAAGAATGTGTTCTGCAGTCTCTGGGCTCAGTCCACAGTTGCACAGGTCTGTCTCACCAATCTTCAGCTTTCGAAACATGGTCAATGTTTCATTAATTGTTTATAACTGTTTCATAAGCTTAGCAGAGTATGCAAGTCAACTGCATGGAGTTTGATATCGTTACAGCCAACCTGAAAAGACACTCTGGGACTTTCTTTACTAAAGCGGTCATTGTGTCAGACTCTCAGTCAATGTTTGGAAGTATCCAAAATGAACGGTATCGGTCTGAGTTATGGCGAATCTACAACTAATTTCAACTCTGTGGGTAACATATATTTATTTATTGACATACATGCCCACGCAGTAACGATAAACAGACAGACTTGCATCTATAGACAGAGTGTTAACAAAAGATAAATAAAACTCCTTGACGATGCTTGGTGAACGCATGGTGGATACGAACAGTGGGATTCATTACATTTCTGGGGAACTCGGTACCAGTATTTTACATCTCCTGGAATAAATAGTAAATATGGACCTGTCAGCGTACAATGATGTTGGCTTACAACCAACAGCAAATTTATTTACAATGAGTATAGTATAATATTTGTAATTATACAAATATTATAATTATACAAAATATTTGTAATTATACAAATATTATAATTATACAAAATATTTGTAATTATACAAAAGGTAATTTCTTTAATTCTCAGCGTTGTAGAGAAACTGCATGGCAAAGATAAAACACTGAAACAGACAGCAGCTTATATCTTTGAATCCAGAGTCCCAACCTGACTGAGTGATGATTGCCGAAGAAGAAGAATGTCTTTAATTCCAGTTGATTAATATTTTAAGCATTGTATCTTATAGTGAACTGAACAATTTGCAGAATGAATGCAAATTGCTACTAGATTCAACAGCTTCTTGGAAGCATGATTAGCATTGAGGCAGAAACTTTTTTTCTGATTTCTATCTGTGTTAATCAACCAAGGATGGCCACTAAAAGTTAAAGTTTGGATTGATATCAACAATTTTGTATGGAATATTTCATTGTCAGATTTATCTGAACGTGTTGATGGGATATTTTTACACCTATATAGCCTGTAATTCTGTCTCCTGAATAATACTCACTGTCTTTGTAGTTCACATCATCATCATCAAGTGCCGTCTCTGCAACCAAGGTTGGCTGCAACAGACCTCCAACATATATCTCTTGTTTTGGTAGTGCAATCTGCTAGACTGTAACCAGTGCAGGATTTACCTATAAGCTAAACAAGCTATAGCTTAGGGCCCCCAAACAATTTTTTTATTCCACTATCTATATAATTCTTTCTTGGATAATGCTCCTAGTTTCCTCTTCAGCGTTCATTCTCAAACTCCCGCTGGAAATCCCTTACAGCAGGATTATGATACCACTAGATTTCCAGCAGGATGTAGTCCAGAGAATGGAAATGCGATGTGTCGCCGTTTTATTTGCACCAATAGCCCGACACATCCGTCTTCGGCGTAATAGTTTCTTCTGATATATACTCTTTCTTCTTCCTGCTCTTTTTGTATAGCATGTTTTTTGCACAATTATTAAACATGTCATATATTCGTTTCTGTGAGAGAAGAATATCCTGCAATTCATAAGAAAATAATGAATATTGTATATTGTCATGTAAACCATGTGATAAGCAATATATTGGTGAGACTGGCCTAAGATTGAGCGACCGCTTCTGTAAACCACCTGCATGCCATTAAACACAGAACACCAGCTCCTGTGGCCAATCACTTCAACGGCGAACGCCACCGTGGTATCCTTGACATTCAGCTCACTGCCATCAGATCCTGCACCACCGATGATAGATCTAGGTACTCCCTAAAAAATCGTCTCATTTTTTATTTGTGCACCATTAAGCCATTTGGACTCAATTCCGACCACTCTTTTGCCTAGTTCTCGGTCGGATTGGTCTTTGTCTTTATTCATTTTGTACCGTTATTTACGTCATCGTTTTGTTCCTCTCGTTTTACCTATATTATCGTCTTTGTGTACTTCCTGTTCGTATCCTTCCGGTATCTCACTACCATATTTCACTCGGACACGCTTGTTGTGGTGAATTCATTTCTACTTGTGGTATTTTTATGTTTGCATGTTATGTGCGTATCTTGATAAAGGCCTTTTGGGTCGGTCGAAACGTCGATTTTGTCCTGTGTATTGTCATTTGTATGATTATATTCGGTGTTGTGTATACTATATTAATTCATGTAGGCATCCGACAGTGATAGTGTGTCAGTCGTTATCCAGTACAACTCCATTACCGACTCCCAAGAGTATTATTTTCATTCTGTTTTACTAGCAGTACTACCTTTTATTATCACTATACTGAAAAGACAGTCACTGAGTAGCCTGTGTACGTCTGTTTTTTAGACATGAGAGCTTGGAGCACTGACCTTGCATCTACTTGAATACCACGGGCTTTCGAATAGTGTTATTATATAGGAAAATTTGATACCGCCAAAGACTGGTGTATCGGACCATTGGTGCTAATAAAACGGCGAAACAACGCGTTTGGAACGCTTGACCTCACTGTTTGATTATTTCCCTTGGCAATGTTTATCAGTTTGTGTGTATCCTTTATTAATTTGAATATTATTTTTTTAGGGTTATGTTTACGAGAGTTGTGGCTTACATTACTAACTCTAACCTTACATACATTTATATTAAAATTAATAAACATAAACTGACAAACATTGTCAAGGAAAATAATCAAATAGGAGGACACACGTTCCAAACAAGAACTCATTTCATTCTCTGAAATGCATCTTGTTGGAAATCTAGTAAGACTATTGTTCTGCTATAAGAGAGAACCTGCGGGAGTTTGATATATATATATATATAGCTACTATGACGGTCAAAGTACCGGGTTCAAATTCCGCCAGGCAATTGTGTATCCAGAACAATGGCAAATTACTGAACGTATTTATATTACCTAGAGAATCACTACAGACATAAAAAATGGTGAATAGATACGTCCAGTTACCAATTATATAAAAGCTCAGCTCTTTTTGGGCCTTTATAATTTTGTTTTCAGAATCACGTATTTTCTATAATGTTGAGTGGTAACTCTTGAATGTCATGTTTGGATGTGAAATGAGCCAGAGAAAAAAAAACAAAGTTAACTTATCTACAGGTAGACCCTAACTGTCCTTAGCATATTATGATATTTATGAATATCGCCTTTCATAAGAATTTGTATAATACTATAAATAGCTGTATTTCTTGGTTCATTATTTGCTCAGCAAAAATTAAGATGGACCAAATTTTCAAAATAGTCTTAGTCGTTTTAATAGAAAAAACTATACTTCGTCGATCATTACTCAGTCAGGTTGGGACTTCGGATTCTATGATATATGCTAGGTACTTGGACAAAATTTTCAAAATAATACTACATCATTAAAAATACTATAGGCCCTATTTAGATAGCCCTTGAAAATTGCAATTCAACGACACATCAACCAAGTCTGTACGTCAACCCTGAAAAAAAGTTATGAATTTTTTTCGAATTAATTTGAGAATTTGACATCAAAATAATTTACATGAAACATTAAGAAAAATATAAATAAAACTTGACCACAAAAATGTAGCTGAGTTGACAATTTATGGGTAGAAATTTGAATACGTCTACCGTTGGGTTTATTGACCTACTTTCGAGGTATTCCCTCGAAAAGTTCGATGCTTGTGACGTCACGATTCGCGTGGTACGGCTGGCGGGTTATTGGAGGTTGGAATCGTGACGTCACGATTCGCGTGGAAATTTTGAACCGACAATGGTGGACTGTTGGTCAAGCAGGCGCGGTGGGGGGGGGGTGGATTTAAAAGTAGTTTATACAATTTAATTTTTTTAAATACTGAAATTAAACATACCCACCCCCACACATAATTTTTATATTTCGTACACCTATTGTATGCTATAAATTTATTCATATTGTAAAATAAATAAATCTCGAGTCAACGTCGAGAATTGATCTAGTCAGTTGGTGCATGCGCAATTTGGATCTGGTCAAACGTCGGCGGGAAAAAAACTGTCTATTTTAGATAGCTACGAAATTTTTTAGTGCAAAATGACCACCCAGGAAGATCTCAGTTATTTTATCAATTTGCGTGCCAATGGAGAAAAATGTGTTCTAGATTGGTGCATGAAGGAGGGACTGATCTGTAGTCATTATGTGTGCCCGTCTTGCGGTGAATATATGAAATTAGTGAAAAATGCCAGTAAATCTGAAGGCTATGTTTGGAGATGCCGACGCTACGGTAGAAATCGCCATGATGTCAGCAGGAGTGTACGCAATCATTCCTGGTTTGCGGAAAGCCACCTAGGTATGGGTGATATTTTACTTCTTACATATCTGTGGGTGATGAATGCCAGGACCGGTTTTATCAAAAGAGAGGTCAAAATTGGACGTTATTTTGTAATCTTCGTTATTTTCAATAATACAACACAAACTATACAATTTTTGTGTTCGTGAAGACAAGACGCTTAAGTTGATCACATTTCTGGAATGTTCAGATGGACACAGAACTAATTGATATTCAAAATGGCTGCTAATTTGCATAATTATAATGAAAATAAATTAAATATCTATTAAACATAATAAAATACCACAGAAACTATATATTATATTTTTGTATTCACAAAGACAAGACGCATCTGTTGATCACATTGCTGTGATTCTGAGGCGTGTACAACTAATTAATATTCAAAATGACAGCCAATTTGCATAAATAAAACACATGTTGATGTTTTTAAAAAATTTACTGCCGTTTTCAGCATCATTCTGCATCCTTAAAAGTTACATTATATAAAAAGAACAATGGTTAAAGAACATAATACATCTGGTTGCAGACACAAAAAATGGCAAAGAAACTAAATGTAAACATTAGTCCAAAAAATGTATAACTTGAGCAAAATTTTCTGTACAAGCACATCCTGGATGTCCAAGTACCTATATAGGCTGCTGTCTGTTTTAGAGTGTCCACTGTGCCATACAGTTTCTAATAACTCTGATTTAAGTGGGCCATGTCTTGTTTCTCAGGTCTGCATGCTGGGGACATTCTTGTAGGATATGTTCTGCTGTCATATTCGCAAGGCTGCAATGGCAGAGCCCAGTTGTACCTATTTTGAATTTGGTGTACAAATGTCGATGTCTCATTTTGTTGTGACCAGTTCTGAGGCGCAGCAGGATAACCTGGTCTCTTCTGGACAGTTGGTAATACCCGTCATCTGCATTATATTTGGGGTGGTCTTCTTTCCACTTTTTGTTATAGTTACCATTAATGATGGTCTTCACTTCTTCATAACTGACTAGATAGTCTTCTTGAGGTAACTTCCCTCCTTTGGCCAGTCTATCTGCAACTTCATTCCCTTCAATGTTACAGTGTGACGGTATCCACTGGATCACTACTCTTTGGAAATTATTGTACAACTGAACTAGAACTGCCCTCAATTCATTCAGTTCGGTGTTCCTGTGAAACTTCAGAGCTGTTATGACAGAGAGTACATCTACTAATCTATATCGTTTTTTTCTATAGTTGGATCATATATGATCAAACTATAGTCTTAGATGATAGCCCTTGACAATTGCATTTCAACGATACCTCAACCAAGTCTGTAACTGTACGTCAACCCTAAAAAAAACTATGAATTAATTTTTAATTTAATTTGGCATCAAAATAATTTATAGGCCTATATTGAAACATATAGGAAAATATAAATTGAACTTGTGACCACAAAATTTGGTCAAGTTGATAACTTCTGAATTATCTTAGTTATATTAAATAATACAACAAACTATATATTTTTGTATTACAAAGATAAGATGTATCTGTTCATCACATTGCTGTGAATCTCAGATGCATAATTTACAACTAATTAATATTCAAAATGGTGGCTAATTTGCATAATTAAAACAGATGTTGATGTTTTTAAAAATTTAACTGCTGTTTTCAGCTATGTTCCGCACCCTTAAAAGTTACATATATAAAAAGAAAAATGGTTAAAGAAATTAATAAATCTAGTTGCAAACATGTACAAATGTACAACAGAGTATGCACTAAATGTAAACCCTGGTCACAAGAAATGTATAACCTAAGCAAAATTTTCCATACATTTGAATCCCAGATGTCCAAGTACCTATCATAAGCTCTATTTCACAGGGTATGTCTTGCTGCAGGCACATTGAACAATGTGATTGACCTGCTGTTATATTGTACGATTATGATGCCATCATGAACTTTGATATTATAGACTCTTAGATAGTTTAGATACTGAAGAAATCCTGGCAGAAGAACAAGCCAGATTCAGGAAGAAGAGAAATACTGCAGTACAAATTTTATAAATTTGATCAAAGCTTTTGGCCGTGTTTTGCAACATACTAATGATGAATACTATGACAAGGATTTCCGGGTTTAATTTTGGCAACATAATTGCCGTCGTAGAAGCACTATATAAAGAAACAAAAAGTACTGTGTTCATAAACAACAAAATCGGTGAAATGTTTAGAAATAATGTTGACTTTGACAATGAACACTCTTTCACCAACACTACACTAACATCTACCTAGTAGTAGAAGCAATCATGAGAATAAGAGAAGTGTTAGAGACATTATATTCAACAACAAATAACAACATAAGAGAAGTGTTAGAGAAATTATATTCAACAACATAAGAGAAGTGTTAGAGAAATTATATTCAACAACAAATAACAACATCAATTAGAGGTCATCAAATTTCTAGTCTAATCTTCGCTAAAAATATCGATCTGATGGCGGCAACAGAGGCAGAACTACAGGAGTTAACAAGACTGGAAATATCTAGCAAAAAACTTAGTATGGTGCAGTTTTATCTAGAGCCCTCATTGATAGTTGTAGATATGGACATTTTATAATAATAGAACTGTTGACACTATTGGAACCTGCATATTCCCAGAAGTGATAGGATATATGGGTGTAAATCGTGGACTCTCACCAATGAAGTGGCAAATCTTCAATGTTAATTCTCAAGCTCCCTGCTGGATCTCTCTTGTAGCAGGACAATGGTCCTACTAGATTTCCAGCAGGATGTAATCCAGAGAATGGAAATGCATTATGTTGCCATTTTATTTGCACCAATGGCCCAACACATCCATCATCAGCAGAAAGTAACAAATAAAAGGGTAGCATTTGAAGCAAAATTCAATAGAAGGATCCTTAGAAAACAATGAACCAAAAAAGTCACCAATTGGAATATGGCTATTGTGAGAGAGAAATTAGAATTAAAGAACACTGCAGAGCAGAAACCAGAATAAGTACTCTAGAATTGTCTCAGTTTTGCTGTTCACAGAATAAGTACTCTAGAATTGTCTCAGTTTTGCTGTTCACAGAATAAGTACTCTAGAATTGTCTCAGTTTTGCTGTTCACAGAATAAGTACTCTAGAATTGTCTGTTTTGCTGTTCACAGAATAAGTACTCTAGAATTGTCTCAGTTTTGCTGTTCACATAATAAGTACTCTAGCATTGTCTCAGTTTTGCTGTTCACAGAATAAGTACTCTAGAATTGTCTCAGTTTTGCTATTTAAAGAACGACAATCTAGCCTACATGATTTCTCTGCAAAATTTTGTGAACCCAAAATGACCTAAAACAAACCGCTCTATTCATAACTAATATTGGACTGTATGTTTAACAATTTATCGTAGAAGAGGAGTTAAAGAAAACTGGCCAAACAACATTTTCTTCCTAAATCTACAATATTTTTACCATATCTGACCGCCGGTGTTGCAACCAAGGCTTGGACCTCTAGTTCAGAGGGCAAAGAATAGGGCTGATGTCTTCTTTTCAGGCATACCATAGGAGGTAACTAAAGGAAAGTTGGAGGATATGCTGACAGCCTGTGACAAAAATCACATCTTCTCATTTTTTTACTTTTGTCCTCATCAAATAATCCCATGGATGACGATCAGATGCAGGCCAGTGGATATTGCACCTTTGTCCTTTTGTGACAGACTTGTATGTGACGAGGAATCATACATGTACCATTACTGCAGATAGGTCTACAAATCTGATAGAAGAATGATGAAATAGTTGGCCCAGAGGTGTGTGCTGTGCTCCTGGCAGAATATGGTAATCCTAGAACTCTGGTGCACTGAAGTGCCTCCCTTTAGGACATTAATAAATCTAGTAAACCTTCTATACATATATACCTAAACCCCCCCCCCCCCCCCCCCCCCCCAATACACATCCATTCATTTGATACCTTATATGAGTCTCTGCGTAGCCCCAGTTACACATCTGAGATGAATCTATACTTTTGTATAGATTCTATACTATGCGCTGTCAAGAGCTACCTTTTCACAGCTAAAGGGATTATTTCATCACCATATTGAACATGGCATCCTAGAAAAGACTGAAGAAGGGATGAGTAAGGTAATGAAAATAATGTAGAACAAGAAAAGAATGGGCACTATATCAAAGACCAAATTAATATGACACCCAGAGTTTCAAAACTCTTTACTAACTGCTACATCCTTCCCAGGATATGACACCTGATGATAGGTGCATCAGATTATGTAATACGATCATGTTTTTTTTTTTATATAATTTTATTTATAGACAAGACAGTTGTCATGGAAAACATTCAAGCAGACAGCCATCAAATAAAGCAAGAAGTAGACATGACAGATATGACTCAGGTACTTAACTTATGCATGTTTTGGTATGAATGATAAATTAGTGAAAACTACTTATTGTGTTGTATATACTCATAGTGTGTTGTGGATAGTTTTATTGTGTAGTTGTTGTGTCAATCCCCAGGAATTACGAGCAATTAGCTCTTACTTCCTATGTGTAATGGGGTTGTTTCTCCAGAGCTTTATTTCATACACAGAAGACTTACTCTCAACAGTGTACAATACTTTGACAGTCTTCTACGTCTAGGGGTTTTGTGACTCCTCTACCCTTCTGCAATCTCCCATATGGCAACCAGGAACTGGACTTCTAATATAGGGTACAAGGAATAGGGCCACTGTCTTCTTTCCAGGCATATTGTAGGAGATGATTAAGGAAAGGTGGGGGATACTCTGACAACCTGTAACCTGTGAAAAAAAAAATCATCATTGTCACATCTACGCTCAATTTCTCAATTTTGTCTTCTATCAAATAATTTCCATGAATGATGAAGAGATGCGGGCCAGAAGAGATTGCAAATTTCTTCTTTTGTAGACATACTCCCCTATGTGACGGGGAATACTAGATGTGCCATCACTGCATGAGTCAACATATCTGACAGAAGAATTATGAGATAGTTGGCCCAAATGTGTGTACTGTGCCTGTGGCAGGACTTGGTAATCCTGGAATGTATGTGTGTTTGTCCATCACAAGTGATGATGACAATTTTTTACATCAACTTTTGAAAATTCAGTTAGAATTATGACCATGCATAATAGTTCGTAGATTGCTAATGAGCCCCATTTTAGCTGTAAATGCTATTGGACAGTTCAGACATGGAATGACTACTGTAGGCAGATTTTTGTCTATCCATGACTTTCTAGCTACTTTCCGCTGTTGGGCTGCAGCAGTTCTCCTCTTTTCACAAGATGATACACTCTTTTTGACTGTAGAGCGCCATGTAGATATATTTTGTATATCCTGGAATACTAATGCACTGGAATGCCTCCATTCGGGGAGTAAACATTCATTCTTAAACCTCTTTGCACATCCATGTCTTTAATACCTTATATGAGTCTAGGTGTCATCAAAGTTACACAACTGAGAAATACCTGTGCTTTTGTCTGATAGGCTATGAACTATCAAGAATTACCTGCTCACAATTAAAGGGATTATTTCATCATCACTTTTTTGCATTGCACAGAGTTGTGGTCGTGGTCTTCAGTTTCTGCAGAGCATCTCCTCCTGTCAGGTGATAGTAACCAAGCTCTGGACTATGGTTACTGTTATGAGTGGAACAGCCAGCTATGCATTCCTCACCAAACAGGGGGCTCTCCAAGTATGCAGAGCTAACATGTTTACCTGATTCTGGGCTCTCCCAGAGAAATGTCACATCCTGCACAGTTTCTTTTCACCACACTCTATGTTCCACCTGTCCATAGTCTGGACACATGCACACCATTGGCAGCAAGGACCATGGTCAGGATTGGGGCTTCTTTGACTCCAACATCATGATCTGCAATGCTGGTTAATGGGACAGCCAACATTGTGTCCAAAACCTCCTTAGTCGCATTTTACAACATGTATGGTATGATACAGCTATTCGTTGCTCCCATTTTGTTCCTCATCAATTTTATGAAAACAGCACAAGGTCATAGATATAACATCACTAAAGATGTTCTCCTAAAATTGAAAAAGGAAGGCTCTTAATTTTTGGAGGACCCTTTTCTGTAAAAAAAAAAGGGAATGGTGCATTAATAAAAGGAGGTACGTGTGTGTTTGCACTAGGGGCCTGGTTTATAGTATAATAGATTAATGTATTTTATGAAGTTAATGTAAGCTCTTAACTTTCCACATCATTGAAGCGTATTGGGGAATATCATTGCTAGGTTTGTATTTTTCACTGACTAATTGCATACCTAGGGATGATGTGGTCAGTCTCATGCCTGTCACTTCTAACATTACAAGAACATCTGCTACTTATTTCCTAAGGCTGGATCAAATGAGGGGCCATCAGTGATCTAAAAGTATTTACAGTTGAATTTGAAATCTTAACCGTGAACCACCCAACTAGGAAGCAGGTTCACTAACCACTTAGCTATAGCTGCTTGCATGTAATTTATACATGATTCTTCCTTTGGTACAGTACAATAGACAGTGCTTACACTCCAATTTTGGTATAGTATGCACAGCTTTCATGACAATACTGTAATCATGTCACTAGTAAACCTTGTCAAAATGGTTGATTTAATCAGAGATTAAGAAGTTGCTAGGAATTTTGCCATATGAATCGATCTGTGCAATATGCACTGAGAGCCCCATCCCCTAGTCTCATCCAAGGGGGAGCCTCTTCGTGTAGAGTGCAAATCAATGCATCCAGCAGAAGATTGATGCATATAGCGACTGAATAATGCGTCTTTATCAATATTTCGTTTCGTTAATTAATGTAGGATTAGTTCTATTCCAGGTTAGATTTGTTTCGCTAAAATGTAGGCACTATTCTTGTACTGTACATTTCCTTTTTTTAGTGGATACTACTTTACATGCAGTGGGTTATATATTCTTACAGTTTGGTGCATACCTATAATGTGTTCTACACACTTAGTGTTTAGAGGATACTTACTACACTGGGATAATCAACCATCTTTAGTTGATTAATATGTTCTTTGATTATTTATTGATCTATTCTTTGATATATCCCTTGACTGTTTATTATGTTACCTGGTTGTTTATTGATGTTTCTCGATATATTCCTTGATTGTTTGACATGTTCCTTGATTGTTTAATATGTTCATTGGTTGTCAAATGATATGTTTCTTGTTTGTTTTCTATATGTTCCTTGGTTGTTTAATGATATGTTCCCTGTTTATTGATGTTTCTTGATATATTCTTTTATTGTTTATTGATGTTCCTTGAATGTTTATAGACATGTTTCTTGATTGTTTATTTTCAGACTGAGCACAAGTATAAGCCACAGATCCCATTCCTAAAGGAGAAAATCAAATTGGAGATAAAGGTACAGGCATGTCTATTTATGTTCTTCTGTTGGTTGATTTTTCTTATATTGATTGTTGATCCAGCAGTCCATGGACTCATGCCCTTTGACCCAATGTTGTTTTGTGATATGTGAAGGTATTTGTTAGTTGTTATTTTGTTTCATATAATGTTCCATTTATCTTGGAGGGAGAAGCATTTTTCTAACATCATCCAGTGCTGGACATTTAAAAAGATGGTGGTTGACAGTTTTGTAAGGGAGAGTTCACAACCGTTACCCTGGAGTGTGTTGTGGTTGTATTCTGTTCATGTGATTGTTGTGCTAAACATGTATATGAAGTCAGCTGATGGTGCTTTCATCTCTACTCTGTTCACACTGGCAAAACAGTGGTTGAAGTGTTGTATTTTTTTATCTTTGGTGATTGTTCTACTTGCATCACAGGTTTATCATTCATTATTTGTATGCCAGACAAAGTGTTGACCAATGCCTATGTCTTCTTACCATCTTACCTTAGATGTAGACTAGAGCATGTTTCTGACCATTTGCCATATTTGATATTCCTCACTATCAGTTTTATTTTAGCATATCTTTTGTTGTAAAGGATTTTTGCTTCTTGTAATTGTGCATCTAAAGAGCTTCTCGTGATTTTTTCTCCTGTCAAGAATACAAATTTGCATTTCTTTATTATAAAATGGTTTATAAGATTTTCTACTGCACCTTGGGATGTATTATGGCTGAGAGGTTAGATCTTTGAAAGAAGCATGAAAAGCATATTTGTATAGTTGATGTGCTAAGACGCTGCCATAACATCTTAGGTTTTCTGTTACATTGGTGGCTTGTCTAGTGGACAATTGGTGGCTTGTCTAGTGGACAATTGGTGGCTTGTCTAGTGGACCATTGGTGAGACTCAAATACATTCTGCAAGTTCATATTTTATGTATATATTTCAATATTTGTATAGAAATCAGTGGCCAGTATTAGATTTAATGTCTTCCTACGTGAGCACCCAAATTATTTTTTGTATGTTTTTTTAATTGTTTAGTATGTTTTCTGTTTGTTTATTGACATATTTCTTAATTGTTTATTAATCGATTGTCTATTGATGAGTTTCTTGATTGTTTATTTTCAGACTGAGCACAAATTTAAACCACAGATTCCTTTCCTAAAGGAGAAAATAAAATTGGAGAAGAAGGTAGTCAACTTATTTTTTTTATGTGAATATTTCACAAATATTTGATTATGTGTACAGAAAGCAGTAATTGTTGATATTAGCATTCGCTCTCGTTTAATCATCACAAATATTGTGTGATTTCCACTGAGGAGCATGAAAAACATTGTTTTACCATCAATTTCCATCATGTAGGTCTAGCACATCCAATTTCAGCATGCCTTTAATTCGGGTGGACTTCCCTGGCCTATGACAGCCTTTCTATATGTCACCAGGCAACGAAAAGCAGTAGTCAGTCTGAGATTTAATTTCTTCCCATGTGAGAACTTTCAGATGTCCACATGAAAATTTCAACAGAAAGCAGTGGTCAGTCAGAGAAAATATTTTCCATTATGAGAACTTTCAGATGTCTACGTGAAGATTATTATAGAAATCAGTGGCCATGTGTTAGAAAAATCTGTTGATGTGACTTTAACCTCTTGCCCATGGAATACTGGGTCTTGAATGAGAGAAAAAAAAATAGCAATTCGTACTACAGGTATTGCAGCCAATTTGTAAATTACTCACATTTAGCTCTCTCACTTACATACCGGCCATGACCTGTCGCTATTGATTAATTCTCAGCCTGGCTGTAAACAGCAGACATAGACACACAGTGTCTTTTTTAACCGTTTTTGTTTAACCGTTTACATGTGTATAGACACAATATTTAGCCCTCACATGACTAGCAGTAATGGCGACTCAAATAGAAGGTCATGTTTACCACATGTTTGTAGAAGGTGAAGTCTATTGCTATTGCATTGACCTACTCCATATTTCCAGATTACACCATTCCAGAATATATTGTCTGTACCCACCCTTGCATTGAAATCTTAAGTAAAATGAGCTTATTAGCCTTTGGAACTGCAGTGAAAGTTGCAGGCAGTTCATCATAGAACTTATCTTTAACTTCTTCTGGATTTGTCAGTGTTGGCACATACACAATGATGATGCTGGCATATTTCTTCTTCTTCAGCGTTCATTCTCAAACTCCCACTGGATTTCTCTTGTAGTAGGACAATGGTCCTACAAGATTTCCAGTTGAATGTAGTCCAGAGAATGGAAATGCGTTGTGTTGCCGTTTTATTTGCTCTAATGGCCCAACACATCCATCTTCGGCGGAGCTGGCATATTTGTTATGAAAGACTTACATCCATGAGATGATTATTTATTGCCTCTGGTGGGCCTGCTAGTTTGCAGAGTGCTGTTTTAATAATGAAGCAAACTCCTGCTTCACATCTTTCCTCAAATCTTCTTCTGTTCCAAAAAAATATATATAACCTGCACCTCTTTCACAGAGCTGATCAACACCAGGAAGATACATTTCACTTATAGTTGCTATGTCAATATTGTACATTGCTAGCTCTCGCCCAATCAGCACTGTTCGTATAACAGGTCTGTTTGTGTTGGTCATGATTAAGAATAGTGTGCACATTTCATGCACCTAAATTCATTTATCTACAAACTATTTGAATCACACAACATCAGTGCAAAATTTCCACCCCATGGGATACCATATATATCATTTGCTATTGATTTTTTCAGATTTCTGAAATGATAGTTAGCAGGGAAGATGTAAATATAAAGATCAGAGAAGCTGACATTTTTGATGAAGTGACAGGACTTGGGGAAGTCAAACATTCTAGTCTTTGTGGAGATGATGGGGGCACAGCAAAAGAAGGTGAGTCTGTTCTTGGGGATATCTGCTTCTACATTTATTTTTCAGATGTCGACATTGAAGATTGTAATCAATAATCTGTTCATGTGATTTCAATTTCTCATGGAAGAAGATTGAATGGCTGTTATTATCATTTTGACAATTTCCTAAGTGGTTCTTATAAATCATTATGTTCAATTACTGCATACTTTATGGCAACAGCTTAATATGCCTTTAGCACAATGTAACACACTGGAATTAACTACGGTACTAGGAGATTTTAATGCCAAGGTTGAAGAGGAATGAGATGAAGATGTCACCAGTGGATATGGACTTGGAGAGAGAAATGATAAAGGAGAGAAACTTATTGAATGGGCAAATGTACAAAACGTGACCATTGGAAACACTTTTCATCAACATCCTATACCAGGAAATAATTGCCGCAATCAAATTAACTGCACACTCTCAACAGCTTACTGTCAATGAAAACAGAAGCAGATTACTGTAGTGACAATGTCCCAGTAATAGCAAAATAAAATTAAAGAGAGCCCCAAGAAACACAAATCTAAACCTGGAAATGCATGAGTCAAATAAAGAAATTCTAACACCTTGGATAACCCTGAGGGGCAGGGAGCTCTTAGTCCGTTGAGTGCTTTCTATTCATCAGCATCAGAAGTTGTGACTTTTTAATCAAGTCACGATTGCAGTAAGAAATTACGCATAATTTTTAAAGGTTGGAATGTGGACACATCTCTCCGTAATGAACCAAAAAAATTAATAAACAGATGGTCGGGATATATAAAAGAATTATATGATGACAGCAGATCAGAAATAAACACTCATGACCAATTATCATTGCAAAATAAAGGGCTTAGTCTGAATAGCAGAAAAACTGAAGTAATGGTAATATCAAAAATAATTGTTCCCCAGAATGCAACATCACAGTAGATGGGATCAGTCTGAAGCAAGTCAACATATTCAAATATTTAGGTATTAGCACTCTTTTAGCAATCAAACCTTTAGCATTCTGTGTTTACAATTATGTAATTTATCTCCTGCCGCTGAATTAATTTTTTTTAAATGTTACATAATAATTGGTGGCTGTTTTGAAATCATAACTTTTTTGTTGTTTGAGATTTTAAAATAATTTTTGCACATATAAATAAATAATTGAATTCTGTATATATTACTGTAGGCTTTATTTGTGTGTATGTGATATGAGACATGTAATGCAGTCTCAAAGACGTTGTTCCACAAAATCCCAGCAAATTGTGACCTTTAAAACGATAATATAATTGTATGAATTTTCCTATATTATTTTGCAAATATTGTGGAGTGAAAACAATCAACATAGACAGAATATGGCACCATTTACAGTCATATTTGTTGTAATTTCAAGGATTAAAAGGATTAAATCTACAGGTATGTCTTTAAATCCTTCTATAAACCTAGATCTAGTCTGTAATTGTATCGTTTGAGCTTGGTTGATGCTTTAACCTTCACCGAGCCTATATCAAGTCCAGCCACCAAAAAATAAAATGGCGGCCAACGCCGTTGGCGACATACCCCATCCAATGAGATATCGTTATAATAGACGCCCCACAGCCTGATTGGTTACTCGAGAACATGCGCTATTGAAGCCGGTTCATTCCTACGTCCGACATGATCGTTGTAACAATGGCTAGCCAGATGATACAAATTTTATAGCAATTAATCTGACCACATCGGCACACCGGTACGATGCCATGATGGTCGATCGATTTTATAGACCTTTCTTTCATCGTATTTTGAATAAAATAACATTGAATCGTGGCTTGAATCATGAATTATTGAGTTATTTAGTTTCACAGCAGTGAATATACAGAATGCCGCATTGGTTTGGAGACTTGTAGACGTTTGATATCGGATATGTGGAAGTAGCACAAAAAATGGCTCTAGACCTAATCTCAAAGAACGATTTTACCGCAAATCTACATGTTTTATACAGTTCTCCCGGCTATATTTTGATAATTTTGCAGTGAAAGAACATAAATACAAAGATTTCTTCTTCTTCTGCGTTCATTCTCAAACTCCTGCAGATTAACACGATGTAGTCCGGAGAACGGAATTGCTGCAATATCTGCGCCTTTCGGCCTGACACATCCGACTTCAGCGTGGCTTTGGGTCACTGACCCTATATGGGATGTGACAGCCAACTCCATCCCATAACCTCCTTAGTCGCCTTTTACGACATGCATGGAAGGTAGACAGTGTTGCTATTCTTAGCTCCCCTTTCAGGCCCTGGCAACACCCGGGCGATACAAAGATTTGTGTGATTTAGTTTACAGTGTTGCCAAGGAATTCGATAACTAAGGTAAGTTATTTTTTTCCTCTTTATTTGTTATAAAATATATGTTTTTTGTGAAAAACGTCTTTACCACTTTCTCATACGTCTGGTATCACACACACACGTACATAAATTACACCAATATATGCATAATTCAATTCTTTATTTATATGTGCAAATATTATTTAAATATCTCTAACAACCAAAAAATTATCACATTTTCAAAACAGTCACCATCAATAACGCAAATTTTCAAAAAATAATCCGGTGGCAGGGAGACGTTTCGTATTTTTTAATCTGGCTTGCTAAAGGTTAATATCAATTTAGATAATGCAGCATGGTGTAACTGATTGTTGAGTGTGGTAATAACTTCTCTCCATAAATAATCATTTGAATCACAATCCATAATGATTTTAATGAAAATTCGATAAAATAAAAGTCTATAAAACCCAATTCACCAACATGGTGATGCTTTTGTTTGAAATTATCACTATATTGCAAAAATATCTGATATTTAAATGACATTTAACACATGGTTGCCACTAAAATTGCAGAAAAAGGTAGTCAATTTAATAAAATGCCAGATTTAACAAATCTGGTAAAATAATATTAAAAATTTGGGATTTTTAATTGATTGAAGTGTACCTAGCAATGGCAGTCTACGGCGGCAAATATACTTGCCGATAGCTAACATGAGAAGGGGAAATGTTGGTAAATAAAGTTGCCGCATGCATGCTAAACGTTAATAACTAATCACTTTACCTACCTTGGAAGTAAAATATCAAATTAGGGTGATGCGGCACAAGAAATAATGACACGGTTGAGAAAGCTGAAAATCCACTCAAACCATAGAAAAAAGAATCAATAATTTGGATAAAACATGTCTGCATAGATTGGAAATATTATGTCACAGATGAATCAATAAGAGCTATATCCAAATAGGAATATGTATCGACTATTATTAGAAAAAGACAATGTCAGTATTTAGGACATGTGCTTAGATCAGACAAGAACAGACTTATCCACCAAGCTTTATCATGGTCTGCAACAGGAAAACAAAAATGTGGAGGACCCAGAACAATACTACAACGAACAATCAAGAACAAGGCAATGACAATGGGTATTAACACCACTCAAGAACTACAACAGTTTACAGGGAAAACTTAGTTTACAGTCAAGACAAAAGCAACATTTCACAAGATAATAAACATCATATGTAATATACACCTTTGTCAATTGAGGGAAGAAAGGGAGTTTGTAGATGTTATATAGAACCAGTACTAATGTATGGTAGTGATTCTTGGACATTCAGCAGAGTAATCAACAGTTATATAGATTCAGCATAGATATGGTTTTATAGAAGAATATTAAGAACACCATGGACAGAAATAAAAGCATAATTGAGATATCTGGAAAGAAGTTAATTCAAAAAGAGGTTTCTACTTGTATTAGAACTTAACTCCATTTATTGTTTCTACTTGTTTTTATAATTTTATTCATTTATTGTTTCTATTTCTCAGAGATCAGTGCTAACAAGTGGGACTACGTAAACAATTGTCAGATTGTTGGTCAGAAAATGGAAATAGAAAGCTCTTCCAGGGGTCAACACTCACAATTTGTGAGACATGGCATTTTCTTAAAGAATATTTCAAACCACATGGAAAAAATAAATAAATTTGCAGATGAGACAGAAAATGAGAAGAAGATGACAAAACATATGAGAGATTTTATGAAGAACACAGAAGATGTGACAGAAAACATGCAAGATTTTATGAAGAACACAGAAGATGTGACAGAAAACATGCAAGATTTTATGAAGAACACAGAAGATGAGACAGAAAACATGAGAGATTTTATGAAGAACACAGAAGATGTGACAGAAAACATGCAAGATTTTATGAAGAACACAGAAGATGTGACAGAAAACATGCAAGATTTTATGAAGAACACAGAAGATGAGACAGAAGATTGTGAGATGATGAATGAACACAAAGAAGGCAACATACAGAAAAAAGAAAACACAAAAGAATATCTAGGTATGTCATCTAGAGATCAGAGATTACATGAAATAAAAGAGGAAGATTCTGGCATGGAATATCAACAGAAACCTGTAAATGTCATGTCTCAAACTGTTCACAATGATGAATGTCTGGTAGACAGTTATAGAGATTCTAGCAGCATGTCAGGAAATGTATTATATGTCACAAATCAGGATCAACATGCTGTAAGTGGAACTGTTTCATTGTTGTGTAATGTTAATAGTGATGGGATTTCTAAATCTAATGTTCTGACTATACCCAGAAGAAAGTCTACAGGAGAGAAGCTTTATGATTGTCATAATTGTGATGAAGTGTTTGCTACAGATGATGAACTGAAGACACATAAAATAACACATAGAGGAGTGAGACATCACAAATGTGAACTTTGTGGTGCAGTGTTTAGTATATCTGGAGAACTGAAGACACACAGAAGAATACATACTGGAGAAAAGCCTTACACATGTGATATTTGTGGTGTAGGATTCACTCGGTCTGATGTCTTGAAAAGACACAAAAGAAAACATACTGGAGAAAAACCATACAAATGTGATATTTGTGGCGTAGGATTCATTGATTTTAATGGTTTGAAAAGGCACAAAATTATACATGCTGGACAGAAGCCGTACATATGTGATATTTGTGGTGTAGGATTTGCTCAGTCATATAGCTTGAAGGCACACAGAGGAATACATACTGGAGAGAAGCCTTACAAATGTGATATTTGTGGTGTAGGATTCACTCGATTTAATGGCTTGAAAAGACACAAAATAATACATACTGGAGAGAAACCGTACAAATGTGATATTTGTGGTGTACGATTCACTCAGAAAGATGGTTTGAAAATACATAAAAGAAAGCATACTGGAGAGAAGCCTTACAAATGTGATATTTGTGGTGTACGATTCACTCAGAAAGATGGTTTGAAAATACATAAAAGAATGCATACGGGAGAAAAGCCATACAAATGTGATATTTGTGGTGTGGAATTCACTCATTCTGATAGCTTGAAAATACATAAAAGAAAGCATACTGGAGAAAAGCCTTACAAATGTGATATTTGTGGTGTAGGATTTGCTTATTCTAATGGTTTGAAAAGGCATAGTATGAAACATATGGGAGAGAAATCTATGCAAGTGTAATCTTTGTGGCAACTTATTTGTTACAATTATCTTTTGACAAATAAAAATTAGTAAAATAAAACAAAATTCGTTAAATATCAGTTTTACAGATCCCTATCGAGGCCAGCACCGTGAAGTGGTGATGGGGCCTAGTTCAGCTATCAGGGACTGGAAACTAAGACAGGTCGGGCAGTCCCACTCAAGCAGGACCATAGTCTTGCCCAAGTAAGCAGGATGCTGAAGACGGAGGCAACCAGCTAAAAGACGCACACAACTAAGTTGTTATGCACAAAACACATTGAGTGAAGGAAAGATGTTTTACAGATAGGACGAATACACAGATTCTGTTATAACACACATATTCTGGCAAACCCAACCAATTCATTATAACAGGATTCCACTGTACCAACAATCTTCCCAGAGGAACATATTTGCAAACTAAATTTTGTAGAACCCATAACATTCAAGCATAAACCACTTGATACATGGCCAAAATCTAACTAAAAGCATAGTAATTGATCAAAGATGAACAAACATTCTATTTGATAGTACATAATTTGTTTTCTTGTGTACAAATATATTTGCAAAAATAAAAAGCAGTAAAAGGATTCCAAGAACTGTAAACATTTGTGTCTTTGTATTTCTAATATGTGTCTTGTACTAGTGTTAATAGAAAACAAGGGAAAAACAAGGTTAGATTGTTTGGTACAAATTTGTGAGGTCTGTATTTCTTTATTGCTCTGAAATATGGCATGTGACCCAGAAATTTTACGTCAAAACTGTGTATATTAATCAATAGCTGTCTCAATTGTATGCATTTTGCGAGGTTCAGAACAGGGAGAAAAGAACAGCAACACTGTTTACCTTCAATGCATGTCGTAAGCGGTGACTAAGGAGGTTATGAGGTGAAGTTGGCTCTCCTATCCTATAAAGGGTCAAAGTGACACAGAAACCATGCTGCAGCCAGATGTGTATTACCAACAGGATCAGATATCACAGTCAAGCTGTAAGCCTTGTGTACCATAACACAACATTATTCTTTTCTCCTCACTACATCCTGCTAATTTGCAAAAGTTTAAGAATTAATGCAGAAGAAATATTCAAGCACCCCCCCCCCCACCCTCCTAATATATGACCTTGTTTTCTAAGGATGGGATAGGAGGGGCTCCTCCAGTCTTCTTTCATGTCCAAAAGACTTCATTTGTGTCCGAAGTGGTAACATTTCATTTCTCAATTTACAATAATTAGTATGCTGACAAATATCAAAGTATTTCATTCATTTATAATAACGTAAAAAAGATCAAACATTAAGTCAAGGTGCAGAAAGTCAAGGTGTCTAGGGCATGTGCTGAGAAGACCACAGCTTAAACACTTAATAACCACTGGAAATACCAAGGAGAGAAGAGATAGGGGATGACAAAGAGAAAAGTTGCCAGATGGACTAGTATTGTAGCACGGTAGAAGTTCTCCAACCGAGCTTATTGACAACACAAGACGTTGTATCCCCACTTTGGTTTTTTTTGTTGCTATTTTTTGGTTCTGAGTATCAACCTAAGGAAAATGTTTGATCCATGAAGACAAAATTTTGGCAGTGAAACACTCAAAAGGTCATCCCATCTAAGTTTTTGTCAGTTTTTGCTAAACAATGAGAGTAATTGTCTCACTTTATAGTTCTATCCTGCCGAAATATTGAGTTCTTGATTTATAGCTGCCTTGTCCACATACTTCAAATTGATCCTAAATGCTATTTTTCTTTGCTGATCCAACTTTTCATTGGCTGGCGAATCAAAGTATGTGACCAATGATCAGTCTCATCAGCCAAGATAAATGGTGTGAATGGCTATATTTGAGAAGGACTTGCTTTCTTCAGAACATAAATTCTGGACATCTAGAATGTTCATTGTGGATATAGTCGTGCTGAGACTTAGATCCATCCTTATTGAATCCAGATCATATAAGTCATGCTGTAGCTGGATGTGTATTACCAACAGGATCATATATCACAGCCAAGCTGTAAACCTTGTGTTCCATAAGACAACATTATTCTGTTCTCCTAACTACATCCTGCTAATCTGCACAAGTTTGAGAAGGAATGCAGAAGAAATATTCAAGCACCTCCCCTACTAATATATGACCTTGTTTTCAAAGGATTGGGTAGGACAGGTTCTTTCATATCCAAAAGACTTCAATTGTACGGTAAGTGTACAGTAATATTCTGGAAATAATTATAACTAGAGATCAAAGGTGTTTTCTCGGTGCATATGACCCAGAAGAGACAGTCACAAATACAGCAGATCGTGCATATGAAGTTTATAAAGGTTTTCAAAATAAAGAAGAATCTGTAGTTGCAGCGATAGACCTAGTACAATAGAATTAGTTACACCTATCTTGTCAACATGATATCCATCCATTGATCCTGCACTGGATAGCAAATGTGCTAATATGTAGAAAAGTTGATCTGATGTATGGATCCTGGATGTCTGAGATCAGAACAATAGCACCTGGTCTGCCACAAGGATCTCCTGTCTCCAGTGCTGTTTAATATGTATGCATTGAAAATTGCTCAAGCAGTGTACAGTGTGGACTAGATCAATTGTCGATATGGCAACAACAAAAGCCAGGAGGAAGTTAGCTATCCTGAGAAATCTAAGTGAAATCACATGAAGAGCTAGTGGAAATATACTCCGTAAAGTTTACCAGTAAGGCATAAGAACACACCTGGAATATGGTTCAGCTGCGTTGTATCAAACACCACATTACAGGATCTAGATAAAGTGCAAAACCAGGTACTTATGATAATGTTGGGAGCAATAAAAATCAACACCCATAGTGGGGTGCAAAGGAAACGCATTGCTCTTGGCGGACCCAGGGTTAACAGATAACCAAGATCCCAAAAGTGCCCCCTCGTGGCGCACCCTGGTAACAGGAATACAATGGCTCATGCTGACTCTTGCTAAATGTTATGGGGGTCATGTCCGTGAATGTGGAGGTAACAGATGGAAAGAGATTTTACCGCAAAAAGACAGGCAATATCGCCGACACCTCTGTGCCAACACATGCAGCAACACTGTCGACGCACAGTGAAGCTAGTAAGTTCGGTAGAAGCATTGGAGGGGGGCCAATGTAGTCGTTGCGATGCAGGCAGATGCCTCAATAAAAATAAAAGGGCAGCGTCATGTGCAAAGAGAATGGAAAACGGTTCGATAAAATCGGAACTAAAGCGTTGTTTGTTCGAGACAAGCTTCTAGTTACCGGTGATCCCAACTCTATAGTATATGTCGAGTTTTTCCTATACCGGAAGCATGCTCGCGGAGTGAAAAGGTTCAGTACCCGATGTGCACAGACATATCGGTCCGAGGTGACAAGCACCGTTCAGCTCTAGAACAAACACAAGTCCTTAATGCTCCTAAATATGGATACAGATTCAGACTTGGACGAGGGGCTCATGGCGCTGGTTAGCAACGCTTTGGCTAAAAAGTCGAACGTGCCTGAGCCCAACTCTTCTGTCAAGTTCTTCCTAAGCCGGAACCAGGTTTGAGGACGAGAAAAGGTTAGTACCCGATGAGCACGGGCATAATACGTCTAATTACATGAGGCAAGTTCACTGGCTGCGGAACGGCTTGTGCAAGACAGACGTGAAGGACAAACCGTCTCGGCGTAGAGTCAGTACACATTCGCTGCCTGACGACATATAGGAAAGCTGTCACAAGCTAGGGTAGCACACCCGAATTGTCAAGGCATGCCTAAATCGGATGTGCTAGGCCTACAAGGCGCATAACGGTGGCACAACGTAATCACGCTCCCGGCGGAAATCGCACGGATATCCGTGCTGATTACAATGGAGCGAACGCAAAAAAACAAATACCCATATGCCTAGTAGAAATGCAGAAAACGGGGAGAAAGCAAACACTTTGCGAACACAGAGGTACTAATACAAGCAGAAAATTTCAGTGTATGCCAAGTTATCAAATGAAGGAAAGATTAAAAAATCTAGCGATGGGGCGACTGAAAAGAAAGTTTTATCCACCAAGCTAAATGACTCCGTAGTCAACTTACAGACCTACCTGAAGTTGACAGCCCCTTAAGGTCTGTACTAGAAAAATCCTCTTGGAGTGAAAGGCATGGAGTACCAATATACACTCAGATCCACTTGAAAGGAATACTAAACGAGGACGAACAGAACAGTGAGTAGCAAAGGACAGCCACACTCAGGTTCCTGGACGATAAATATCCACAAGACATATGGGTCAGATTATATACAGATGGATCAGCACATAATGCAGTGAGTAATGAAGGTGCATGTGTCTATCTATCTATACGCTGTGGTCCTTGTTTGCCTTGCGGCGTCAGGGGTTGAAGAGTTCTCTGGAGATGGCCTTCTTGTGCGCTGTTTGTAAGCTTGTTTCTGTGGCTTCTTTGATTTCTGTGATCCATCTTTTACATAGTCTGCTTCTGGCTTTATAGCCGTGATGTATATGTATCATGGCCATTTGTGGTATGCTAGTTGTCGGTAGTCTGGAAGCGTGTGAAATCCATTTGATCTGTAGTCTTTTAATGTGTCCCAATACTGGTATTGTTTTGGTTATCTGTCTGATGTTATCGTTTCTAATTCTATCTCTTAATGACACTCCGAGAATTCTTCGTAGACATGTCATTTCTGCTGTCACTATTTTTCTTTTGTCTTGTGCTGTCATTGCCCAGGTTTGGCACTGGTAGCATAGTGATAGAATAATAATAGTCTTGTAATGCAACTTTAGTGTCTATGTTTACATTTTTTGTTCTTTAAATGCATGATTATAGGCCTATATAGAATATCCACACAAGGCTAGAGATACGATCAGAACACCAACAGGTAATTCTGTAATAATTAAGTCTATGATGCAGAAATCCAGGCAATTAGGGTGACAACTGAAAAACTGCGGAGCTTCAACCGGGCTCACAGCCCATGGTATTCCTGACAGATGCAGGGTCAGTGCTTCAAGCTCTCAAGATGTGGAAAACATACAGACTTAACAAAAACTATTTTTATTTATTAATTAAACTCTTTGTCTCCGTAAGGTTTTCCTGCTATGCCGAACACTATAGCAAATTCATATTAAAATGTAGATTTGAGCGGCTTTTCGGCATAACGAATCTCCAAAATGTAGATATTAGTGGCTCAGCGGACGTGTACTGTCTTACCAGTATAGGGTAAACTATGCAGTGGATACCCTCTCACTGTGGAATATCATGAAGTGAAAAAGCAGACTAACTGGCTGAGGAAAGTGCTGGAGAAGACCAACCAGATGTACTAATTACCCACCATCAGGGGAAAAAAACAACTGAGTGAGGTAGACATATTGGCGAGAGGAAACAACACTGGAATCAAAGTTCTATGGGCGACTATGTGAACTACAAAAGACATTGAGTTTTATTAAATGGGCATAATTACATATATACACATGCTTCGAGTGGACGGGGAAAGAAGAAGTTATACGTGCACAGACGTATTTATTTAAATGTATATACTATTTTGATAATGCGAAAAATAATCGGGGTTTCTTAAAGGTGTTTTTAATTAAAGGTGGAAATTTGTTGATGGACACGTCCAGAATATGTTATGCTACCAATTATAAAAAAAGCTATGCTCTTTCTGGGCTTTTTATTTATTATTTTCAGAACAGGGTATTTTATAAATTGTCGAGTGGTAACTCTTGAGTGTCAAGTTTAGATCTCAAATGAACTAGGGAAAAAAACAAAGCTAGCCCATAATTAATGGTATACCCTAACTGTCCTTAAAAATAACATATTTATGAATATCGCATTCATACAAGAGTTTGTATAATCAGTTCTATTTCTTGATTCATCATTTACTAAGCGAAAATTGAGATGAGTAGGCATATCAACTATCATAAGACTTACTTATGATTAATATTATATTTTTTTATATTTTAGAGACAATTAATAATATATTATTATCTTATGATTTATTTAGGCCTAATTAATAAATTATAATAGGCCTATTGAACTATTATATTGATATATACTTACTTTATAGGCAGGTGTATTATAATTATACAGGCATATGCCTATATAATATAAATTAATAAATACTGCGTGAAACGGTTTCGAAACCGAAAAGTAATAATAAAAATAAAAAGGCTTAAAAGGTATCAAAAATTTGTGTTCAAGTGAAACTTTCAAAAAACCTGTGAGTGTGTAACTTGTAAGTACTAAACACACTTCTTCTTCTGCGTTCGTTCTCAAACTCCTGCACATTAGCAGGATGTAGTCAGGAGAACGGAATGCGTTGTGTCATGGTTTACAGCATTGCTGTGATATCTGCGCCTTTCGGCCTGACTCATCCGACTTCAGCATGGTTTTGGGTCACTGACCCTATATGGGATGGGACATCCAACTCCACTCCATAACCTCCTTTGTCGCCTTTTACGACATGCATGGAAGGTAAACAGTGTTGTTATTCTTTGCTCCCCTTTCAGGCCCTGGAAACACACGGGCGACTGAACACACTAAAACATAACTTATGTACTTGGCACAATTTTCAAAATAGTGCTACATCTTAAAACAAAACAACTATAGCTGGATAGCTCTTAAAAATTTCAATTCAAGGATACCATAAGTTATCATAACTTAACCAAGACTGTTGTCCATCCCGGAAAAAAGTTATGGAATTTTTTTTTTCGAATTAATTTGGCATCAAATAATTTACAAGAAGCATATATATATATATATATATATATATATATCACTAAGGAAAATATAAATTAAACTTGTGACCACAAAATGTAGCCAAGCTGATAATTTCTGAATTATCTTTATTTGCAATAATACAACACATAACTTACAAATTATACATTTTTGTGTTCGCGAAAAAAGATGCATTTGTTGATCCCATTGCTGGAATTTTCAGATGGACACAGAACTAATTGATATTCAAAATAGCAGCTAATTAACATAATTGTAATGAAAATAAATTATATGTATTTAAATATAATAAAATACCACAGAAACTATATATTTTTTTATATAGCCGATACGTGGAGAATTGTCCCTGTTTAGTTTTATTGTATGTTTTTTTATATATACTTTTTAAAATATATTTTTATTAATAGGCTAGGTAAGTGTTTTAGTAACCTGTTTACCTCATTTTGCGTTAATATTTTTGTATTCACAAAAACAAGACGCATCTGTTGATCACATTGCTGTGATTGTTAGATGCAAATACAGCTAATTAATATTCGAAATGTTAGCTAAATTGCATAATTAAAACAAATCTTTTTGTTTTTAAAAATGTAACTACTGTTTTCAGCTATGTCTTGCACTCTTACATATATAAAAAGAAAATGGTTAATGAAATTAATAGATCTAGTTGCAAACATGTACAATGAAGTACCATACATAGTAAATGTAAACCCCAGAATTCTTAGATTGTTATGATACAGCAGAACAAGCCGGATTCAGGAAGAAGAGAAATACAGCAGAACAAATTTTACCAAAGCTTTTGGCCATGTTTGGCAACATGCTAATGATGAATAATATGACAAGAGTTTCCGGCAATAATTTTGGCAACATCCTTGCCGTCATAGGAGCACTATATAAAGAAACAAAAAGTATTGTATTCATAGACAACAAAATTGGTGAAATTTTCAGAGCTTATGTTGACTGACAATGAACACCCTTTCACCAACACTATACTAACATCTACCTAGTAATAGAGCAATCATGAGAATAAGAGAAGTGTTAGAGAAATTATATTCAACAACAAATAACAACATCATTCAGAGGTCATCAAATTTCTAGTCTTTGCTGATGATATCGATCTGATGGTGGCAACAGAGGCATAACTACAGGAGTTAGCAAAACTGGAAATATCTAGTACAAAACTTAGCATGGAGATAAATGCGAATAAAAGTAAAATTTTGGTGAATAGGAGTACTAATTTAGTCCCAACCAATCTGCTCAACAATCAAAGACTTGAGGAGTTTTCATAATTTACTTATCTGTGAGCTGAGATTAATGGTGATGGTGAATCAACAGCTGAAGTAAAAGACTGGCTATGACCATGGCTTCCATGACAAGATTAACCACCATTTGGAAAAGCAGGATCACTACCCATATTAAGATTAACAAATATAAATCTCTGGTTCTGTCAGCATTTCTATATTACTGTGAGGCCTGGACCCTAACTGCAGACTTAGAGAAGAATCCTGGCACGTGAAAACAAATGCTATAGACATGAGATCAATCAATCAATCAAGTGTCATGCCAAATTGTGTAGGCGATCATGTTTCTCCATGACTTTCTGTCTCTTGTGTTGTCAATAAACGTAGTTGGTTAATTTCTACCATGCCACAATACTAGTCCATCTAGCAACTTCTCTCTTTGTCATCCCCTGTCTTTTCTCCCCTTGATCTTTCCAGTGGTTATTAACCTGTGTTCTTCTCAGCACATGCCCTAGAAACCTTGACTGTCTGCCCCTAATGTTTGATGGTTGGTTGGTTGCTGATCCAGTGGTCTTAATGTTTGATATGATTGACATTTTTACGCCAGCATCAATGAGAACATCTGCATTAGTTTTCTTACTTGTTCATGGTATTTTCATCATTCTTCTCAGAAACCATGTGTTGGGTGGGTATCTGTTACTGAGAACTTAAGAACAATGTGTTTGTGCTTGATAGAATTAATGTAATATCGGGTCAACAAGAACCACTATTAACAATCATGAAACTGTAAACTTTAATGGTATGGGCACATGACATGAGACATTCCTCAATGACAAAAGATGTTCTTCAAGGTACATTGGAAGGTGGAAGAAGATAAGGTGGATAGAAGACATGGCTGGATAATATCAAGGACTGGACAGGGTTTGAAGTTTCCACACTCATCAGGATGGTATATGTTTATTTGTTTTGCGTTCGCAAGATTGTAACCAGCACGGATATCCGTGCGATTTCCGCCTGGAGCGTGATTACGTTGTGCCACCGTTATGCGCCTTGTAGGCCTAGCACATCCGATTTCGGTATGCCGTGGCAAAGGATGGTATAGAAATGCCCGGTGATCTTTCTGCATAAGATGTCTCAATGTGACACTCCTACGACCCTGACAGGTTATGAAGTTTATTATTATTATTTCTTCAGCGTTCATTCTCAAATTCCCATTGGATCTCTATTGTAGAAGGACAATGGTCCTACTAGATTTACAGCAGGATGTAGTCCAGAGAACGAAAATGCATTGTGTCACCATTTTATCTATGCAAATGGCCAGACATCAGTCTTCAGCAGATTATTATTATTATTAAGATACTGACTAATATATATAGTCTCAGTCTTGTCTCTGTGGTATGATTTGTTCTGTTTTAATGTCTTAATCTTCTACATCTCTTCATGGATTGCAATTTGATGCCACTCACTATTTCACTATTCCATAACATTTTCTCCCTAAATCTACAATATTTTTACCCTTTCTGACTGCCGGTGTTGCAACCAAGGCCTGGACCTCTAGTTCAAAGGGCAAATAATAGGGCTACTGTTTTCTTTTCAAGCATACCATAGGAGGTAACTAAAGGAAAATTGGAGGATATACTGACAGCCTGTGACCTGTAACAAAAATCACATTTTGTCTGAATGTCTTACTTTTGATCTCTATCAAATAATCCCCATGGATGACGAAAAGATGCAGGTCAGCAGTCATTGCATCTTTTGTGGCAGACTTCTAGGTGACGGGGAATCCAACATGTGCCATTACTGCAGATGGATCAACAAATCTGACAGAAGAATGATAAAATAGTTGGCCCAGATGTCTGTGCTGTGCTACTAGCAGGATATGGTAATCCTGGGATATTGGTGCACTGGAGTACCCCCTTTTAGGACATTCATAAATTTAGTAAACCTTCTATACATATATCCTTAAACATCCCCATTACACATCCATGCCTTTGATACCTTATATGAGAAAGGCTATGGGCTGTCAACAGCAACCTGCTCACAGATAAAGAGAATATTTCATCATCACCATATCAAACAATATGATAACCTAGTAAAGACTAAAGAAGAGATGTGTAAGGTAATGAAAGAAATGTAGAACAAGAAAAGGATGGAAACTATATCAAAGACCAAATGAACATGACACTCAGAGTTTAAAAACTCTTTAATAACTGCTACATCCTGCCCAGATATGACACCTGATGATGATAGGTGCATCAGATTATGTAATACGATCGTGTGTTTTTTATATAATTTTAGTTGTAGATAAGACAGTTGTCATTGAGATTATCATGGAAAACATTCAAGCAGACAGCCATCAAATAAAGCAAGAAGTAGACATGACAGATATGACTCAGGTACTTAACTTATGCATGTTTTGGTATGAATGATAAATTAGTGAAAACTACTTATTGTGTAGTATATACTCATAGTTTGTTGTGGATAGTTTTATTGTGTAGTTGTTGTGTCAATCCCCAGAAATTACGAGCAATTAGCTCTTACTTCCCATGTGTAATGGGGTTGTTTATCCAGATCTTTATTTCATACACAGAAGACTTACTCTCAACAGTGTACAATACTTTGACAAGTCTTCTACTTAGAGAAGATAAATTCTAAGGGTCTTGTGGCTTATACTTTTATACCTTTCTGCAATCGTCCATATGGCAACCAGGGACTGGACTTCAGGGTACAAGGAATAGGGTCACTGTCTTCTTTCCAGACATATTGTAGGAGGTGATTAAGAAAATTTGGGGGATACGATGACAACCTGTAACCTGTGAAAAAATCATCTGTGTCACATCTTCGATCAATTTCTCACTTCTGTCTTCTATCAAATAATTTCTATAGATGATGAAGAGATGTGGGCCAGCAGAGATTGCAAATTTCTTCTTTTGTGACAGACTCCCCTATGTGACAGACTCCCCTATGTGACAGACTCCCCTATGTGACAGACTCCCCTATGTGACGGGGATTGCTATATGTTTCATCACTGCATGAGTCAACAAATCTGACAGAAGAATGATGAGATAGTTGACCCAGATGTGTGAACTGTACCTGTGGCAGGACCTGGTAATCCTGGAATACTAATGCACTGGAATGCCTCCCTTCAGGAACTAATTCATTCATAAACCACTTTGCATATCCATGTCTTTTATACATTATATGAGTTTAGGTGTCATCCCAGTTACATAATTGAGAAGCACCCATGCTTTTGTCTGAAAGGCTATGGACTGTCAAAAGCTACCTGCTCACAATTAAAGGGATTATTTCATCATAACCTTATTGCATTATGCAGAGTTGTAATCATGGTCTTCAGTTTCTGCAGAGCATCTTCTCCTGTCAGGTGATAGTAACCAAGCTCTGGACTATGGTCACTGTTATGAGTGGAACAGCCAGCTAAGCATTCCTCACCATCCATGGGGCTCTCCAAGTATGCAGAGCTATTATTTTTACATGATTCTGTGCTCTCCCAGAGAATTGTCACGTTCTGCACAGTTTCTTTTCACCATACTCTATGTTCTACCTGTCCATAGTCTGGACACATGTACACCATTGTCTGCTAGGATCATGGTCAGGATTGGGGCTTCTTAATTGTTTATTAATCGATTGTCTATAGACGAGTTTCTTTAATTGTTTATTAATCGATTGTCTATTGATGAGTTTCTTTAATTGTTTATTAATCGATTGTCTATTGATGAGTTTCTTTAATTGTTTATTAATCGATTGTCTATTGATGAGTTTCTTTAATTGTTTATTAATCGATTGTCTATTGATGAGTTTCTTTAATTGTTTATTAATCAATTGTCTATTGATGAGTTTCTTGATTGTTTATTTTCAGACTGAGCACAAATTTAAACCACAGATTCCTTTCCTAAAGGAGAAAATAAAATTGGAGAAGAAGGTAGTCAACTTATTTTTTTATGTGAATATTTCACAAATATTTGATTATGTGTACAGAAAGCAGTAATTGTTGATATTAGCATTCGCTCTCGTTTAATCATCACAAATATTGTGTGATTTCCACTGAGGAGCATGAAAAACATTGTTTTACTATCAATTTCCATCATGTAGGTCTAGCACATTCGATTTCGGCATGCCTTTAATTCGGGTGGACTTCCCTAGACTATGACAGCTTTTTCTATATGTTGCCAGGCAATGAAAAAGCAGTAGTTAGTCTTAGATTTAATTTCTTCCCATGATTTAACAACTTTCAGATGTCTACGTGAAGATTCTTATAGAAATCAGTGGCTATATGTTAGAAAAATCTGTTGACATGGCTTTAACCTCTTGCCCATGGAATACTGGGTCTTGAATGAGAAAAAAAAATAGCAATTCTTACTTGCCATGAATGTTGTAAGAGTGTAGAGGCTTAGGTAAAGTCTGTGATGTAGAAAGATGCTAAAGTCGGATGTGTCCAATGGAAATGTGCAGGTATTGCAGCCAATTTGTAAATTACCCACTCAAAATTGTAAATTACTCATATTTAACTCTCTCACTTACAAACCGGTTACATACCCTGTTGCTATTTATTCATTCCCAGCCTGGCTGTAAACAACAGACATCGACACAGTGATTTCAATTGTTTTTCTTTACTGTTTACATGTGAATAGACATGCTAAATTTAACCCTCACATGACTAGCAGTAATGGTGACTCAAATAGGAAGTCATGTTGACCACATGTTTGTAGAAGGTAAAGTCTATTGCTGTTGCATTAACCCACTCCAAATTTACAGATTACACCATTCCAGGATATATTGTCTGTACCCACCCTTACATTGAAGTCTTTTGAGCTGCGGTAATAGCTGCAGGCAGTAATTCATACAACTTATCTTTAACTTCTGGATTTGTCAGTGTTCGCACATATACAATGATGATGGTTGTATGTTACTTACCACAGACTTTTACTGTCATGAGGTGATCATTTATTGCTTCTGGTGGGTCCGCTAGATTGCCATTGAGTACTGTTTTAATAGCAAAGCCAACTCCTGCTTCACGTCTGTCCTCAATTCTTCCTCTGTTCCAAAAAAATATATAACCTACACCTCTTTCACAGAGCTGACCAACACCAGCAAGACGCGTTTCACTCAGAGTTGCTATGTCAATATTGTTTCCACATTACTAACTCTCGCCCAATCAGCGCTGTTTGTATAACAGGTCTTTTTGTGTTGGTTATGGTTGAGAAGAGTGCGCACAATCTATGCACCTAAAGTCATTTATCTACAAACCCTGGGAATCGCACAACAGCTGTGCAAAATTGTCACCCACATGCAATTTCATATATATATATATATATATATATATATATATATATATATATATATATATAAATATAAAATTTGATATTAAATATTTTTTTCAGATTTCAAAAACGATAGTTAGCAGGGAAGATGTAAATATGACGATCAGTGAAGCTGACATTTTTGATGAAGTGACAGGACTTGGAGAAGTCAAACAACCTAGTCTGTGTGGAGATGATGGGGGCACTGCAAAAGAAGGTGAGTCTGTTCTTGGTGATATCTGCTTCAACATTTGCTTTTCAGATGCCGACATTGAAGAGTTATAATTTTTACTTACAGCTTAATATGCCTTTAGCACAATGTAACACACTGGTATTAACTATGGTACTATGAGATTTAATGCCATAGTTAAAGAGCAATGAGATGAAGTCACCGGTGAATATGGACTTGGAGAGAGAAATGATAAAGGAGAGAAACGTATTGAATGGGCAAGGGTACAAAACTCGACTATTGGAAACACATTTCAGCAACATCTATCATCTTTTGACATGAAGTCCAGGAAATAATTATCGCAATAAGTGTTGTCAGACACATTCCACATTGCGATGTACCAGTCATGACCATCCACTGTGCTATGAAACCTGTGTACAGAAAATTTAACCTTTAGCTCCCTCTGTGTACAATTATGTAATTTCTCTCCTGCCACTGACTGCCGTTGAATTAGTTTTTGTAAATGTTACATAATCGTTGGGCGCTGTTTTGAAATAGTGATAACTTTTTTTGTTGTTAGAGATATTTAAAGAATATTTGCATATATAAATAAAGAATTGAATTCTGCATATATTGGTGTAAGCTTTGTTTGTGTGTGTGTGATACAAGAAGTGTGAAAAATTGATAAAGACAGATTTAGACCTATCTAGATATATACCTATTATATTTTTTGTCCCTCCAAATCTGTTAAATATTATATATAACGAAAACCTCGTGGTCTATTTTATTTAATCTATTCTAAGAACTTACCTATCAATATATCCACTTCAGAATCACAATCAAGAATGATTTCACTGACTATACTGCCAAAATCGGATGTGCTTACAAGGCACACAACGGTGGCACAACGTAATTACGCTCCCGGCGGAAATCGCATGGATATCCGTGATGGTTACAATGGAGCGGAACGCAAAACAATCAAACTGACTATATGATTTTAAAAAAGTATATAAAACCCGATTCACTGTCATGTCACTTTGCCTCTGCGGGTGACTATAGATTGTTGAGATTTCAAATTCACACGACATGCCTTGTCGCCATTGAAGTACCAGAAGCAGGAAGTTAAATAATATATCTATTGAGAGTTGCCATAACATTTTCTCAAAAAAATTACAAATCTGGCCTTTTTTGGGGGGGAATCAAGTTCCACATGCTGGGCGATGGATTTTGTCTTCAGAATTCAAAAATTGACACAATTCAGGCTAAATGTGTTGCCCTGCAGGTGATAAAGGTTAAATATTCCCTCAAAGGTCAATTTTGATTATTTTTGTGCATGTCACTATGTGCCTTATCTATTTTTGTCATGCGGTTCCAAGTATATAAATAGGGACCAATGACAATAATCAAAAATGTAATGAATGAAGTCCTAATTAATTCTGCACAGAGGTCTTCTACACGTGATTGTCTTGCACAAACATGCCACTTCTGACTTAGACAGTCTTGCTGTTTTTTTTAATCGGTGTTGGAGGAAGGGAGTTGGGGGAGGGAAATCAATAGTTAAAGGTGTCTTTTCTGTGCCTCTCCTTTTGAAAACTGATTGCAAAAGTCATTCTGCCATAATTGATAGCCCTACCCCATAGGTTAATTTCACAATCCTCTCTCACATTTATTACCAGTTTGTCAGGGAAAGTATGGTCTGTTGTTCCATCTCTATAGACATCTGTCATGAGTGCAAGGTATAAAGAAAACATTGGCTTGACACATCCCAGTTAACACTGTAGTGGCCAACATTCCTGACTGGATAGGATACCCTGTAGCTACAATACCTGGTGGTTAGGGGAGGTTGGCTGTATTATCTCTGATGTATTGTTCTCAGAACACAGTGACCCTATTCATTCCTTCATTCATTCAGGTAACATGAGTGGGGCAAATGAAAGGAATGCCTTTGTATTTTACAGTTGCTAAAGTTTGTGTTAATTTCTATTTAGCATGTCTGTCCATTCTTATGATGACAAGTTCATTATTACTGGCATTGTTAAGTTGGGGATGTTGGTCTATAGTCGGATCTTAGACTTAAGACACTTTTGCAATCCCGAAATCACCCCCTCAGCCTATTATCGGATGGGCTTATACAAGTATCTATACGGTAATAACTAATCAAGTGGAACATGTATTAAAGATGTCAAATGTGGAAGTACCCAGACAAAGACAACATTTTACAAGATAATAAACATCATATGTTATATTAAATTGGTAGAATATCTTATCAAAATTGTTCATTTGGTTGTCACAAACGCGCTCTGTACCACTTCATCACAGAGCCGGACAATATGTAATATATCTTTGTCAATTGAAGCGAGAAAGGGAGTTCGTAGAAGTTATATAGAACCAATACTGATTATGGTAGTGAATCTTGGACAATCAGCAGAATAGAATAGTAAACAATTATATAGAGGCAGCGGAGATATGGTTTTATAGAAGAATGTTAAGAGCACCATGAACAGATAAAAAGCATAAGGAAGATATCTGGAAAGAAGTTAATTCGAAAAGAGGTTTCTACTTGTTTTATAACTGTCTCCATTTATTGTTTTTTTTACTTGTTTTATAACTGTCTCCATTTATTGTTTCTACTTGTCAGAGATCAGGACTAAGACATGGGGCTATTTCAACAGTTGTCAGATTGTTGGTCAGAAAATGGAAATAGAATGCTCTTCCACAGGTCAACACTCACAATTTGTGAAACCTGGCATTTTCTTAAAGAATTTTTCAAACCACATAGAAAAAATAAATACATTTACAGAAGATGAGACAGAAAATGAGAAGATGTTGACAGAAAACATGAGAGATTTTATGAAGAACACAGAAGATTGTGAGATGATGAATGAACACAAAGAAGGCAACATACAGAAAAAAGAAAACACAAAAGAAGATCTAGGTATGTCATCTAGAGATCAGAGATTACATGAAATAAAAGAGGAAGATCCTGGCATAGAATATCAACAGAAACCTGTAAATGTCATGCCTCAAACTGTTCACAATGATGAATGTCTGGTAGACAATTATAGAGATTCTAGCAGCATGTCAGGAAATGTATTATATATCACAAATCAGGATCAACATGCTGTAAGTGGAACTGTTTCATTGTTGTGTAATGTTAATAGTGATGGGATTTCTAAATCTAATGTTCTGACTCTACACAGAAGAAAACCTACAGGAGAGAAGCTTTATGAGTGTCATAATTGTGATGACGTGTTTGCTACAGATGATGAGCTGGAGACACATAAAATAACACACAGAGAGAGGGATCACATATGTGATCTCTATGGTAAAGGATTTACTGACATAAGTGACTTGAAAGTACACAGAAGAATACATACTAGAGAGAAGCCTTACAAATGTGATATTTGTGGTGTAGGATTCACTCGGTCTGATGTCTTGAAAAGACACAAAAGAAAACATACTGGCGAGAAGCCATACAAATGTGATATTTGTGGTGTAGGGTTCGCTCAGTCTGATGGCTTGAAAATACACAGAAGAATACATACTGGAGAAAAGCCCTACAAATGTGATATTTGTGGTGTAGCATTCACTCAATTTACTGGCTTGAAAAGACACAAAAGAATACATACTGGAGAGAAATCATACAAATGTGATATTTGTGGTGTAGGATTCACTCGGTCTGAAGGCTTGAAAATACATAAAAGAATACATACGGATGAAAATTATTACAAATGTAATTATTGTGGTTTGGTTTTTGAAGCATCTGATGACCTGAAGGCACACAAAAAAATACATATTCGAGAGAGACTTTACAAGTGTGATGTTTGTGATATTGGATTCACTCGGTCTAGCGGCTTGAAGACACACAGAAGAATACATACTGGAGAGAAGCCCCACAAATGTGATATTTGCGGTGTAGGATTTACTCAGTCTGAAGGCTTGAAACTACATAAAAGAATACATACTGGAGAGAAGCCATACAAATGTGATGTCTGTGGTATAGGATTTACTCAGTCTAGTGGCTTGAAGACACACAGAAGAATACATACTGGAGAGAAGCCTTACATGTGTGATATTTGTGGTGTAGGATTTGCTCAGTCTGATGGCTTGAAAATACACAGAAGAATACATACTGGAGAAAAGCCATACAAATGTGATATTTGTGGTAAAGGATTCACTCATAATAGTAGCTTGAAGATACACAGAAGAATACATACTGGAGAGAAGCCGTACAAATGTGATATTTGTGGCATAGGATTTGCTCAGTCTGATTGCTTGAAAATGCACAGAAGAATACATACTGGAGAAAAGCCATACAAATGTGATATTTGTGGTGTAGGATTCACTCGATTTAATGGCTTGAAAGTACATCGAAGAATACATACTGGAGAGAAGCCATACAAATGCGATATTTGTGGTGTAGGATTCACTCAATTTAATGGCTTGCAAAGACATAAAAGAATACATACTGGAGAAAAGCCATACAAGTGTGATATTTGTGGTGTAAGATTCACTCAGTCTGATGGCTTGAAAATACACAGAAGAATACATACTGGAGAGAAAAGCCATACAAATGTGATATTTGTGGTGTAAGATTCACTCTGATGGCTTGAAAATACACAGAAGAATACATACTGGAGAGAAAAGCCATACAAATGTGATATTTGTGGTGTAAGATTCACTCAGTCTGATGGCTTGAAAATACACAGAAGAATACATCATCATCATCAGGTGCCATGCCGGGTGGCGTAGGCGGTCATGGCTCTCCACAGCTCTCTGTCCACAGTATTATGTATCAAAGTCGTTGTTGTTTCTTTGCCGTGCCAGGTTGTCAAACTGTCTAATATTTTCTCACGTTGTCATTGAAGAATACATACTGGAGAGAAAAGCTATACAAATGTGATATTTGTGGTGTAAGATTCTCTCAGTCTGATGGCTTGAAAATGCACAGAATACATATTGATGAAAATGTAATTATTGTGGTTCATTTTTTGTGGCTGCTGATGACCTGAAAGTACACAAAAGAATACATATTCAAGAGAGGCCTTACAAGTGTGATATTTGTGGTGTAGATTTTGATTATTTTATTGGTTTGACAAGACAAAGTAGGAAACATATGGGAGAAAAATTTATTCAAGTGTAATATTTGTGGCAAATTGTTTGTTACAATTTATCTTTTGACAAATGAAAATTAGTAAAATAAAACAAAATGTGTTGAATATCAGTTTTACAAATAGGACGAATACACAGATTTAATTTTCGACCTAGGCCTTTGACAAGATAAGGACATGGACACAGGCTGGAATTAAAATAGACCAAACAAATTACATTGGAGGAAAGTATGTAGTTACCATAGGAGAAATAGATGGTGGAAGTAAAGCAGAGTAAGGCATGAATATAAGCTACATGTAGAGATAAGTAAGTAGTTAATGTAAATGTAGAAACAAGAATGAGAAGTAGAATTAATGAGTCCAAGTCACAAATTAAAATGTAAAATCACTTACCTGATCTGATAACTGATAGTACCTCACCCGTCCAGAACGATGAAGTAAACAAACAATAAGTAAAGATGGTGGTGGGAGAAAAGGGGAGGTAAGTCAGAGTGACTGAACTACCAGTGGTTATAAATATTGTAGTCAAAGAACATGATTCCAGGACAGGAATCAAGAGAAATGCTAAACATGACCTGAAGTTGTTTAAATAGTGCAGTAGAATCCCTTTCTGGCACTTCTATTTATAACAAATTTACCTTGTTGGTAACACATTTAAAAATCCCCAATTTTATTTACTGTATATTATGAATTTCTGTTATTACATACATATTTAATTTGTCTAGACCAAGTTGTTATAGCATGACGACTATTTTCTCTGAAATGGTATGTACAATCATGGTGTTAGTCAAGCCATATATTAAATGTCTTGATCACTCATGTGGTGATGGGGAGCAAAGAATTGTGACCTGCTATGCATGTTATAAGAGGTGACTAAGTAGGTTTTAGAGAAATGGTTGACTTTTCATTCCCAGTAGATCAGTGACCTATGCTAAAATCACATGTTTCAGACAGAAAAGTGCATATATCGTAGACAAACTGTAAACCATGACACAATACAATCCATTCTCTAGACTTCACTTTGGCTGATCTATAGGAGCTTGGGAACAAGTGAACACATCAACATAGCAGCAATAACGGTCAGGAGAATGTTAGCCATCCTGAGAAAACTAAATGGAACCACATGCAAAGCACATTAGGAAAATACTGAGTAAAGTTGACCAGCAGGACATAAAAGCACACCTGATAACACATAGTAACACTCTAGCATAAACCACTTGATACATGGCCAATATCTAAATAAAATCATAGTAATTGATCAAAGATGAACTAAAATTCTATTTGATAGTACACAATAATTTGTTTTCTTGTATAAAATATATTTGTAAAAATAAAAAGCAATAAAAGGATTTCAAGAACTGTAAACATTTGTGTCTTTGTATTTCTAATATGTGTCTTGTACTAGTGTTAATAGAAAACAAGGGTTTAGCATAGAGGCGCAAGTAATAAGTGGAAAGGTGGAGTTTGTAAAAAGATGCGATTTCATCAAGCCATTCAAATCGTAATTTTAAAATTGTCCTCTGGCTTCCTACTTAAATATACTTGTATAAACAATTATTTGAAGCAAAATTGTATTGTCTATATATGTTATCCATGTTTACAAGAAGACCTATAGGCCCTTGTATAACTAATACGGATATTATGTTATGTGTTTGTTGTTACTGAGGATATTTATATACCTGTACGGGATGTTTGTTATTGTTTTAATAGTCCTTGTCTCCATCGGTTCGTTCTGGTGACTTTGTGTGCACAGTTTGAAAGGCTTGATGAAATCGCATCTTTTTTTGGAGATGCGGTTAGTCAAGAACGGAAAAACGCGTGTGCAATTGTTGCTAGGCGATGTGGTGCCGTAGAACAGACTGGTTCAATTCCCGTTAGTCTCAAGAATTTTTAAAGTTTACTAGCAAAGCATAAGACCACACCTGGAATATTGTTCAGCTGCGTTGCATCAAACACCACATTACAAGATCTAGATAAAGTGCAAAACCAGGCACTTAGGATAATGTTAGGAGCAATGAAATCAACACCCATAGTAAATATGCGGAAAATGGGGAGAATACAAACACTTGGCGAACGCATAAACACAAATGTACTTATAGACCTACCTGTGAATTGACAGTCCCTTAAGATCTGTACCAAAACAAACCCCTTGGAGTGAAATGAATGGAATACAATATACATTCAGAACCACGTGAAAGAAATACTTAACAAGGATGGACAGAAAAGTGTGCAGCAAAGAACAGCCACCCTCAGTTTCCTAGACGATGAATATCCACAAGACATATGGGTCAGAGTATACACAGATGGGTCAGCACAGAATGCCGTGAGGAATGGAGGTGCAGGTGTATATATAGAATATCCACACAAGCCTAGAGATACAATCAGAACACCGACAGGAAAATTCTGTAATAATTATGATGCAGAAATGCAGGCAATTAGTGTGGCAACTGAAAAACTGCTGAACTCCAACCATAGCCCACAGCTAATGTTATTCCTGACAGATACAAGGTCGGCTCTTCAAGCTCTCCAGTCTGGAAAACTAACAGACTTACAAAAACTACTTAATGAACTGTCTTACTAGTATACTGTAACTATGCAGTGGATACCCTCTCGCTGTGGAATATCAGGAAATGAAAAAGCAGACCAACTGGCTAAGGAAGGTGCTACCGAAGAGCAACCAGATATACCAATTACATACCATCAGGAAAAAACATATGACCAAGTCAATAAGAAAGCCACAAATGGAAGATTGGCAACACGGCCATGTGTACAGGCAGCATATAGTTCATTCATTCATTCATTCATTTTCCTTTTGCGCTGAAGTTAGCGCATAGTGCAGAGGTCAGATCTCTCCAATTCTGTCTCTTCAAAGCTATTCTGTACAGTTCTTGAATAGTATGAATATTGGTTGTTTTATTTTCTCTAAGTATTGTTCTTCTGAGTGTTTCTTTTGGTCTACCCCTTGTTCTTTTGCCTGTAGGTATCCATTCAAGAGATTGGTGGTGTATTCTGTTGGTGTCTGCGCGTAGGACATGCCCAATATAGTACCAACGGCGTTTCCTGATAACATCTGTGATGAAATTTTGATGTGTCTCTCTTCTCTGATTTTATCATTTGATTTGAATTCACTCCAATGGGTGTTAGTTATCCTACGAAGACGTTTGTTTTGAGCATAGAGTGCCAATTATATATTTCAAGAGTGTTCTGAGTATGAAATACTGAGGTAGAAATATTGGCGAGAGGAAACAACACTGGAATCGAAGCTCCATGTGCCACTGTGTTAACTACAAAGGACAGTGAGTTTTATTAAGGAGACAGAATTACAGATATAGACATGTTTCAAGTTATACGTGTATATGCGTATTTGCTTAAATGCATGTGTTGTAATATTTTTGATAAAGTGAAAATTAATCAGGGTTTTTAAAAAGTGTTTTTAATTAAAGACGGAAATTTATTAAATCCGGGTTCGTTATAACGGGAGTCCACTTGGTGGGATAGGCTATATATAGGCCTACATCTTAAAGCCCAGTTCTTTCTTTGTCGTCGGAACTGGGTTCTTTTAAAAATGTTGAGAGGTAACGCTGGTCGGGAGAAGTTGTTTAAAAACAATAGTTTAGCCCCGCTTTTCTACTCCTGTGCTTTTTTCAAGATCTGGGCATTATCGATCAGATATAGGACTATTTCCCAAGAATCTGCGCTTTTTTGCCTTGGGGAGGGGGGGGGGTAGAACGATAGTCGGACAATGTTTCAATAATTGTTTTTTACTATTTCACAAGCTTAGCATAGCATGCAAGTCAACTGAGGGGATTTTGAGATCATTACATACAACCAGGTAACATTTAAGTAATTTCCTCAATTCTCAGCGTCATAGAGAAACTGTATGGCAAAAGATAAAACAATGAAACCGACAGAAGCTTATATCATAGAATCTAGAGTCCCAACCTGACTGAGTGATGATCTTATATCATAGAATCTAGAGTCACAACCTGACTGAGTGAAGATCTATATCATAGAATCTAGAGTCACAACCTGACTGAGTGAAGATCTATATCATAGAATCTAGAGTCCCAACCTGACTGAGTGATGATCTTATATCATAGAATATAGAGTCACAACCTGACTGAGTGATGATCTTATATCATAGAATCTAGAGTCCCAACCTGATTGAGTGATGATCTATATCATAGAATCTAGAGTCACAACCTGACTGAGTGATGATCACAGAAATAGAAATGGTTTTTAATTCCAGTCGGTCAGTCAGTTCCTCTTTTGCCAAGTTTGGTACATAGGGAGGATGTCATGGTTCTCCATGCCTGTCGGTCAGTTGCCAGGGATTGTAGGTCTTGTGCATTTATGCCTTTTGATTTTTATTCATTCATGAATGTTCTTCTGCGCGTTGTTTTTGGTCTTCCCTGTTTTCTCTTTCCGTCTAGTGTCCACATGAAGGCTTGTCATGGAATTATGTCTTCCTTCATTCTAAGTATGTGGCCGATGTATGCACAGCGGCGTGTTCTGATGATGTTCGTCACATATTCTTGTTTTGTCTCCTCTCTTAGTATGTCGTTTGATTTGAAGTCTTTCTTATTAGTATTTTTGTGATTTTTCTGAGGCATCTATTCTTGAAGGCAACTAACTTCTCATCCATTATTGCGGTAGATTTCCAACTTTCACATCCATATGCCAATGATGGGATCACACTTGCATTGAATAGTCGCAGTTTGATGTGTTTACTTGCGATCTTCGATCGCCAGATGTTTGAGAGTTTGTTAAAGGCGTTGGAGGCGAGAGCGATTCGAGTCTTGAATAACAATTAATTCCTGTTGCTTAAATATTTTAAGCATTGTATCTTATAGCGAACTGAACAATTTGCAGAATGAATGCACATTGCTACTAGATTCAAGAGCTTCTTGGAAGCATGATTAGTATTGAGACAGAAACTTTTTTTTCTGATTTCTATCTGTGTTAATCAACCAAGGATGGCCACTAAAAGTTGAAGTTTGGATTGATATCAACAATTTTGTATGGAATATTTCATTGTCAGATTTATCTGAACGTGTTGATGGGATATTTTCACACGTATATGGCATGTGTAAATGTCTGTGTGTGTGTGGGGGGGGGGGGCAAGCACAGACTAAAATACCGATTTTGTTGCAACAAATAAGTCCTTGGCAACATATTAAAAATATGCTTCTACAAGTTACATTGTTAAATGTTTTAGTGCAATGTTCTTGAAAAATGTTACATTTAATATAGGCCTATAGGGTCTACATATTAATATGTCAATATATAAATAACGGTTCATGTTAAACAGATGTGGTCTATTTTTTATGAAACTAATCTCATACTTTATTCTTCTTCTCCTTCTTCTTCTTTCGTTCACTTGAAACATGTCTATATCTGTAATTCTGTCTCCTGAATAAAACTCACTGTCTTTTGTAGTTCATACAGTGTCCCATAGAGCTTTGATTCCAGTGTTGTTTCCTCTGGCCAATATGTCTGCCTCAGCGTTTCATGCTCAGAACACTCTTGAAGTATATGTTTGGCACTCTGTGCTGCCTGTCCACATGTACACATGGCAGTGTTGCCAATCTTGAACTTTGTATACATGTGACTGCGGAGTCGGTTGTGTCCTGTTCTGAGACGTAGAATTATAACTTGTTCTGGTCTGTTCATAATATGATAGTCATCTTGTGTTGGTGTTTGTGGCTTTCTTATTGACTTGATCATCTGTTTTTTCTGATGGTAGGTGATTGGTATATCTGGTTGGTCTTCGGCAGCACCTTCTTTAGCCAGTTATTCTTTTTTGTCCATTTCCTGGTATTCCACAGTGAGTTATACACTGGTATTACTGGTGTGTGTGGTACACTGCATAGTTAATATATACTGGTCAGTTCATAGTTGTTTTTTTTAAAAAGTCTATTAATTTTCCAGACTGGAAACACTGACCTTGCATCTGTCATGTATACCATGTGCTTTCGAATAGTGTTATTATAGGCCTATAGGAAAATGTGTTACCGCCAAAGACGGTTGTATCTGGCCATTGGCACAAATAAAACGGTGACACAACGCATTTGCATGTTCTTGTTTGAAAGCGTGCCCTCACTATTTGATTATTTCCTTTGGCAATGTTTATCAGTCTTTGTTTATTTTTTATTAATTTAAATATTTTTTGTGTTCCGGGACAGCAGGCCTGCATTGGTCAGAAACATGTGCATACATTATTTGATGTCGCTGGTCCTTTCTCTTCTTGGTCTTCCTCTTCTTCTCTTTCCTGACACTCTGCCCTCTAGAATCAGCCTTTTGATATCATCATGTCAAAAATACCCAGCTTTAAGTGTCCAAAATACTGTAGCTTCCTTCTTATCATGGTATTTAGAAGTCATCCTTGATTTAGTTTCAGTAATTTCTAAACTTCAATGTTCTTCTCTTTCTCTGTCCATGATATTTGTAGGAACTTTCTGTAGCAATTAATTTCAAATGAATTTATTCTTTTGAATATTGTCTTGTTTAAAATCCAAGTCTAGCATTATATGTATATGTATATAGCTACTGTGAAGCTCAAAGTACATGGTTCAAATTCCACAGTAGATAATGTGTATCCGGTACAATGGCAAATTATATAAATTATTTATATTACTTCGAGAATCAATACAAACAAAAAATGCCGGGTTAATGAACGTGTCCTGAATATGTTATGCTACCAATTATATAAAATCTCTGCTCTTTCTGGGCTTTTTTTGTTTTGTTTTTACAACTGGGTATTTTCTAAATTGATGAGTGGTAACTCTTGAGTGTCAAGTTTGGATCTGAAATGAGCTAGAGAGAAAACAAAACAAAGCTAACCCATATTTACAGGTAGACCCTAACTCAACTAACCTTGAGCATATTTATGGATATCTCATTCATATCTACGGTCACGGTGGAATTTGACCTAGTTTTGAGGTATTCCCCAAAGCTGTAGTTGCGCTGATCCACTGTTCGCGCAAAGAATTGAGAACAAGATAGACATGGAGGTCGGTGAAGAACAATTCGGGTTTAGGAAAAACAAAGGAACCAGAGAAGCTATACTGAGTATCCGGCTAGTGATAGATAAATATATAGAAGTCCAAAAAAGTATCTATATTTGCTTCATAGACTACAGCAAGTCCTTTGACAGAGTCCAACATGAAAAATTAATCAAATGTCTTCAAGAAATAGGCATAGATGGAAAAGACATCAGACTGATTACAAATATATATTGGGAACAAACTGCAGCAATAAGGTGTGAAAACAGCTACTCTCCATACATAGAAATAAGAAGAGGGGTAAAACAAGGATGCATTTTATCACCAAGCCTATTTAATATCTACACAGAGAATATCTTTAAAAATATAGAAGAAACACCAGGACTCAAGATCAATGGGAAAATAATAAACAACATTAGATATGCAGATGACACTGTTCTTTTAGCAGAAAGTGAACATGAAATACAAAGACTAATAGATCAAGTCAATAAATCAAGTAATGAATATGGACTGGATATAAACATTCAAAAAACAAAAACCATGATGATCAGCAAAGACACAGAAGAACAGGAAATAAACATAAACATACAGGGATAGAAACTACAACAAGTAAAACAGTATCAATATCTTGGACACATAGTCACAAATGATGGCAGATGTGAAACAGAAGTTAAAAGGAGAATAGGAATGGCTAAAAGTACCTTCAATGACATGAGGAAATTATTAATATCTAAACAAATTACAAACAAGTTAAAAATGAGAATTATAAAATGCTACATCTATTCCATATTAATGTATGGCTCAGAAACATGGACACTAAATAAACAATTAGAAGACAAAATTGATGCCTTTGAGATGTGGGTATATAGAAGAATAGGGAGAACATCATGGAAAGAGAAGAAAACAAATAAAGAGGTGCTAAAGACAATATGAAGAAAGAACTACTAAGAGAAATAAAGATCAGGCAAATAAAATACTTTGGACACATTAAAAGACATGACACTCTATTGAAGACCTTATTTAGGGTAAAGTCAAAGGGAAGCGAGCAAGAGGTAGGCAGAGATACAAGTGGGAGAGTAACATTACACGACGGACAGGTTACAGTCTAGCAGAGTGCACCACCAAGACAAGAGACAGGAGATGTTGGAGATACGTTGCAGCCAACCTTCGTTGCGGAGACGGCACTTGATGATGATGATGACTGTTCGCGCGGAAATGTGCCACGGCTTGCGAGAGGTTATGATATCACGGTTCGCGAGGGAATCGTTTTGGAGATCCGAGGTTAGTTAGTTAGTTACGGTTGTGTGTGGTTTTAAGGAAAATAAAGGAGATAAAAAATTATAAAAAAGAAGAGGGAGGGGTGGTATAAAAAGGGGGGGGGATACATGGCATATGAATGTTTAAAAAGGGGGGCCTGGGGTACTCCCCCAGGGGGAGGGGGTGGCATAAAAAGGGGGGGGGGTTGAGGGGGTCTCCCCTCTCATGACATTTGAATGTCCAAAGGGGGGGTCTCCCCCCTCATGGCATTTGAATGTCCAGTTTTTATTATGTGTGACGTTGATTCGGATGAGCATCCCTAGCGGTGTGTGTATATCTGTCGCCAGACGATAGATATGTATCGATTCTTCATTGTTACGGTTTATCACTCACTGTGTACTTTGACATTACGCGCCAAAACATGTCTCAGAGTAGCAGTCTCCGAGGAGGGGGTAATCAAGGATTTATGTTTATGTCAAATACCTCCATTTTAGCAGGAGATGTTCCGCTGTCATGGAACTTGTCTCGTGTACTTAGAACACTGTCCCTGCTCCCTCGGGTACTAAACTTAGAAAATTGTCCCTGTTCCCCTGACACTACACTTAGAACATTCTCCCTGTTCCCTCTGGTACTAAACTTAGAACATTGCCTCTGTTTCCTCGAGTACTAAACTTAGTAAAGTGTCCCTGTTCCCTCGGGTACTAAACTTAGAAAATTGTCCCTTTTTCCCTCGGGTACTAAACTTAGAAAAGTGTCCATGTTCCCTCGGGTACTAAACTTAGAAAATTGTCCATGTTCCCTCGGGTACTAAACTTAGAAAATTGTCCATGTTCCCTCAGGTACTAAACTTAGAAAATTGTCCCTTTTTCCCCTGGCACTAAACTTAAAACATTGTCCCTGTTCCCTCTGGTACTAAGCTTAGAACATTGCCTCTGTTCCCTCGGATACTAAACCTTTTCTTAAGTGTGAGCAAGGTTCCTGTATAAGAAACACCACAGTATACGAGTGATCGGGTTCGTTCGCCCTCAGCCGAGATCTCATTCACCGACATCGTGAGCCACTACACAAATCTAAGAGCACCTTGTCCAAGTCTGAGCCACTACACATATCTAGGAGCACCTTGTCCAAGTCTGAGCCTCTACACATATCTAGGAGCACCTTGTCCAAGTCTGAGCCCACTACACATATCTAGGAGCACCTTGTCCATGTCAGAGCCACTACACATATCTAGGAGCACCTTGTCCATGTCAGAGCCACTACACATATCTAGGAGCACCGTGTCCAAGTCAGAGCCACTACACATATCTTGGAGAACTTAGGGTCATTTGTTGCTTCTTTTCCACAAGACATTCTTCTTGGAGCTTGTTCTCGAGCTGAACATTGCTTTAGTTACGCCTTCCATGTAACGTTTTCCTTATTCTATTTGTACACGACGCTGCCCACTTACGACGTATGCCATCTCAGCCCTTTCTATTTGTACATGACGCTGCCCACTAACGACGTATGCCTTCTCAGCCCTTTCTATTTGTACATGACGCTGCTCAATAACGATGTGATGCCCTTTCATGGCACTCAATATGTTAGCCTTACTTCTTCGGGAACGTCTCACAATTATCCATATTCATGACGACAAATGCCCATTTCAGGATTTCAGCATTGATCTCCCCTCCAATGTATCGGCAGCTCCAACCCTAAATATAAATAAATATTTTAATTATTAAATTATGAACATGATATTTAGAAACATAGACACAGATATAGACATGATTCAAATGAATGAATGAAGAAGAAGAAACATAGACAACGGAAATAATATGTTGTGGCGTCTATTTGTTCTGTACCAGGAAACTTCTAAAAACTGGGCTCCTGTGGGTGGGGTGGAAAGAAGGTACCATTTTTGAATAGTTTTGTAGCGCTGTGCCTTGTTCAATATTCTTAAAGGGAACACTATTTGCCTTGTTTTTCCTTTGCCGTCAAATATACCACTCATCAAGAACTGTGCAACTCTGAGGTCAATTTGGCAGGATAACCTGAACCACGACGCGCATTATTTTTAATATTTCACAGTTCTAATATTAGCCAAGCTGGACGAACGTCTAAGAAGTAAAGCGGCACATCTCATAAAAGGTACTTGGTAATTTTTGTTTTTAAAATTAAAGACATCGATGAAATTCTAGGGACACAATTACCTGCGATGGAATTCTAGCAGCACGACTACCTGCAATGGAATTCTAGCAGCACGACTACCTGCAATGGAATTCTAGCAGCACGACTACCTGCAATGGAATTCCAGCAGCACGACTACCTGCAATGGTTATGAAGAATAACACACAAACCTTGGGTAACAGATGACATCCTAAAATTGTGTGACGAACGGAGGGAAATGAAAAAGATTAAGAAAGAGGCCCCTGAAATGTCAGGGCAATATAGCAAAATAAACAAAAACATCAGAAGGAAAATGAAACAAGCACAATAAGTGTTGCTAGAGGAAAAATGCCAAACCATCAATGAAGGTATTAAACGCGGAAACAGCAAGGTAGCATACGACACTCTAAGAAAGATAACACAGCCAAATAGACCAAAGAAATCTACAATACAAGACAAACACGGAAAGATACTCAATGAAACAACAGATATAGTGAAAAGATGGACAGAGTATTGCAAGGAGCTGTATAACTGCAAGTGTAATCCTGACTACACGATATTACAGAATTCTGAACTAAACAACAGAGAAATAGGAAATGCAGAAATTCTAGTAGATGAAATAAAAGAGGCCATACGAACATTGAAAGGAGGGAAGTCACCTGGTGTAGACAACATTCCAGCAGAATTGTTGAAATACGGGGGCATTAATGTGGTAAATATTATGATCAAAATATGCCAAAATATATGGAACACAAAACAATGGCCCACTGAGTGGACACAATCACTAATAATACCAATTCACAAGAAAGGAAATTTGAAAGTGTGTACAAATTACAGAACAATTAGCCTTATAACACACCCCAGTAAAGTGATGCTCAAAATACTACTTAACAGAATAAAACACAAGTCAGAAGAAATAATTGCAGAAGAACAAGCTGGCTTCAGAGCAAACAGAAGCACTGTTGAACAAATATTTAACATCCGAACACTAATCGAAAAACATATTCAGCACCAACGTGATCTATACCACAACTTCATTGACTTTACAAAGGCCTTTGATCGTGTTTGGCATGATGGTCTGTGACACATACTGAGGAAATTTAATTTTGACACCACAATTATAGACATTATTGAAGCTCTGTGCGTAAATGCAAATAGTGCTGTCTTGTCACACAATACAATTGGAGCGTTCTTCAAAACAACTGTGGGAGTTCGACAGGGATGCATAATGTCCCCAGTACTTTTTAACATATACTTAGAGCACATCATACAAGGGACATTGCATGACTACAACACGTCTATATCGATCGGAGGTCGCCCTATTTGCAACTTGCGTTTCGCTGATGATATTGATCTTATAGCTGGGTCAGAACAATCATTGCAAGAATTAACATCAAAGTTAGAAAAAGTTACCAGCAAGTATGGAATGGAAATCAATTCAGATAAGAGCAAAATCTTGGTAAACAGCAGAGACACAGAAAACCAGACTAATATCATGATGAATGGACACAAGCTTGAAGAGGTGAATACCTTCAAATACCTCGGATCCAGTATATGCAGCGATGGTAAATGCAAAGCAGAACTAAAAATAAGGCTGGAGATGGCTTTAGCGTCCTTGTCAAGGCTAACTGTGATTTGGAAAAGCAACATCAGTGTTGGAGTGAAAATCAAACTGTATAGGTCGCTGGTGCTTTCCGTTGTGTTGTATGGTTGTGAGAGTTGGACACTCACTGCGGACATGGAGAGAAGATTACAGGCTTTCGAGTATAAATGCTACAGAAGAATTCTACGAATTTCCTATAGGGAACATAAGACCAATGTGTACGTAAGAAATAAAGTAGAGATGTGTGCAGGTGTCCAGGATCCATTGCTTTCAATAGTGAAACGACGAAAACTAGTATGGTTCGGACATGTATGCAGGCACGATTCCTTGTCAAAAACAATACTGCAGGGAACTGTCGAGGGTAGAAGAAGCAAAGGAGGACAAATAAAGACATGGACAGACAACATCAAGGAATGGACAGGGCTAGATATTTCCACACTCATCCGCATCGCTGAGGATAGAATTCGCTGGAGGACTCTGTGTGCTGAAGCTTCCAATGTGGTACCCCTACGACCCTGAAGGGTTATGGGTTTTATTCATTGATTGATTGATCAGAAACCAGCAAAAGCCCGCACATTTCAACAAAGTGGATCGGTGCTCATGGTTTGTGTTATTCTTATGATTTGAGATTTATATTATAATTAATGCATGGTTTGCGGAGAATTTATCCGGTGAATAAGGTAAGTGCTTCATTTTACCCATTTCACATTTTTAATTAGGCGACTGCAGATTTCCGCTAGTGAAATCTCTGCTCAAATCGAAAAATCTTTTTTTTTTTAAATTGTCCGCCACGCACAAAATCGCTTGCCGTTCGTTGGGTGTGTGACGTCATCGCACGCGGGATTTGATTGGTTGCCGGATTTTCTAGCGGAACACAATGACGTCGCTTGTTTAAAAATGTCAACAGTGTGCTATTTTTAGCGCGGTGACCGTAGATACGAAGATATACCAAAGTGGGTACAATCAGTTCTATTTCTTGATTCATCATTTTCACAGCGAAAATTGAGTAGGCAAGAATTCTCGTGTAAGGGTGAATCGATATATTATGATTTATAATTATTATAGCACAACGGCATACAATCAATTCAATCATACAATACAAACGACTTCCAAAAACATTTCAATTTCGTATATAAAAAGAGAAATGGTTGCTGAATTTGTTAGGCATGGTTTCACATTGATTTTACAATCAACTAATTCGATACACGTGTACAAAAGTAAAAAAACATTTATTGAACACTTATCGACTTGTTGAAATCCTTGCTGTAAATTTTACACAATATATTTCCAACTGCAACCTTCGGAATCTGATGTAGAAATCGGTGACAACTGAAGCAGTACCCTATTATAGGCACTGATGTCGCTTCATGATGCTTTAATGATAATTGGATTGGTCAGTATCTGGAAAACTGTCCCCACAATTATTTATAAAGGGACATAACCAATTGTGTCTTAAAAATGGTAAAAAATAATATTAGCCCTAATGCCAAATAAAGTGATATTTATTGATAACTACTGTATAGAATTAGCGCCTGAAAGACCATACCTGGATTATGGTTCAGCTGCGTTGCATCAAACACCACAGTACAGGAACAAGATAAAGTACAAAACCAGGCACTAAGGATAATGTTGGGAGCAATGAAATCAACACCCATAGTAGAGATGAAGAAAATGGGAAGAATACAAACACTTGGCAAATGCAGAGACACTAAGGTAATAATACAAGAACAAAGTTTCAGTGTATATCAAGTCATCCAATGAAGGAAAGATTCCAAAATCTAGCATTTGGACGACTGACAAGAGGCAGCTTAATCCATCATGCTAAACAACTCCGTAGACAACTTACAGACCTACCTGAAGTTGACAGCCTTTTAATGTCTGTACCAGAACAAACCCGTTGGACTGAAAGGTATGTGGAATACCAATATACATTCAGATCCACATGAAAGGAATACTAAACGAGGACGAACAGAACAGTGTGCAGCGAAGGAGTCACCCTCAGTTTCCTGGATGAGGAATATCCACAAGATATATGGGTCAGAGTATACACAGATGGGTCAGCACAGAATGCTGTGAGGAATGGAGGTGCAGGTGTATATATAGAATATCCACACAAGCCTAGAGATACAATCAGAACACCGACAGGAAAATTCTGCAATAATTATGATGCTGAAATGCAGGCAATTAGTGTGGCAGCTAAAAAACTGCTGAACTCCAACTATGGCCTACAGCCTGTGGTATTCCTGGCAGATGCAAGGTCAGTGCTTCAAGCTCTCCAGTCTGGAAAACTAACAGACTTGCAAAAACTTCTTAATGATCTGTCTTACCAATATAGGATAACCATGCAGTGGATATCCTCTCACTGTGGAATATTTTTAAATTAACCAATATAGGTATAAGTGTTACCAAACTAAGTATAAAACAACCTTCGTTGGGCAGGTCATTCGGTGCGTATGCCAGACCATCGTCTGCCAAAAATATTTCTCTATGGTGAGCTAGAGAAGGGTATACGATCTCAAGGTGGCCAAAGGAAGCTCTACAAGGACTCGTTAAAGACCTCACTGAAAGCCTTTGAAATAGACCACGATACATGGGAAGAACTTGCACAAAATAGGTCTTCATGGCGTTCTAAAATAAAAAAGAGCACATCATCTTGTGAAAATAAGAGAAATGCAGCAGCTCAACAGCAGAGAGCAGCTAGAAAGTCGCGGATAGACCAAGATCCGTCTACAGTCGTTATTCCATGTCCAAACTGTCCAAGGACATTTACAGCTCGAATAGGGCTCATTAGCCATCTACGAACTCATAATCAAGGACATAACTAAAATTGAATTTTCAAAAGTGGATGTAACAAATGGTCATCATCACTTGTGATGGACGAACAACATCCAAATCACCTAACAATGAGACACAGTGACAGTCAATGCTTTGACTAAAAAGGCTTAATCAGGATAAACAAAGACAACAGTAAATCAATATTACATGGAAGAATGCATGGATGTGATAGGAAGGAGAGAGAAGGGGGAAAAGGACAAGAGCGAATAGACGACGAAGAAGCAAAGATAGGGCAGCATTGCACGGAAGAGGAAGGTGGGAGGAGACGATAGCGGTAAGTAAGGAGGGGAAGTGCATAGAAGAAGTGAGAGTAAATCAGATATAATGCAAATAAAATAAAATAAATCGGAATGGAAATTCTTATCTCAAAAAATGGTCAACTTGGGAAAAGGGACAAATGAAGCCATGGGGTCAGATTATATACGTACTATGGCCGGTATACACTGAAAATATGCGGAAGCAAGATCACATATATACCAGGGCAATAAGAGGCAATAAAATATGACAATGACTGAATCATCAAGAATAAGGAGAAAAGAGATTGAGCTGCAAAAAAGAAGGAAAAGGCAGGGGCGTAGAGGCTGGAATGGTAGGAGGTTTGTTGTATCCATGACTAACCAGATGGCCTATAGAAACAGCAAGAGATGAAAAGAGATGAGGGGGCAGATAAAAGGAAGGAGAATAAAAAGGGGTAAATAAAGAAATGAGGAAGAAGAAGTGAAAATGACAGATCGACGTGGGCCCCAGAGCAAAACAGAGACACGTCACACTAGGAAGGAATGTGGAGGTGAGAGGGGGCACAGTCAGGGGGGAGAGCATGTCTTGTGAAACATCAGAATTGTGTGATATGATCATGTTTCTTTTATAATTTGATTTCTAGTTAAGACAGTTGTCATTGAGATTGTCATGGAAAACATTCAAGCAGACAGCCATCAAATAAAGCAAGAAGTAGACATGACAGATATGACTCAGGTACTTAACTTATGCATGTTTTGGTATGAATGATAAATTAGTGAAAACTACTTATTGTGTAGTATATACTCATAGTTTGTTGTGGATAGTTTTATTGTGTAGTTGTTGTTGTATCAATCCCCAGAAATTACGAGCAATTAGCTCTTACTTCCCATGTGTAATGGGGTTGATTCTCCAGATCTTTATTTCATACACAGAAGACTTACTCTCAACAGTGTACAATACTTTGAGAAGTCTTCTACTTAGAGAGGGTAAATTCTAAGTGTTTTGTGACTCTTCTACCTTTCTGCAGTCGTCCATATGGCAACCAGGGACTGGACTTCTAGTCTGTGACTACACCTGTGTCACATCTTCGCTCAATTTCTCACTTTTGTCTTCTATCAAATAATTTATATGAATGACAAAGAGATGCGGGCCAGCAGACATTGCAACTTTCTCCTTTTGTGACAGACTCCCCTATGTGGAAGACTCCCCTGTGTGACAGACTCCCCTATGTGGCAGAATCCCCTATGTGGCAGACTCCCCTATGTGACAGACTCCCCTATGTGACAGACTCCCCTATGTGGCAGACTCCCCTATGTGACAGGGAATACTAGATGTGCCATCACTGCATGAGTCAACAAATCTGACAGAAGAATGATGGGATAGTTGACCCCGATGTGTGAACTGTGCCTGTGACAGGACATGGTAATCCTGGAATACTAATGCACTGGAATGCCTCCCTTCAGTAACTAATTCATTCATAAACCACTTTGGACATCCATGTCTTTGATACTATATATATACTTTTGTCTGAAAGGCTATGGACTGTCAAAAGCTACCTGCTCACAGTTAAAGGAATTATTTCATTATCACCTTTTTGCATTATGCAGAGTTGTGGTCTTCAGTTTCTGCAGACCATCTCCTCCTGTCCGGTGATAGTAACCAAGCTCTGAACTATGGTCACTGGCATGAGTGGAACAGCCAGTTAAGCATTCCCCACCATCCACGGTGCTCTCCAAGTATGCAGAGCTAACATGTTTGCCTGATTTTGGGCTCTCCCAGAGAAATGTCACATCCTGCACAGTTTTTTTCCACTATACTACATTTTCCACCTGTCTATAGTCTGGACACATGTACAGCATTGTAAGCTAGGACCATGGTCAGGATTGGAGCTCATTTGACTCCAGCTGCATGATGAGCTGCGCTGGGTAATGTAACAGCCTAAACCATATCCAAAACCTCCTTAGTTGTATTTTACAACATGTATGGTATGCTACAGCTACTCATTGCTCCCATTTTGGGCCTCATAAGTTTATGAAAATGGATAGAACAGGGTCATAGATATAACTCTGCTAAAGATATTCTCCTAAAATTGAAAAAAAATAACGCACTTAATTTTTGGAAATTAAATTTTAACTTCTCTGTTAAAAAAAAAAAAAGGGAATGGTGCAATGATAAAAAGGGGTGAGGGTGTGTTTGAACTAAGGACCAGTACCAGTGTTATAGTATAATAGATTTAATTTATTTTATGAAGTTACTGTAAGCTATTAACTTTCCACATCATTGACTTTAATAATCATTAACTTTCCACATCATTGAAGTGTATTGGGAAATATCATTGTGAGGCTTGTATTTTCCACTGACTAATTGCATACCTAGGGATGATGTGGTCAGTCTCATGCCTGTCACTTTTAACATTACAAGAACATCTGCTACTAATTTCCTAAGGCTGGATCACATAAGGGGCCATCGGTGATCTAAAAGTATTTACAGTTGAATTTGAAATCTAACCTTGAACCACCCAACTAGGAAGCAGGTTCACTAATTACTTAGATATATCTGCTCGCATGTAATGTATACATTATTTTTCCATTGGTATAGTATAAGAGAAAGTGCTTACACTCTACTTTTTTAATAGTACGTGCAGCTCAATTCTAATTTTGGTATAATATGCAGAGCTTTTGTGGCAACACTGTAATCACGTCACTAGTAAACCTTGTTGTAAAAATGGTTAATTTAATCAGAGATTAAAAAGTCGCTAGGAATGCTGCCAGATGAATCAATCTGCACAATACGCACTGAGAGCCCAACCCCCTAGGTTCATTCAAGGGGTGGAGGGGCTTTGTGTGTAGCGCGCAAATCGATGCATCCGGCAGAAGATTGATGCATCTAGGGACTGTAAAATGTGTCTTTATCAATATTTTGTTTCATTAAATAATGTAGGATTAGGTCTATTCAAGTTTAAGTTTTTATTCGCTGAATTGTTTCGCACTTTTCTTGTATTGTACCCTTCCTTTTTTAGTGGATACTACTTTACATGCAGTGGGTTCTATATTCTTACCGTTTAGCGAATACTTTGTTCTATATTCTTACCATTTAGCGAATACTTTGTTCTATATTCTTACCATTTAGCGAATACTTTGTTCTATATTCTTACCATTTAGTGAATACTTTGTTCTATATTCTTACCATTTAGCGAATACTTTGTTCTATATTCTTACCATTTAGCGAATACTTTGTTCTATATTCTTACTGTTTAGAGGACACTTACTGCACTGATATAATCCACCTTCTCTAGTTTGTTGATATGTTTATTGATATGTTCCTTGATTGTATATTATTTTCCTTCATTGTTTAATGTGTTCCTTGATTGTTTATTCACCTATTCCTTGATATGTCCCTTGACTGTTTATTATGTTACCTGGTTGTTAATTGATATATTCCTTTATTGTATATGGTCATGTTCTTTAAGTGGTTATTGACATGTTTCTTGATTGTTTATTATATGGTTCTTGATTGTTTAATATGTTCCTTGATTTCTGTTTGTTCCCTGTTTGTTTATTGATGATTCTTGACATATTCCTTGATTGTTTTTCAATATGTTCCTTGGTTGTCTAATGATATGTTCCTTGTTTGTTTTCTATATGTTCCTTGTTTGTTTGATGATGTGTTTTCTGTTTATTTATGTTTCTTGATATATTCTTTCATTGTTTATTGACTTGTTCATTGATGTTCCTTAAATATTTATAGACATGTTTCTTGATTGTTTATTTTCAGACTGAGCACAAGTATAAGCCACAGATCCCATTCCTAAAGGAAAAAATAAAATTGGAGATAAAGGTGCAATCATGTTTATTTATGTTCCTTCTAATGGTTTAATTTTTTTGGGGGGGTTGCTGATCCAGCAGTCTATGGACTTGCCCTTTGACCCAATGTCGTTTTGTGATATGTGAAGGTATTTGTTAGTTGTTATTTTGTTTCATATAATGTTCCATTTATCTGGGAGGGAGAAGCATTTTTCTAACATCATTTAGTGCTGGACATTTAAAAAGATGGTGGTTGACAGTTTTGTAAGGGTGAGTTCACAACCGTTACCCTGGAGTGTGTTGTAGTTGTATTCTGTTCAGGTGATTGTTGTGGTATGTATGTGTGCGCAATCGGCTGATGCTCTCCTCTTTACTCTGTTCACACTGACAAAAAATTGGTTGAAGTGTTCTGTCTTTTCTGATCTTTGGTTATTGTTCTACTTGCATCACAGTTTTATCATTCATTATGTTTTGGCCAGACAAACTGTTGACCAATCAATGCCCATGTCTTCTTACCATCTTACCTTAGATGTAGATTAGAGCATGTTTTTGACCATTCGCCATACTTTACCTTCCACAATATCAGTTTTATTTTAGCATGTTTTGGTGTAAAGGATTTTTGCTTCTTGTAATGGTTCAATCTAAAGAGCTTCTCATGATTTTTTTTTCCATTCAAGCATGCAAATTTGCATTTCTTTATTATAAAATGGTTTAGAAGATTTTATACTGCCCCTTAGGATGCACTTTGGCTGATAGGTTTGATCTTTTATAGGTTTATGGCTGATAGGTTTGATCTTTTATAGGTTTATGGCTGATAGGTTTGATCTTTTATAGGTTTATGGCTGATAGGTTTGATCTTTTATAGGTTTATGGCTGATAGGTTTGATCTTTGATCATCACTGTGATGTTCAGGTTTAAAACACACACACACCCCCTCCCCGTAAGAGCTGGGTTTTTAGTGGGAGTGTAAATTAAAAACTCACCCTGAACATGATGTTGTAACAACAAAGACTAAGCTCAGTGTTCCAGTCAGTTGCTAATTACACGTTCTTCTGATCTTTCTAGAGAGGGAGCACTTTCTCCCATCACCTCTAGTCTGTCCCATTTCTACCATTCTCTGAATATGTACATTGTCTCATTTGACCTCCTTCTCATCTTCTCCTAGGGTATCCATGACTGCTCTAATCAATTAAATCCTGTTTCTTCTTATCTCTGTGCCGTTCAGAAAGGCTTTACATACCAACACATCGGCTCTTTCATTTCACCTGACCCCAGCATGACCTGGACAGTAGATCCATGTAATGCTCTGACCGTTGTTGAAAAGAATGACCCATGCAGTTCTGATCATATATCACATACTTTGAGAGCGATAGAATCACTGAATCTGTTGGTGGTTGCATTGCCAGCGAAGTGAGGGATGCTGTCAACACCTCTATTTCCATTCTCATACTCGATGTTGTAGTGGGTACGCAGCTGACTTCTCAGCTAATTTATTTTAATAATAAAACCTCAACCATACCTGTTTGTTTCTTGTGTTACTGAGTCGTCTGTGTAAATTATTGTATCGTGTGGCTTTGAGTACTGCAGTATGAGTTCTTGGATGATTCCCTCTGTTCTGTTAGCAGTGCAATCGAAGCACTCTCTTCCCATCTGTATCACAACTGTTGGCAAAAACTTTCTATCTTTGCCAAATGTTACCCATTCACAGCCTCTTCCCACTTCCTCCAGCTCACAAACTCTGAGTAGGGTATCTTCTGTATCTGCCATCCAAGACCTCCCACTCTTGATGCACCTTCCTTTTGTGTTGTCTAGAGATCAGTGTAAGAGGGGATGATCATTATTGGCGGCCAGAGGAAACAACACTGGAATCAAAGCTCTATGGGACACTGTATGAATTACAAAAGACAGTGAGTTTTATTAAGGAGACAGAATTACAGATATAGACATGTTTCAAGTGAATGAAAGAAGAAATCATTATTGGCGACCTTGAATTATCTTTCGTGAAACCTAAAAGCTTTAACCTGGACTATTTTATGCCTTGCTTAGATACTTGGTAGGTCTAGGAGAAACCTCATGGCCGTGATAGATGTATCTTTTATGCATCCTAGGACATCTCTCATGGCCTCATTTTGAACACTGTCCAGTCTATCCACCTGTGTTTGCGACAGTGTAAGTAAACCTAAACCATAGTCCAACACAGATAATACTGCTGCCTGCATCATTTGAAAAAGGGTTCGTTTCAGCATCTCTGCAGATGCCATGATTTTGACTGCACTGACACCCTTCCTAGCTTTCTGATTGACATTTTCAACATGTTTCGTGAAAGACAGACTTCTATAAAACGTGATACCTAGATATTTCATAGTCTGCTCCCTGTCATGCCCATGCAGGTGGCTGCTGGTACTGTGTCTGTGATAATGTTGTTCAGCAAGAACCAGATGATCTTTGCTTTGGTGGGATTGGTGACTGCTTTGTCGTCTGTGCAACAGAGTGATAAATGTTCTAGATTACTGGATGCCATCAATCATTTCTCTTCTGTTTCTGCCATGCTTGTACAGCAACAAGTCACTTGCACAGCAAATCTCACACCTAATTCGTCCATTCTCGATATTGACTCATGTTCATTCCTCTCAAAATCCTCTGATCGTGAGGACTCATGAAGAGCAGTGAGTATGTCGGTCCATATGCTGACCATCTGTTGTGGTGGCGAGGCTAGCTAATTGGTTGGCCCGTTCATTTCCCTCCACACCCACATGTCCAGGGACCAAAAAAAAGCATGTATTTCATAGAAATGCCATTTTTTGGATCTCTCTAATGACTCCACCCATCCCCTATGTACAGCACCGTTTTGACTTTCTAAATCATATTCATTGAGTCACTTAGTATGCACGCATGGGAATAGGCTTGCGATTCCAGCCAGTTAAGTGCCTGCATTATGGCGAATACTTCCATTGTTAGACTGCCTGTTGTTGCGGTAAAGGCACCACTGGCTTCATGTACTGTTCTTTCTTTTGATCTGGCAGTAAAGGCCCATGCGCATCGGTGGTGACAGATGACCAACAACATCCTGTTGTGTATACAACATTGACATGTTGTGTAAATCACAACATTTGTGTCATCGGTATGCTTGCAGATGAGTGCCTTGACCTCAGGATATACGCTCACAGGACTGTGTTCCCTGCAATCTCTATTGAGTGTAATGACGGTCTTGACTGCCTCTTGAAAGACCGTAGCAATCTCTTGAGTAGTATTTTGCTTATGTGGCTCATCAAACTTACAGTTGTGTATTATGTACACAAATAAAAACATACAAAGCACAAAATATTATGAACAGCATAATTGTATAGTTGATGTGCTAAGAAGCTTACATGTGAAGGAAGTCTCAACATGCAGGCATAACATCAAAAGTTTTCTGTTGCATTGGTGGCTTGTCTAGTGGACTATTGGGGAAACCCAAATACATTCTGAAAGTTGATGTTTTTATGTATATATTTCAATATTTGCACAGAAATCAGTGGCTAGTCTTAGATTGTCTTCCTATGTGAGAACTTTCAGATGCCCAAATTATTTTCAATATTTTCTTTGTTTGTTTATTGGTTTTTCTTGGTATATTCTTTCTCAATTGTTTATTGACATGTTTATTAAACAATTATCTATTGATGAGTTTCTTGATTGTTTATTTTCAGACTGAGAACAAATTTAAACCTCAGATTCCTTTCCTAAAGGAGAAAATAAAATTGGAGAAAAAGGTAGTGGATTTTTTTTTAAATGTGAATATTTCACAAATATTAGATTATGTGTACAGAAAGGAGTAATTATTGACATTTGTGTTCAATCTCGTAATCATCACAAATATTGTGTGACGTCCACTGGGGAGCGAAAGAACATTTTTTTACTATCAATTTCCATCATGTAGGTCTAGCACATCTGATTTTGATATGACTTAATTCAGATGGACTTCCCTAGCCTATGACAGCCTTCCTATATGTTGCCAGACAACAGAAAAGCAGTAGTCAGTCTTAGATTTAATTTCTTTCCATGTGAGAACTTTTAGATGCCCACATGGAAACTTCTACAGAAAGCAGTGATCAGTCAGGTAAAATATTATTCTTTATGAGAACTTTCAGATGTCTACATGAAGATTCTTGCAGGTATTGCTGCCAATTTGTAAATTACTCACATTTAACTCTCTCACTCACATACCAGCCATGCCCTGTTGCTATCTATTAAATCCCAGCCTGGCTGTAAACAGCAGACATAGGCATAGTGATTTCAATTTTATTTTTTTCACTGTTTACATGTGAATAGACATGCTAAATTTAGTCTTTCCTCAAATATTCTTCTGTTCAAAAAATATATATAACCTGCACCTCTTTCACAGAGCTGACTAACACCAGCAAGACGAGTTTCATTCAGAGTTGTTATGTCAATATTGTACATTGCTAGCTCTCGCCCAATCAGCGCTGTTCATATATAACAGGTCTATTTGTGTTGGTCATGATTGAGAAGAGTGCATACATTCCATGCACCTAAAGTCATTTATCTACAAACCCTGGGAATTGCACAACAGCTGTGCAAAATTGTCACCCACATGCAATTTCATATATATCATTTGATATTTATTGTTTTTCAGATTTCTGAAATGATAGTTAGCAAGGAAGATGTACATATAATGATCAGAAAAGCTGACATTTTTGATGAAGAAGTGACAGGACTTGGGGAAGTCAAACATTCTAGTCTTTGTGGAGATGATGGGGGCACAGCAAAAAAAGGTGAGTCTGTTCTTGGTGATCCAGGCAGTGCTCTGCTTACGACCATTCGAATTACGATCACAATCACTAGCCATACATGTATTCGATTTCAAAATTATTTCTGCCCCAAAAAAATGCATTCAATAAACTAGCTGACATTTGGAAAACAAATCACTTAAAGACACATATCAAGATCAAACTTTTCAACTCCTGCGTGATCCATGTCTTAACCTACAGATGCGAAATTTGGAAATCCACTCAAATAGAAAAAATACGTAATAATTTGGAGAACACATGTCTACATAGATTGGAAATATTTTGTCACAAATGAATCAATAAGAGCTATATCCAAATAGGAATATGTGTCGACTATTATTAGAAAAAGACGATGTCAGTATTTAGGACATGTGCTTAGATCAGACAAGAACAGACTTATCCATCAAGCTTTATCATGGTCTGCAACAGGAAAACGTAAACGTGGAAGACCCAGAACAACACTACGACGAACAATCAAGAACAAGGCAATGACAATAGGTATTAACAACACTCAAGAACTACAACAGTTTACAGTGAACTGCAAGGCAAGAAAAAACATGACTTCTGCCCTATGTGTTGCTCTTGGCGCCAAAGGAACAAACTAATAACTAATCAGATGGAAGATACTCACCAACCTTCTACTCGAGAGCATGGCACATCACCTCTACACCAGATCTGGCATTCCACTCACCAGGCCTGGAATGGAACATCACACGTGTCGTTGGAAAGCAGCTTGGGGGTAGTGACCACAGACCAGTATTTCTGGAAATCCACAATGAATTTACCAAGGACAGCAGCACGCTTACTAGGTGGAACTATAAGAGGGCAGACTGGAAAATGTACCAGCATTTAACCAGTGTTCTAGCTAAGGACATGAACTTGGACAAAGACATCAATAGAGCAGTGAGTGAATTTAATAGATGTATACTACATGCTGCTAGTAAAACCATACCCAGGGGGACACGCAAAAACTACAAACCCTACTGGAATGATGAACTGGAAAAGCTGCAAAATGAGATGGAAACATCTAGACAGCAGGCTGAAAACAGACCTAGCCAAGAACATCACAACAAATATCAGCAAACAAAGGCTAAATTTCAAAGAGCCAAGTTAAAAGCCAGACGGAGTAGCTGGAAAGAAAAAACAGAGTCGCTGAACCTAGAAAGAGATACTAGGAAATTATGGAAACTTGTAAAACAACTAAATGATGAAGGTACAGGGAGAAATACCAGGATCACACTTTATAAAGATAGAAACATTTTAACAGGTAAACATGCAGCTGATTACTTTGCAGATTCCTTTGCTGAAGACAATAACATCAGTCAGCCCAGACAAACAACAGGAGGTTCGAGAGAACCAGCAAAACATTGGACAAGGCGAACCTATACCTGAAGTCATGGAGAGAATCACAATGAGAGAACTGGAACATGCAATATCCAAATTGAAAATGAAAAAGTCCCCTGGAGCTGATGGAGTGTCCAATGAAATGATTAGAAACCTGGGAATTGCAGCAAGAGCAAAGCTACTGCAGATCTTTAACACAAGCTGGTCCACGGGTAATGTACCACAGGCGTGGAGAGAAGCAATAATGATACCATTCCTCAAATCAGGAAAAGATGGCAACACAGTCTCCAACTACAGGCCCATCAGCCTCACAAGCTGTCTATGCAAAACAATGGAACGCATTATCAATCTTAGGATGCAGTGGTACCTTAAAAGTGAAAACCTTCTGGTATCACAGCAAGCAGGTTTCAGACAGTGCTACTCTACTGAAGATCAGGCAACCTACCTCTCCCAAGAGATTGAGGATGCCTTCCAAGATAAGAAACTGGTACTAGCAGCATGGATAGACCTCAGAAAAGCATTTGATAAGGTCTGGAAAGAAGGGCTCCTAGCGAAATTGCAGGGTTAGCTCAAGAATGTACAAATGGGTAAAAGCATACCTGCATAATAGAAGAGCCAGGTTACAATTAGATGGTCGCAAGAGCAAGAAAGGTACTGCGTCATGGAGTCCCCCAGGGAGGAGTCCTGTCACCCACACTTTTCTTGGTTTACATCAATGACCTAGTTGCTGAACTACCACATGGGATCAAAGTGGCAATGTATGCTGACAACCTGGTGATCTGGTGCACGGAAGAACATGCGACAGTGGCCACTAAACAAATACAAAGAGCTATCGATGTCCTAACCTTATGGGCTAATAGATGGTGTGTCAGTATTAACACAGATAAGTGCAGCACTACACTCTACCCTCTCACCAAAACAAAAAGTCGATCATACCAAAATAGATGGAGAGCTCTTGAAAGAAGACAAACAACCCACATACCTCGGAGTTACTTTTGATGATAAGCTGACATGGAAGCAGCACATAAGCAAAGCAACAACAAAAGCCAGGAGGAAGTTAGCTATCCTGAGACAACTAAGTGGAACCACATGGGGAGCCAGTGGGAATATACTCAGTAAAGTTTACCAGCAAGGCATAAGACCACACCTGGAATATGGTTCAGCAGCGTGGTGTCCTGCATCAAACACCACATTACAAGATCTAGATAAAGTGCAAAACCAGGCACTTAGAATAATGTTGGGAGCAATGAAATCAACACCCATAGCAGATGCAGAAAATGGGAAGAATGCAAACACTTGGCGAACGCAGAGACACAAAAGTACTAATTCAGGTAGAAAAGTTTCAGTGTATGCCAAGTCATCCAATGAAGGAAAGATTCCAAAATCTAGCAATGGGACGACTGAAAAGAAGCAGCTTTATCCATCAAGCTAAACGACTCCGTAGACAACTTACAGACCTACCTGAAATTGACAGCCCCTTAAGGTCTGTACCAGAACAAACCCCGTGGAGTGAAAGACATGGAATGCCAATATACATTCAGACCCATGTGAAAGAAATACTAAGCGAGGACGAACAGAACAGTGTGCAGCAAAGGACAGTCACCCTCAGTTTCATGGATGAGGAATATCCACAAGATATATGGGTCAAGAGTATACACAGATGGGTCAGCACAGAATGCCGTGAGGAATGGCGGTGCAGGTGTATGTATAGAATATCCACACAAGCCTAGAGATACAATCAGAACACCGACAGGAAAATTCTGCAATAATTATGATGCAGAAATCCAGGCAATTAGTGTGGCAGCTAAAAAACTGCTGAACTCCATCTCTGACCTACAGCCTGTGGTATTCCTGACAGATGCAATGTCAGTGCTTCAAGCTCTCCAGTCTGGAAAACTAACAGACTTGAAAAACTACTTAGCGAATTGTCTTACCAGTATAGGGTAACCATGCAGTGGATACCCTCTCACTGGAATACCAGGAAATGAAAAAGCAGACCAACTGGCTAAGGAAGGTGCTGCCGAAGACCAACCAGATATACCAATCACCTACCATCAGAAAAAACAGATGATCAAGCCAATAAGAAAGCCACAAACACCAACACAAGATGACTATCATATTATGAACAGATCAGAACAAGTTATAATTCTACGTCTCAGAACAGGACACAACCGACTCCGCAGTCACATGTATACAAAGTTCAAGATTGGCAACACGGCCATGTGTACATGTGGACAGGCAGCACAGAGTGCCAAACATATACTTCAAGAGTGTTCTGAGCATGAAACGCTGAGGCAGACATATTGGCCAGAGGAAACAACACTGGAATCAAAACTCTATGGGACACTGTATGAACTACAAAAGACAGTGAGTTTTATTAAGGAGACAGAATTACAGATATAGACATGTTTCAAGTGAACGAAAGAAGAAGAAGAAGATGGAAAATGCATTAAAGGAGTCAAATGTGGAATTACCCAGAAAAAGGCAACATTTCACAAGATAATAAACATCATATGTAATATACCTTTATCAATTGAGGGGAGAAAGGGAGTTTGTAGATGTTATATAGAACCATGACTGATGTATGGTAGTGAATCATGGACAGTCAGCAGAATGATGAACAATTATATAGATTCAACATAGATGTGGTTTTATAGATGTGTTTTCTACTTATTTTATGTCTCCATTTATTGTTTCTACTTATTTTATGTCTCCATTTATTGTTTCTACTTGTTTTTATAATTTTCTCCATTTATTGTTTCTACTTGTTTTTATAATTTTCTCCATTTATTGTTTCTACTTATTTTATGTCTCCATTTATTGTTTCTACTTGTTTTTATAATTTTCTCCATTTATTGTTTCTACTTATTTTATGTCTCCATTTATTGTTTCTACTTGTTTTTATAATTTTCTCCATTTATTGTTTCTACTTATTTTATGTCTCCATTTATTGTTTCTACTTGTTTTTATAATTTTCTCCATTTATTGTTTCTACTTCTCAGATCTTAGTGCTAACAAGTGGCGCTACTTCAACAATTGCCAGATTGATGGTCAGAAAATGAAAATAGAATGCTCTTCCAAGGGTCAAACCTCACAATTTATGAGACCTGGCATTTTCTTAGAGAATATTCCAGACCACATGGTGAAAATAAATAAATTTACAGAAGATGAGACAGAAAATGAGAAGATGTTGACAGAAAACATGCAAGATTTTATGAAGAACACAGAAGATGTGACAGAAAACATGCAAGATTTTATGAAGAACACAGAAGATGTGACAGAAAACATGCAAGATTTTATGAAGAACACAGAAGATGTGACAGAAAACATGCAAGATTTTATGAGGAACACAGAAGATGTGACAGAAAACATGCAAGATTTTATGAAGAACACAGAAGATGTGACAGAAAACATGCAAGATTTTATGAAGAACACAGAAGATGAGACAGAAGATTGTGAGATGATGAATGAACACAAAGAAGGCAACATACAGAAAAAAGAAAACACAAAAGAAGATCTAGGTATGTCATCTAGAGATCAGAGATTACATGAAATAAAAGAGGAAGATTCTGGCATAGAATATCAACAGAAACCTGTAAATGTCATGTCTCAAACTGTTCACAATGATGAATGTCTGGTAGACAATTATAGAGATTCTAGCAGCATGTCAGGAAATGTATTATATATCACAAATCAGGATCAACATGCTGTAAGTGGAACTGTTTCATTGTTGTGTAATGTTAATAGTGATGGTATTTCTAAATCTAATGTTCTGACTATACACAGAAGAAAGTCTACAGGAGAGAAGCTTTATGATTGTCATAATTGTGATGAAGTGTTTGCTACAGATGATGAACTGAAGACACATAAAATAACACATAGAGGAGTGAGACATCACAAATGTGATCTTTGTGGTGCAGTGTTTAGTATATCTGGAGAACTGAAGACACACAAAAGAATACATACTGGAGAAAAGCCTTACACATGTGATATTTGTGGTGTTGGATTCACTCGGACTGATGTCTTGAAAATACACAGAAGAATACATACTGGAGAAAAACCATACAAATGTGGTATTTGTGGCATAGGATTCATTGATTTTAATGGTTTGAAAAGGCACAAAATTATACATGCTGGACAGAAGCCGTACAAATGTGATATTTGTGGTGTAGGATTTGCTCAGTCATATAGCTTGAAGGCACACAGAGGAATACATACTGGAGAGAAGCCTTACACATGTGATATTTGTGGTGTACGATTCACTCGATTTAATGGCTTGAAAAGACACAAAATAATACATACTGGAGAGAAATCATATAAATGTGATATTTGTGGTGTAGGATTCACTCGGTCTAGTGGCTTGAAGGCACACAGACTAATACATACTGGAGAACAGCCTTACACATGTGATATTTGTGGTAAAGGATTCAGTCAGCTTCATAACTTGAAGACACACAGAAGAATACATACTGGAGAGAAGCCATACAAATGTGATATTTGTGGTGTAGGATTCTCTCAGTCTGATGGCTTGAAAATGCACAGAAGAATACATACTGGAGAAAAACCATACAAATGTGATATTTGTGGTTTAGAATTCACTCGATTGAATGGCTTGAAAAAACACAAACTTATACATACTGGAGAGAAACCGTACAAATGTGATATTTGTGGTGTACGATTCACTCAGGATATTGGCTTGAAAATACATAAAAGAATACATACTGGAGAGAAACCATACAAATGTGATATTTGTGGTGTAGGATTCACTCAGTCCGGTAGTTTGAAAACACACAATAGAATACATACTGATGAAAAGTGTTACAAATGTAATTATTGTGGTTCATTTTTTGCAGCAGCTTATGACCTGAAAGAACACAGAAGAATACATATTCAAGAGATGCCTTACAAGTGTGATATTTGTGGCGAAGGATTCAAAAATGATAGTGGCTTGAAGGCACATAGAAGAAAACATACAGGAGATATGCCTTATATGTGTGATATTTGTGGTGTAGGATTCACTCGTGATAGTGGCTTGAAGGTACACAGAAGAATACATACTGGAGATAAGCCTTACAAATGTGATATTTGTGGTATGGAATTCATTCATTCTAGTATCTTTACGAAACACAGAAGAATACATACTGGAGAGAAGTTATACAAATGTGATATTTGTGATGTAGGATTCACTTATCCTAGTAACTTGACAAAACACAAAAGAATACATACTGGAGATAATTCATACAAATGTGATATTTGTGGTGTAGGATTCACTCAGCCTAGTGGCTTGAATGGACACAGAAAAGTACATACTGGAGAGAAGCCGTACAAATGTGATATTTGTGGTGTAGGATTCACTCAGTCTGGTAGCTTGAAAATACACAAAAGAATACATACTGGTGAAAAGCCATACAAATGTGATAGTTGTGGTGTAGGATTCATTCACTCTCGTGGCTTGAAAGACCACAGTAGAATACATACTGGAGAGAAGCCGTACAAATGTGATATTTGTGGTGTAGGATTCGCTCAGTCTAATGACTTGAAAAAGCACAGAAGAATACACACTGGAGAAAAGCCGTTCAAATGTGATATTTGTGGTGTGGGATTCAGTCGGTCTGATTGCCTGAAAATACATAAAAGAAAGCATACTGGAGAGAAGCTTTAGAAATGTGATATTTGTGGTGTAGGTTTTGATTATTCTATTGGTTTGACAAGGCACAGTAGGAAACATACAGGAGAGAAATCTATACATGTGTAATATTTGTGGCAAATTGTTTGTTACAATTTATCTTTTGACAAATACAAATTAGTAAAATAAAACAAAATGTGTTAAATATCAGTTTTACAAATAGGATGAATACGCAGATTCAACATTTCTACCTCTAGGCCTTTGTCAAGATAAGGACATGCACACAGGCTGGAATTAAAATAGACAAAACAAATTACATTGGAGGAAAGTATGTAGTTACCATAGGAGAAATAGATGGTGGAAGTAAAGCAGAGTAAGGCATAAATATAAGCTACATGTAGAGATAAGTAAGTAGTTAATGTAAATGTAGAAACAAGAATGAGAAGTAGAATTAATGAGTCCAAGTCACAAATTAAAATGTAAAATCACTTACCTGATCTGATAAGAATCAAGAAGCAAAGAATTGTGACCTGCTATGTATGTTATAAGAGGTGACTAAGTAGGTTTTAGAGAAATGGTTGGCTTTTCATTCCCAGTAGATCAGTGGCCTATGCTGAAATCACATGTTTCAGACAGAAAAGTGCATATATCGTAGACAAACTGTAAACCATGACACAATACAATCCATTCTCTAGACTTCACTTTGGCTGATCTATAGGAGCTTGGGAACAAGTGAACACATCAACATAGCAACAATAAAGGTCAGGAGAATGTTAGCCATCCTGAGAAAACTAAATGGAACCACATGCAAAGCAAATTAGAAAAATACTGAGTAAAGTTTACCAGCAGGACATCTTCTTCTGCGTTCGTTCTCAAACTCCTGCAGATTAGCAGGATGTAGTCTGGTGAACGGAATGCATTGTGTCATGGTTTACAGCATTGCTGTGATATCTGTGTCTTTCGGCCTGACACATCCAACTTCAGCATGGCTTTGGGTCACTGATCCTATATGGGATGGAACAGCTAACTCCATCCCATAACCTCCATAGTCGCCTTTTACGACATGTGTGGAAGATAAAGTGTTGCTATTCATTGTTCCCCTTTCGGGCCCCTGGCAACACATGGACGATAGCAGGACATAAAAGCATATTGTCAACTACATATCTCCCAGCATCAAAGACCATATTATATTATCAGGTGCAAAATCACTAAGTTTCTTCACTGAGACAATAAAATCAACTCCCATAGTAGAGATGAGGAAGATACAAACACTGAGGGAACACAGAAACACATCAGTGCTAATTCAAGTAAAATAGAACCTGGCAATGAGTCAACTGACAAGATTCACCTTCATCCACCAGGATAAAGCACTTTGTAGACAAATTTCAGAGTTATCTGAAGTTGATATGCCCTAAAGTCTGTATACACTACATTGAAACCCTGAAATCTGCACAAAAGCAATTACTCTATTCTTTCCACCAATAAAGGGAAGAAAATATTTCCAGATGAACATGAACTATTCGGCTTCCAAGCGTGAAAGGTAGAATAAATTACAACTGCGTATTTATATCGCTGTGGAAAACTAAGAAACAATAACTCTAGCACACACTTACTATAAGAGCATGATGGGAAATAAATATGGATGATTGTTGCCCATGACTACAAATGGCTACCTCGATGTAGACATATGTCAAAGTTGGATGTCTATCGCTACATGACATCTGTAGACTACTGGTTGCTACAGGTTAATAGTACAGTATACTACAGTGACATTGTAGAGCATGGCCACAAAATACCAACAATCTTGCCCAGAGGAGTATATTTGCAAACTAAGTTTTGTGGAACAGATAAAACTTGAACATAAACCACTTGATACACGAACAATATCTAAATAAAAGCATAGTACCCGGTAATTGATCAAAGATGAACAAACATTCTATTTGATAGTACACAATAATTTGTTTTCTTGTGTACAAATATATTTGCAAAAATAAAAAGCAATAAAAGGATTCCAAGAACTGTAAACATTTGTGTCTTTGTATTTCTAATATGTGTCTTGTACTTGTGTTAATAGAAAACAAGGTTAGATTGTTTGGTACAAATTTGTGAAATCTGTATTTCTTTATTGCTCTGAAATATGGCATGTGACCCAGAAATTGTACATCAAAACTGTGTATATTTATCAATTCCATTAAATGGAACACATTATATGGAACAAAACAACAACTCACAAACACATGCATATATCACACAATGGCATTGGGTCAAAGGGCATGAGCCCATGGACTACTGGATCAGCAACCAACCATTAATTCCATTGTATGCATTTTGCGAGATGTGGAGCGGGGAGCAAAGAACAGCAACACTGTTTACCTTCAATGCATGTCGTAAGCGGTGACTAAGGAGGTTATGAGGTGGAGTTGGCTCTCCCATCCTATATAGGGTCAAAGTGACCCAGAAACCATTTTGTAGCAGGATGTGTATTACCAAAAGGATTAGATATCACAGTCAAGCTGTAAGCCTTGTGTACCATAACACAACATTATTCTTTTCTCCTCACTACATCCTGCTAATTTGCAAAAGTTTAAGAATTAATGCAGAAGAAATATATGACCTTGTTTTCTAAGGAGGGGCTCCTCCAGTCTTCTTTCATGTCCAAAAGACTTCATTTGTGTCCGAAGTGGTAACATTTCATTTCTCAATTTACAATAATTAGTATGCTGACAAATATCAAAGTATTTCATTCATTTATAAAAAAGATCAAACATTAAGTCAAGGTGTCTAGGGCATGTGCTGAGAAGACCACAGCTTAAACACTTAATAACCACTGGAAATACCAAGGAGAGAAGAGTTGCCAGATGGACTAGTATTGTAGCACGGTAGAAGTTCTCCAACTGAGCTTATTGACAACACAAGACGTTGTATCCCCACTTTGTTTTTTTTTTGTTCCTTATTTTTGGTTCTGAGTATCAACCTAAGGAAAATGTTTGATCCATGAAGACAAAATTTTGGCAGTGAAACACTCAAAAGGTCATCCCATCTATTTTTTTGTCAGTTTTTGCTAAACAATGAGAGTAATTGTCTCACTTTATAGTTCTATCCTGCCAAAATATTGAGTTCTTGATTTATAGCTGCCTTGTCCATATACTTCAAATTGATCCTAAATGCTATTTTTCTTTGCTGATCCAACTTTTCATTGGCTGGCGAATCAAAGTATGTGACCAATGACCAGTCTCATCAGCCAATATAAATGGTGTGAATGGCTATATTTGAGAACTTGCTTTATGAGAACATAAACTCTGGACATCTAGAATGATAAAATACAAAGCATGTTCATTGTGGATATAGTCGTGCTGAGACTTAGATCCATCCTTATTGAATCCAGATCATATAATTCAGAACTTTGTATACACATGGTGGATATAGCAGATAACGAGATCACCTAAAAATCCAAAAACAAAGCAAGACAAAAAGTTCAAGTACCTAGGAAGTGTCTGCACAGAGGATGGAAGATTAGATAGAGAGATAGAAACAAGATATGCAAATGCTGTGACATACCAGCTGTCACCTTTACTATTGCATCAAAAATCAATTAGTAATGCAAAATGATGTAAAAAGGTTACTAAAACACTTACCTAGCCTATTAATAAAAATATATTTTTAAGAAAAAAAAAACAAAAAACATACAATAAAACTAAACAGGACAATTCTCATCGTATCGGCTCAAATTGAACCTTTTTCAAGAGACAAACAACAGAAAACGACAAAATAAAAAAATAAATAGATGTCTATATTTCATCAAGCCCTCGTCTACATAATAGCGCAGGGATGGCAACGCATCTAGTCAAGGTGAAAATGCGTGCATTCATTATAAACAAACCGAAAGTGGGAAATTAGAGACACTAATGATGAGTGCAAGAATAATAAAAGAAAAAGATAAGAAAAATACCCCTTTTGTCACTCTATCAGACAGGCAGGTTTTAAGAACATAGTCACAACAGGCACGACTGAAGGGAACAGAGACAGATGGGGACGTGAGAAAATATTCATGTGACAACCTAGCAAGGCTTGGAAACAACGATCCTGATAACAATACTGTGAACAGAGAACCATGGTCACCTACGCCAACAAGAATGGCATATGACAATGATAGATGAGTAATGATGAGGTTGTGTGGTGGTGGGGTGAGTGGGTTTGGGGAAGGAAGGATAGAAGAAGAATCAACATTTGAAAAAGCATGGAATGAATGTGAAACCAAATATAGACATAAACATATATATAAAACCAAACCATAACATACATAGAAATGTAAACACACACCAAGAGTCAAGAAAGAAACACATAACAAGATGGACACAGATGTGTGAAGGATACCCACACAAAATGCACAGGCATGTAAATGTATCCACACACAGGAAAGGGCTCACACCAGAATAGGTATACACATTGACACAGAATGGAGATACGTGCATTAACATAAAAAAGCGCTCACATAAATATACATATATATATGTATACACAAATATGAACATTCATGCACATAAACACTTTCTCGTATAAATAATAACATGAACATTCATACACATAGAAACATATACATATATTAATGGAAATATAAACGTTCGTTCACATAAAGATAATGCTATAACAACTGCATATGTATACATACAAATGTGTGGCCCAAAGTAATTGTGTGGCCCAATCCATTCTGTGTCAATGTGTATACCTATTCTGGTGTGAGCCCTTTCCTGTGTGTGGATACATTTACATGCCTGTGCATTTTGTGTGGGTATCCTTCACACATCTGTGTCCATCTTGTTATGTGTTTCTTTCTTGACTCTTGGTGTGTGTTTACATTTCTATGTATGTTATGGTTTGGTTTTATATATATGTTTATGTCTATATTTGGTTTCACATTCATTCCATGCTTTTTCAAATGTTGATTCTTCTTCTATCCTTCCTTCCCCAAACCCACTCACCCCACCACCACACAACCTCATCATTACTCATCTATCATTGTCATATGCCATTCTTGTTGGCGTAGGTGACCATGGTTCTCTGTTCACAGTATTGTTATCAGGATCGTTGTTTCCAAGCCTTGCTAGGTTGTCACATGAATATTTTCTCACGTCCCCATCTGTCTCTGTTCCCTTCAGTCGTGCCTGTTGTGACTATGTTCTTAAAACCTGCCTGTCTGATAGAGTGACAAAAGGGGTATTTTTCTTATCTTTTTCTTTTATTATTCTTGCACTCATCATTAGTGTCTCTAATTTCCCACTTTCGGTTTGTTTATAATGAATGCACGCATTTTCACCTTGACTAGATGCGTTGCCATCCCTGCGCTATTATGGAGACGAGGGCTTGATGAAATATAGACATCTATTTATTTTTTTATTTTGTCGTTTTCTGTTGTTTGTCTCTTGAAAAAGGTTCAATTTGAGCCGATACGTTGAGAATTGTCCTGTTTAGTTTTATTGTATGTTTTTTGTTTTTTTTTTCTTAAAAATATATTTTTATTAATAGGCTAGGTAAGTGTTTTAGTAACCTTTTTACATCATTTTGCATTACTATTTGTTCATTAGGTTACTGCGGCACCATCCACTTTGTCGGACACCCTCTGGCCATTTGGTTATTTACATCAAAAATCAAGATGGAAATAAAGAAACAAATGATTAAAAGCATTTCTATATGGACACATTGCTACCAATGACAGGCTTGGCAACTGGCATCCACACATAAGAGAAAGATCTATCTATCTATTCGCTAAACCCTTTATTGCCTTTCAGCATCAGGGGTAGAAGAGTTCTCTGGAGATGGCCCTCGTGTATGATTCTTATATTGTGGAATTTGTCGCCTCTTTTATTTCTGTGGTCCATCGTTTTCGTGGCCGGCCTCTATGTCTGCCTTCACTGTGTCTGTGTAGTATAGCTTCCTGTGGTATGCTGTCTGATGGTAGTCTGCTGATATTTGCAAATATAAATAACCCAAATATCGGAGGATGACCGACAAAAAGGAAGTGCCGCAGTAACCATCATACAAATAGAGGTAAATACAAATAAAGTAAATAGGTTACTATATCAATATAAAATAATAAAATATAGAAAATAACAATAAATAAAAGGAACAAATACAACAGTCAACGTGTTGGTCCAATTGGGACCTTTAAAGACAACAAAAACAGTTAAGACCAAAATAAATATAAACAAAATGGATCTCTCCCACCAGGAAATCAACAAAAAGCCGCACCAGATCCAGTGCAACACAATTCCAACAAGTGCACATCGATGCGTTCAACATGTCTAAACTATGAAATTCCCAAAGATGAAAGAAGCAAAAGAAAATGGTACACCAAACAGCACTGCCAAGAACGGGGAGGTGGGCAACGGGAGACAAAAGGGGAAAGGACAGAGAAAGACAATACACGTATGGGGGGGGGGCCACAAATATACACAGGGAACATAGAAATGTGCAAAGAAGAATAGCATTTGACAGCACAGGATAGACAACAAAAATATACACACATCAAAACACAATCACGAACCAAACATGCACACATTCTACCGGACAAACACAGATAACTATAAATATAAGCACATATACATACAAACATCCAGACATATACAAAAGTATATACTGATTTCACAGTACACATTGAAACATAGACACATACATGTACATAGGTACCTGCACACACAGATATGTTGTTATACATACATACATATATATATACACACACACATATATATATATATATATATATACATATATACACAGACATACATATATATATATATATTTAAAAAAAGAATATGTTTGCATACTCTTGTTTTAGAGTAATACATGTGAATATCTTCATGTGAACGAATGGGTATAAAAATACATGTATATATATATATCTCTATGTGTGCGAATGTTCATGTTATATTTATTCATGTGAGAAAATGTTTATGTGAATGCATGTGTATATATTATGTTGATACTTATTTTGTGTCATTATGCACATTTGTTCTTGTTCGAGCCATTGTTCGTGTTTGGATACATTTACATGCTTGTGCATGTTGTGTGGGTATCTTTCTTATATCTATGTATTTATCATGTTAGATATATACTTATGTTTGTTCCTAGTATACTTGTATTTGTATGTATGTTTGTATATATATATATATATTGTTATGCTCATTTATGTGTATATATATATCCACATTTGTGTGTGTATATATATATGTGTGTGTGTGTATATATGTATATATATATATGTGTGTGTGTGTATATATATGTGTGTGTATGTGAGTGTATATATGTTGTGTATATATGTGTGTGTGTGTTGTTGTGTGTACAGGTACCAATGTACATGTATGTGTCTATGTTTCAATGTTTACTGTGAAATCAGTATATACTTTTGTATATGTCTGGATGTTTGTATGTATATGTGCTTATATTTATAGTTATCTGTGTTTGTCCGGTTGAATGTGTGCATGTTTGGTTTGTGATTGTGTTTTGATGTGTGTATATTTTTGTTGTCTATCCTGTGCTGTCAAATGCTATTCTTCTTTGCACATTTCTGTGATCCCTGTGTATATTTGTGCCCCCCCCCTACGTGTATTGTCTTTCTCTGTCCTTTCCCCTTTTGTCTCCTGTTGCCCACTTGCCCCCCCCCCTCCCCGTTCTTGGCAGTGCTGTTTGGTGTCCCCTTTTCTTTGGTTCTGCATCTTTCATCTTTGGGAATTTCATAGTTTAGACATGTTGAATGCATCGATGTGCACTTGTTGGAATTGTGTTGCACTGGATCTGGTGCGGCTTTTTGTTGATTTCCTGGTGGGAGAGATCCATTTTGTTTATATTCATTTTGGTCTTTTGTTCTTAACTGTTTTTGTTGCCTTTAAAGGTCCCAATTGGACCAACACGTTGACTGTTGTGTTTTTTCCTTTTATTTATTGTTATTTTCTATATTTTATTATTTTATATTGATATAGTACCCTATTTACTTTATTTGTATTTACCTGATATTTGCAAACCATTTGATCTGTTGTCTCTTAGTATATTCCAAGATTGGGACGGTGCTTGTTCCATGCCTAATGTCCTCATTTCTCAGTCTCTTAGCGATATTCCTAAGATTCTGCGTAAGCATGCCATTTCAGCTGTCACTAGTTTACGTTTGTCTTGTGCTGTCGTTGTCCATGTTGGCATTGGTAGCACAGCTTTGGCATAATAAACGTTTTGAATATTGTTAGTTTTGGTGTTTAAATCTACTTTTTTGTTTCTGAAGATTGGTGTCATTTGCGATAGGGCTTGGTATGCTTTACTACATCTATTGTGTATTTCTTTACTGCTCTTTTCGTCTGTTGTTATATTGCTTCCTAGATATGTGAATTCTGTCACTTGTTTAAGTCTGTTGTATCCAATATAAGCCTATATATATAGATATATTTCTTTCTGTTCTTTCTATCCTCATTACTTCGGTCTTTTCTATGTTTATCTTCATGTTAAAGGTTTGACATGTTTGATGTAACCTGTCTATTTGTCTTTGTAGTAGCTCTTCTGATGATGCTACTAGTGTTAGGTCGTCTGCAAATAGCAATTCGTTTAAGTTATCCTTCAGAATGTTTTCTTCCGTTGTCTTTGCTACTTTGCAGATGTGATCTATGTATGTTATAAACAATAAGGGGGGAGATAGTACACATCCCTGTCTCACTCCTGAGTAGATTTGAAAATAATCGGATGTGCCTTCGCTTGTTCTTACTGCGCATTGACTATTGGCGTATATGCTCTGACACAGGCGTATCAAATGTTGTGGAACTCATATGTCTGTAATGTTATCCATAATTCTGCTCTAACCACTCTGTCAAAAGCTTTCTCTTGGTCCACGAAAGCCAAATATAAATCTTGGTTATGTTCCATCGCTCTTTCTGCAAGTTGTTTAATAGCTAAGATTGCATCGTACAGCTGTTATTTTATCGTCAGCCCATTTGCGTGTTATTGAGCTGTGGTTCTAGACATTTCCAGAGAACTCTTCATTGTTTCCTACGAGAAACAACAAGAGAAAGATCAAAACTTGCGAAATGAAATGTCTACGGAAGGCTATTGGAGTCACCAGACTTGATATAAGGTGCAGTAAAAACATCAGAAAGATAATATGTATAACATCATGTATCAAATACATAGAGAAATAACAAATAAAATGGTTTGGACATCTTATGGGGATTAACGATAAACTTCCCGTAAGAGCTTATAACAAGATGAAATTAGGATACAGAGCCAGACCTGGGAAAGACCTAGGAAAAGATGGATAGACAACATCAAGACCATCATGAATAAACATGACTACGCCTCAACCAGAGCAACACATCTGGCTCTGAAACGTATATTAGGCCTACATCCCTGGGTAAATCCCTACGCTCAAAGTCAAATATGGAAGCTGTAACAACACAACATGGCAATAGACGGTTTTGGTTTAGAGAAATGAATAATTTCTATGCAAAAATGAAACCTTTTATACGGTAGAAATCACATGAAGCCTTTTATACATTAGAACTCACATGAAACCTTTTATACGGTAGAACTCACATGAAACCTTTTATACGGTAAAACTCACATGAAACCTTTTATACGGTAGAACTCGCATACAAACGTTTAATACGATAGAACTCACATACAAACGTTGATTTATGACTATGCATGTGTGTGTGTGTGTGCCGATATGAAAGAGGTGGAGAGGGGGAAAGGTTAATGCAACAATTATGGGTTGTTTCTTTAGTAAATGATGTGTACTCATTTTGTGTAGAAAAAAAACACTGTTGTTAATCAATCAAGAATGGCCACTTCCCAGAAGTAGTTTTGATTGCTTTACTTTAAATATTTTTGTATGGCATATTGGCATTGTCAGATTTATCTAACAAAATAAGCCATATCAAGAATATGGTGAAGTTTTATATGTCAGCCAGACAGGCACAGAGCTTTGCTATATAATATCTACACAGATCATATATGTAAACATATAGAAGGAATGACAGAACTCACAATCAATGGAAAAATATTGAACAATCTGAGAGATAGGCCTATGCAGATGACACTGTTCTTTTAGCAGAAAGTAAACGGGAACTACAGAGACTGATAGATCAAGTAAAGAATATGGACTGGATAGAAATATTTTTTTTTTAAACCAATAAAACATGATCATCAGCGAAGTCAGAGTAGAATAGGCGATAAATATAAACATACATGGAGAGAAACTACAACAAGTAGAACACTATCAATATCTTGGAGACATAATCACAAATGATGACAAATGTGAAACAGAAGCTAAAAGGAGAATAGAAATGGCTAAAAGTAATTTCAATGACATGAGGAAAATGTTAGCATCTAAACAAATTACAAAGTTAAAAAATGAGAATTATAAAATGCTACATCTGTTCTAATTAATGTATGGCTCAGAAACATGGACACTAAACAAACAATTAGAAGACAAAATTGAAACCTTTGAGATGTGGATATATAGAAGAGTAGGGAGAACGTCTTGCAAAGAGAAAAAAAACCAACAAAGAGATTCAAATATACACTTAATATAAATAAATAATTATTAAGGGAAATAAAGATTAGGCAAAAAAAAGATATTTTTGATACATTAAAAGACATGACACTTGCTGAAGACCTTACTTGAGGGTAAAGTCGAAAGGAAGCGAGCAAGAGGTAGGCGAAGATACAAGTGGGTAACATCATAAGATGAACAGGTTCAGTCTAGCAGAATGCACCAACAAAACAAGAGACATGGGATGTTGGAGGTCTTTTGCAGCCAACCTTCGCTGCGGAGACGGAACTTGATGATGATATTTTTTTTAAAGTTGCATTTGTCTTTTTTTTAAATTGAGAAAATGAACATTTTTTAAATATCATTTTCGTTTTCAGCACCGGAAAAGTAGTAGACATCAGATGTTTTCATTACTGGTACAATTTTTATGCTGACTAGTGTAATCAGGATAGGCCCTAATGGAGAAGATTTATTCCGAATTTAACCTTTAGCAAGCTGTGTTTACAAATCACAAAACTTCCGCTGCCACTGAATTCTTTTTTGAAAATTTGTGTTTGTTTTAGTTGATGTTGAAGGAAACGGCATACATTTTTTCTCTTTAGATATTTTAAAATAATTTTGTTGCATTTAAATGCAGAATTGAATACCGCAAATATGTCTGTAATTTTTTTTTTTACGAGACCTTCTCGAGGTGTGATGAAATGGTGAAGACCTTTTTTTCGTAAAAAATAGACAAAAACAACCTGACATGGATGTTTGTAAATCGCAATAACTTTTTTGTTATTTGAGCTTTTAAAATAACTTTTACACATATAAAAGCAGAATTGAATACTGCAAATGTGTGTGTAATTGGTTTTTTATTATGTGTCCTACAGATGAAGTTATGAAAAGGTGAAGACATTTTTTTATAAAAAACAAAAGACAAGCAGTCCCCTCCCAAATTATAAACATCTAACCAACCCCTAACCGTAAATCTTCCCCCCTCCCAAAGCACTAAAATACACAGCTTCCACTCCAGCCGCACCAGGGAGATTCACACGAACAAAGGGACATAATAAATGTTAATGCTAACACTGGTTAGCTGCCCTTAACTGCACTGATCAGTTTTGCTGAAATGAAATACCTGAACGAAAGTTTGTCCAGTAAATATGTGTCCACTGATTCTTATATAGTGCATGCTTATATATGTAGGTGTATCTGTTGATGTACATATTTTTGTGGTATGTGCACTTGTATGCAAGTAGATGCATGGATGTGGGTACATACATATATAAGTATATTTTTTATGTATGTATGTATGTGTATATATATATATGTTTACGTATGTGGATATATTTATTTATATATATTTGTATATGTCAACATTCTTTTTTGTCTTTTTTTTGTTTGATGCATCAACTATTCTAGACACTATTATCTACTGATCTCCCTATCATTTCTATAGTCTCGACGTTGTCTATTAGTACCTTCCCCCACCCCCAAAAATCATTACATTGCTCATTGGTGGCCTCCAACTATGCTTTTGTCCTCATGTTGTTTTCCACATACACAATATTCGGTTTATGTATGTGGTCTGTGTTCACTTTTTCATCTTTTGCTTTGGACTTTCATTTTATCTAATTTATCACCTTAACAGGTGATTTTTTATCACCTTTGGTATCTCATTTTCTGAAATCTATGGATATTTCTGTGTCAATGGTGTGTACTCATTTTTAATACACATAATTCAATAATTACTTGAGTGCATCTCATTACTTGAAGCGTCCTGCTGTAAGAAGGACGTCTCCAAATTGTTTCACCTACATTTCAAAGTTTCTTGTTCAATTTTTATGTGTTTCTTGAGAAAGATCCCAGTTGGACCGGAACTTGGAAAGAAATCCTTGTTCTTTATTGCTATTTATTTATTTTTTACATGAATAGTTAGGCTTTAAAAGTAACCTTTGTACTTTATGTAGTATTTATGGCATAATATGTGCAGATTAAAATACTGATAATATCCCATTAATTGGAAAATTTAGAATAAAACTTAAGCAATTAAAAAGAGTCCCAAGAAGTACCAATCTAGGCCTGGCAATGCAAGAGTCAAATAAAGAAGTGAATGGAAGACACAATATTATTGCTGTACAGAATAGTTACAAAGCTGTAGAAAAGATAAACAGTAAATATGAACAATGGCAAATGCTAAAAGAATCAATTCCCACAAACATCAAAAAAACTAATATATAAATAAATAATTTATGCATGCCTTAAGAAACTAAGCAGGTTATGGGGTGGAGTTGGACCATCCCATTTAGGGTCAAAGTGACTCAAAGCCATGATGAAGTTGGATGTGTCAGGTTCAAAGGTGCAGATAAACACAAAGCATTCTGTTCGAAATCCTGCTAATCTGCAGAAGTTTGAGAACAAACACAGAAGGAGGAGGACACAGGAAATTTTACAATTGATAGAAAAAAGAAGAAAGAGTAAACAAATATATTTGTATATTCTTCTTCAGCGTTCATTCTTAAACTTCCGCTGGACCTCTCTTGTAGCAGAACTATGGTCCTATTAGACTTTCAGCAGGATGCAGTCCAGAGAATGAAAATGCATTGTTGCCGTTTTCTTTATGCCAATGGCCCGACACATCTGTCTTCGGCGGGAAAGATGTGTATAGAAAAATGTATTTAAAAATTGAACAAAAATTTATGACAGTGAAAGAAACCTGGTTGAATGATAATTGCTATGAATTAGAACAGCGGGAAGGTACACAATATACACACACACAAAATATGTGAACTAACAGGAATTAGAAATAAGTAACAAATAATTTGAGAACAATAGATGGCAAAATAATAATGGAAAAAATAAACAGAAGGTCAGAGTATATAAAATAATTATATGATAACAACAGATCAGAAACAAACACTCATGACCAATGTGAGACTATCAATATTAACCCTTTCAGTCCTGGCCGATCAGGAAAAACTATATTTCTATATTTCTCACTCGAAAATGACTATTGGGAAAGTCAACCACACAAAAGACAACTATTATCTTGATAGAGCTAACAGGTTATTATTCCACATCAGGACAGGACACAACAGACTAAACAGTAACTTAAATAGACTAAGACTGGTTCCATCACCTCTGTTTATATGGCCAGGCAGCACAGATAACGGAACAATATCCACTTATCTCTCCACATTTGAAATCAATAACTCAATAAATAATAAAGTTATGCACATTTAGTTAACCCATATATAACAGAAATTATTCTTCATAATGTCTATGATATTCCTGCGCAACGAAACATCGAAATTAAATAACACACTGATATGTACAGTATCCATTTATCTTTATTGTCAATAAATTTGAAACAAATAAATAAAAAAGTTATACACACTTAACTAACACAAGCTATAATGTCCATGTTACTTCTCCACAACACAAGAGTGACACAAATAAGCCACACCATTCCATCCGATATCTATTTATATTTATTGTCTCCAAGTGTGATATCAGATTTTTTTAAAATTGTGCTAAAAAAAACATGCCCAGGACAACCAGAAATCATAAAAAATAGCCTAGTTCCAGGGTAAGTGTGCATAATTTGTCTCTGGGTTGCTACAAGTTAAGAAAACCAGACTTGCTGTGGCAATCCATGTCGACATATGCCTCATAGTTATAGTTTTGATAGCCTTCCAATGTCAATATATGACACATTGAGGTAACCATTTGTTGTCATGGACAACAATCTCTCATGTTAATTTCTCATCATGCTTTTTTAATAGCTATGTGCTAGAGTAGTGGGGGTAAAAACAGGACTTGCTGTGTAGACATGTCAAACTGCAAACAAGAAGAAGGGATAAAAGTTCCTCAAACAAGAAGAAGATCTGGTGAAACATGCTTCCAAGAAAAATTAAATTTTTCTTAACGTTGTGATACCATCATAAACATTGGTTGACTCTACACCAGTACCTCAAAGAATTACTCATGTAGAAATAGTGAAAGATGGATCTAGTCCTAATCAAAAGCAGAGTAATCTGGATCAATGACATTTGCAGGACCTGATTTCTTGTGAAATTGATCAATATTGACATAGATCACATGTGTTGACTATTCTCAATCACGTACTTAGTCTAGGGTGTGGCGATTGTAGGGGGGGGGGGGGGGAGGTCATTCATCAATTAGGCCTACACTACAGATCTTCACTATTTTCAACTCTTAAATCCTGAACTAATTCCCCGTCGTCATCTGATTCATTCTTGTTCTCTAAAATATCATTTTAAAATTCCCAATAAATCTCATCTGAATCATAAGTAGGTCCATTCTGAAGAGAATTTAAGGTCATAATAAACCTTTCATAGCTATAAAACCACAGTGTTAGAAACTATAGGAAAACTGCTATTTTCACCATCATTACTGCTAGTTACATGAGAGCTACATTTAGTATGTCTGGTCACATGTAAACAAAAAATATGAAGAAAAATAACTTACTATTTTGAAATCAGCTGGGATCATCCATTGTGGGAATAAATTGATATCTTCCAGAAGTGTCCGGTGTGGGATTGAAATGGTGTCCTTATCTACCCTGTATTATTTCTAATTACTAGTGATCAAATCTGTCTATGTTTTAGGGTTTTACAAGGCGGATGCGGTTGTGTTAGTATTATTTTGTGGTTCGTCTGGTTGTTGCACTGAGGGGCCTTTCATTAGTAGTTGATACATATTACATAACCAATAAACCTAGGGTTGCAGTAATGTGTGTGTTGGTAAAATACATATAGCGCCTATTGATATGTCAGTTGTTACATGTGATAAGGATTGTTGTTATGTGTATAGTTCACGGAACTGTTTGTTGTTTACTTGTTTACGCATAAACAAACAAAAACATAGATAAATACTCTGCATTGGTTTGTATTCATATGTTCAGCTTTACATGGCTGTATAGATATAAATATACAAAGTTAACATGAAACTGGTACTCTGGTTATTGATACATTAAATAAATAAACAGGGTATACTTTCTACATATTGAACTCTCTAAGATGTTGGGGTCATTGCATGCACATAGCCTGTATTGTTTATGCCAGTTAGTGATTTATACTGGACTTGCCTGTTTAGTACCCTAGGGACTGTGCTAAGCCATCAACCTCTGTTAGTGTCAGTGCCATTTCGTTCGTAGTTTACACCATGGTCCTTAGTACGAATACATAAACCGATAGCCTCGCCTTTGTATGTTATATAAGACGCCTCGAATACATAAACCAGTAGCCTCGCCTTTGTGTGTGTTGTTATCTGCCCTTGTTTAACAGAATGGTGTGTTTTCATGGGTTATCCACTAGGGTGTTAGAGTGTGGTTATCGTTGTTCGGTGCCATTGCTGCCCTTACTGGTGTTATGAAACGACCCTTATCCGGTTCAGGTATTGCTACCTATGTGAACCCCATTGACCCACCTGTCCACGCTACCCCTGTGTTAAATATATATACTTTTGCAACTCCCATGGTAAATATATATGGTTGTATGAACTGTATGTATGGTTATATAGACAGGTCTATATAAACCAACAACCCACGATAAAGTAAACATTGAAAAATGGATTGTTTATTATATATTGGTGTCTGGGAACCAAGTCTATGAATGTGTTTAATGTTGGTATTTGAAATATGCTTACACATAGTAACAAGCATAGCGGTAGACCAACCTGTGTCTATAGTGACCATGACATGGCCTCATTTATCATGTGAAAAGGTGTGGCTTGGTGACCTATTAAAGGTTTGGCCGTATTTATCAGCTGTGGGATTCTTGTGTTATTAAAACTGGGTTATTAAAGGTTGAAAATATTTGTTCTCAGGTGATCTGTTGTCATTTGTTGCGTGTGATAGAATTGTTTTGTATGTGCGAAATGTTGCAGCAACAATAAGAACCCAGTGGTGTTAAAGCTAACTTTTATGATAAAATCATGCTTATGATTAGTGAAAATAAAAGAAATGGTACCTAAATATATAGACCATTTGATAGTGTTTTGGGTCGTTGTCAAACAATGCTAGTGGCTGTTATGTTAATAGTCAGCCTTTAGTTCAACATGCAACAAGATTTCAGCTGATGAAAAATAGTTACCTATTATATATTTCAGGTTTCTACACTATTTTTGGGTTGTTGACAAACAATGCTAGTGGCTGTTATGTTAATATTCACCAATATTTCAGTTGTGTGCAGTTAGTTCAACATGGGCAAATCTTTCGGCTGATGAAAAATAGCCCTATATTTTATAGTTAAAACTTCTATCTAATTAAATCTTTTTATTATTTCTATTACAGCCCTGATCCTCCTGAGCTGTAATTGAGGGTATATGGTTCTCTGAGGATATGGTTATTTGAGGATAGCTGGTGCCATTGTCGTGGTTGCGCAGAGTAGCAACCAAATCAGCTAGCCCATTCGTGCCTCCTACCACAGGAGGATATCAGTGATCACCAATTGATGACAGTTCTCACCACAGACATATTACCAGAGGATATACAACCAACGCTACCTCGTCGAGAAAGTACGCCGCCGGGCTGAGTGGCGGTCGAAGTGGATCTGCACTCGGCTAGCGCATGAGGGTTGCCGAGTGGGCCGACTTGCTGGGGTGTGTCACTTATCGACACCCCCAAACTTTTTAGGTTAATTTTAATTTCACCCTATAAATAAAATATGTATTATATATATGGAAAGCCTATGTTTTTCACATTGTTTTCTGGGTCGTATCTGTAAGGTGTTAAACGGTGTTGTATTAAAAATTGTTGTATTAAGTGTATAGCCTGATGTATCAGTTAGGCGGGGATATTAATATGGAACATTAACAGTGGTTATTAGCAGTGTATATTAGCCTGGCCCTATCTGGTGTAGTGATATCCTAGGAAGTACCATAGTACCTCTTTGTGGTGGGTTCCCTTAGTGTGTAACACATCAAGCAATCAATAAATCCATAACCATTCAGAGTTTTAGGGGTACCACATTGGATGCTTCAGCCCACAGAGTCCACCAGAAATTTCTTTTTGATATGATTCTGTTTATAAAAACTCCTCGTTTATCACTTTTCACAACTAGTCAACAGGCTTATCATTCAGAGGTTGTGGAAGGTCTTCAAGAGGTTGTGTAGTGATCGGTTCTCACCAGATCTATTATGTAGGGTTAATAGCCATTCCACTATAGTGCACCAGCTCAATGGGTTCTCAACCTTTGAGCGTATCGAAAAATGATCCCTTTTTGGTGTTACTGTGAAAAGTAGTGAAATGTGCACCTCTAAGTATAGAAAAGTACCAATCAACACCTTTGATCATATCAAAAAGTTCAAAAAACATATGCGTAGTTAAAAGTGATAACAGACGAAGGTCCACAAATTAAAAACTTGTCAAATGCGTTATGGCGTTAGTGAGAAAGTGCTGAAATGTGATTTCATGTGGCATGCTAATTTAGAAAACATAAAACATGAAGTTTGCCATATGGAAATATGGCTATTTGAACCGTTGGTGCATAAATGTAGTGAAATGCGCACTTATGTAAGTTCTCATGACATGATGGCTGGTCGCTAAAGCCGGTGGTGTGTGTGTGTGTTTGTACTATTGTTGTTATATGTATGGGTCTGTTTAGCGCTCAATAACGCATTCATCACACTTAATGGATATAAGCAGCTGCACGCTTACATGAGATAGTGCGAGTTTCTAGCTGGTAAAATTCCATGCTACAAGCCAAATGACCTTCTAAAAGACGGTAAGGTCAAGATTGACATGTTTCCTTGAAGTTGAGTTATGGATGGAAATAGAAAATTGAGCATTGTCATTATCTCCAAACTGACTTCTAGCTGTGCTGTTGGTGGTTGATTAGCTAGGTCAACATGACCTCTATCATCTGGTGGTCTGTAGACACCAGTTTGACCCACTAACCTGACACAGCTGGTAGCGTGGCTGATGCAATCCCACACACAGGTGAAGACCCGCCATTGTTTTCCATTTGTCTGGTTCCAGCCGGTTATGATAATTAACTGGATTCACTCTTATCCGCTCGTCCAACATGTTGGTTGTGGTTCCAGCCAGCTGCACTGCAAATGATGGTCATTCTATGCATATAACACTGCTTATATGGTCTTGCAGTCTATTATTTTCCTTTCTTTAAGAATGGTGTTTCGTAGGGCTGCTCTAGGGCTTCTTCATTTTCTTTTATCCTCAGGTTTCCAAGTGAGATCCTGTTGGTTTATTCTGTTTTCATCTAGTCTTAAAACGTGACCCAGATATTTCCATCTGCGTTTTCTTATTACTTTTGACATATTCTTGGTATGTAGTATTAGTATGTAAATTGATTGTTTTACTTTCTCTAAGTATTGTTCTTCTGAGTGTTTCTCTTGGTCTACCCCTGGTTCTTTTGCCTGTAGGTATCCATTGAAGATATTAGTGGTGTATTCTGTTGTTGTCTGTGCATAGACATGCCCGATGTAGGACCAACTGCGTTTTCTGATAACATCTGTGATGAAGTTTTGATTTGTCTCTGGTGAAGTCCATAATTTTTGTTTTTGATGAATTGGTTTGGAGACTGCAATGAGTTTTAACCTATCAGTTTTTGTTTGTGCATCTTGATGGTTTTCATTCGATAGTGCAAGAACATCTGCAAAAACAAAGTTTTCTAATGTTGTTTTACTTATCCATTTAATTCCTAAATTTACATTGGATGTGCTTTTTCACATTGCCCAGTCAATTGCGATATTGAACAATGGTGACAAAGGGCAGCCTTGTTTAACACCAGTAATCACAGGGAACCATTCTGAATTACCTTTTTCTGTTCTAACACGGCATTCTGAGTTTTTATAGAATGATTTTATGAAATTTATATATTTGTTTTGAAATCCATATACCTGGTATTTTTTTAATTGCCCAAAGCGATGGTTGATGGATGATGTCGAAGGCTATTTGAAAATCAACGCAGTTTATTATGAGATCTAAATTCAAAACATTTTTCACTTATTGTTCTAGGAGTGAATTAATGGTAGGAGCGACCTGGTCTGAAGCCTGCCTGCACTTCTCTAAGTCTTTTGTCTAAGGATGTCTTTACTCTTGCAAGCATCATATTACAAAGAATTTTACCTGGTATGGATAGCTGTGTTATTCCCCTCCTGTTATCACAGTTTCATGTAGCAACGTTCATGTAGCAATGACAAATTACTGAACGTGTTTATATTGTCTAGAAAATCACTACAGGCAAAATATGATGGACTGATGGCTGCATCATGAATATTATATGCTACCATTTTATATATACATGTACTTAGAGTATCATGGAAGATAAAAAAAGAGAAACTCAGATATTATAAACACATTCAAGATGGCGAGCACAGCACGTTGGATATCTTTTGGCCAGCCTCTAGAACTGGTAGCAGTTTTCGGTGTTTCATTGTATTTCTGATGGAATATGTGATTTCTACATTGGAATGTGATAGATTAAAACACAGTGTAACTATTTAGAAACTCTGAAACAACGCTGTGATAGATTTAGCAAATAGACATTGATGAAAAACATTGCTTATAGAAAATGAAGAGTGCTCAGGAGACGACCAAACAAAAAAACGATCAAATTTGGATCCATTAACATCTGTGGATTAAAGAATAAAGCTATAGATCTAATAGAAGAGATGGAAAAATTACTACTAGGATTAGAAGACACGAATTAAGGGCAAAGACAACAAAAAAATTACACAAAGACTACACATTAATCTACTGTTGTGTACACCTGACCGAATACGAAAGCAGAACATGGTGTAGATGTCATCCTTGACCCCGTGGTGTCCAATAATGTCATAAATACGACCTTTGTGAGCGAAAGGTTGATTGCGATAACGGTTACAATAGACAACGAAAACATCATTCATTCACACATACGCACCCTGTAATGCACACAAAAACGGAAAGGTAAGAATTTTGTGATAACATAAATAACACAAAAGAAAACTTATTTGTATTAGGAGATTTCGACACCTACTTGGGACCAGAACGATATAGAATAGAAGAATACATTGGACCGTTCAGAGACAAACTAAACAATACAACAGCTACAGATTAATTTAAATTAATTGAATGACCTATTTATAACTAACACATTCTTCAAGCACAGAGAATCCCAAGTTCACACCTGGTACAAGTGGAACAATTTAGACTTCAAAGGCCAGATAGACTTTATATTAACAAGAAGAACCAACAGAAGGAAAATAACTGATGCAAGAGCCATACAAAACGTGTGTAGACACAGACCATAAAACAGTAATAGTATCTGTAGACACAAACAGAAAGAAAGAAGAAAGGCAACAGCAATGACGGAAAACCAACAATTAAAATACACATACTTAAGGACAATATGGATCTGGAGCAATACACACAAACAATTCGAAAAACGTGCAATAGATAATAGGGGCCTAAATGTGAAAAGTGCGCCATCTTGCCCCAGGCTACCCTACAACAACAGAAGAAGAATGAAAATTATTCAAAGACGATATAACACTCGCAGATGATATTACTCACCTGAGTTCAACACACCAAGATCTCCAAGAAAAAAAAAGAAAGACTCAAATTTTTTGCACAACAGATCATGAATATAAACTTCAAATAAACACACATAAAACGAAAATCATTAACTTTACCGGCCTGACATAGTAGTTGATGTTGCACATGCGCATAAGTTGTACGGAATCCGCGACGTCGGCTAGTTAAAAATGTAAACAGTGTGCTATTTATAGCACAGTGAAGACTTATTCTTTACTTTTTAACCCTTTTGTTTTATCATATTTTCAGTAAATTCATTATGGATTATTATTCAGAGGATTCTTGAGAGGTAAGTTGTTGTCATACTCGAACGCTGGTTTATTATATTTTGCGGCCATATATCAACTGTTTTGGACCAATTTAGTTTTGCACTTGATCTAGCTTTAGAGAACGGTTTTATGACAAATCTATAAGATTTATTCATTTTCCTCAGTGACAGTATCACCATAAATACTGTAGAATTCTGTCTATATCACACTATAACCACTCCAGAAAATTTCAACAAAAAATGGCAGAAATTTGTTACTATTTTTTTCGTTGTTCTTTAAAAAGAAGATCTTTACGACTTTCTCACATGTCTGGTATCACACACACACGAACAAAACTTATACCACTATATGCGGAATTCAATTCTTTATTTATATGAACAAATATAATTTACATATATCTAACAACAAAAAAGGTAACGCGTTTTCAAAACAGCCACCCACTATTACCCCACATTTTCAAAAACAATCCCATTGCAGAAGAGAGAAATTACGCAATTTTACAATAACGTGCTTAAGGATAAACATCTCTGTAAATAAAATTAATTTAACAAGTTTGTGTTATTTCCATGTATTTTCGTTTCTTGAGAAAAGTCCCGTATGGACCGCAACGTGGAAACAGTCTTTGTTGTGTTTATTATTTATTGTTATTTAGTTTTTACATTGTTTGTTTTTAATTTTGATAGTTTGTTATTACAGCAAGTTATTAACATTAACTTAATATAATCGTTTATATTTTATATAGGTCTACAGGTCCACCAATTCAAATATTCAGGGCAACGATTACAGCAGATGGAAGAAGGTCAACGAAAATAAGAAGCAGAATAGGACGCAAAAACAACATTCAGAAAAAAAATAAAAATATGTTGTGTAATATGATCCTGTCATTAGAGTTGAGAAAGAGAGTTCTGCAGTGCTATATAACCCCTATAATAACATATGGGTGCGAGTTGTGGACAATAAACAAACTGGAAAGTGGGAAATTAGAGGCAACAGAGATGTGGTTATACAGAAGAATGCTGAGAATACCATAGACTGCCAGAAAAACTAATGTAGAGGTGTTGAAAGGCAATAAGAAAAAGGCAATCTCCTTTTTTTTTTTGGCCACTTCATGAGACAGGCAGGTTTTGGAGAACATAGTCACAACAGGCAAAATTGTAGGCAACAGAGACGACAGCGTGAGAAAATATTAGACAGTTTGACAACCTGGCACGGCAAGGAAACAACAACGACCGTGATAAATAGGCCTAATACTGTGGACAGAGAGCTGTGAAGAGCCATGACCTCCTACGCCAGCAGGCATAGCTCCTGATGATCGTTTATGTTACTGCGACACTTCCTACGATGTCGGACATTCTCTGACTTTTTGGTTATTTATATTACGATATGCAACTATTTTATATAAGAGATGTGTGTATTTTTGTTTTTCAGAACTATTTCCTATAATTGTGAGTGGTAACTCGTTGAGTATCATGTTTGGATCTGAAAATTTTCTAGAGAGGTAAATAAAACTAGACACAAATTTACAGGTAGACACTCACTTTCATTAGCTTATTTATTAATATCACATTCATAGTTTGTATAACTAGTTCTATTTCTTGGTACATGATTTGCTAATCGAATTAAGTATAAGTAGGTCTATCACATCATGGGGTCTTAAGTTTAAGATATCATCATTTCGGCGCATTCATCGTTCAAGTAACTTGTGACCTTTGGCCTGGATTCGCGGGGGTTTCTTAACCTTTGACGGAAGTCTGTCGTAGAATGTGATCTCGAGGTGAAGGGTTGGACGGTAAAAGTTGGGTAAGATGGCGGTTAGGTGAGAAAGGAAATAAGGTTCGCCCCCCCCCCCCCATATTACATTTAGCCAAATAATTCACTTCTATAACAATTAGAAATACAAAATTGGGGCTTTCCTTCTGAAAAAGGGTGGAGGGAATTACATCACCAAAATATTCATAGAAAAAACTTTTAGAAAATAGACCACATGCTCATTAGTAAAATAATAAGTGCACATTGGACAACGAAAATGATGAGTTACTATCTGACATATTTCATAAATTTACGTAGTAGTGAAATAAGTGCATATTTGGATTGCTGTTATTCGTGAAAGTTTGATATGTAACTATTAATAATAGTATTATGCGTCGGATGGCAAATATATTAAATTTACCGGCAGATATTTTCTAGGAGTTCTTGTGTGAAATAAAGCATGAGTTTATAGTTTATCTAATTAACAATGATTATATTTTGAATTAGCCGACTATGGATTTCGCCGTATTCCGCGCAAAGCGAATGAAATGGATGGATCTGCCATTGATCACAAAGCTACGTCGCGCGTAAAATCTCATCAAATTTCATTGGCTGGCTGTGCGCGGAAATCCATGACGTCAGGTAGTCCGGAATATAAACATTACGCTATTTATAGCACAACGGTTATTTGGACGCAAAATTTTCTTTCTAATATGGTAGGGCATGGCTGTTTTGGTTGTTCCAATTGTATCAATCTTTGTTTGAATTTTGTCCTGGTTTCATGTCTTAATCTTTCGCATCTTTTCATAGTGTACACTTTATACAATTTTATACAACACACTATTTTGATCTCGAAAATACTGCACAAATAACAAATTAGATAAATTTGCTGCCTTCCTTTGTCGACCGTTGCAAAGTTTTTATTATTTTCTTAGAATATTGAAATTATTACTGTTGCGATTGAACATCATAGCTCAGAGGATCTTCTTTCGTTCACTTGAAACATGTCTATATCTGTAATTCTGTCTTCTGAATAAAACTTACTGTCTTTTGTAGTTCATACAGTGGCCCATATAGAGCTTTGATTCCAGTGTTGTTCCCTCTGGCCAATATTCCAATGTGTCTGTCTCAGCGTTTCATACTCAGCAGAATCAGAACAATCTTGAAGTATATGCTTGGTACTCTGTGCCGCCTGTCCACATGGCCATGTTGCCAATCTTGAACTTTGTATACATGGAGTTGGTTGTGTCGTGTTCTGAGGCGTAGAATTACAACTTGTTCTGATCTGTTCATATGATAATGTGATAGTCATATATTGTGTTGGTGTTTGTGGCTTTCTTATTGACTTGATCATCTGTTTTTTTTCTGATGGTAGGTGATTAGTACATATGGTCGCCCGTGTATTGTCAGGCCCGAAAGGGGAGCAAAGAATAGCAACACTGTTTACCTTCCATGCATGTCGTATGGGGCGACTGGGGAGGTTATGGGATGGAGTTGGCTGTCCCATCCCATATAGGGTCAGTGACCCAAAGCCATGCTGAATTCGGATGTGTCAGGCCGAAAGGCACAGATATCGCAGCAATGCTGTAAACCACGACACAACGCATTCTGTTTTCCTGGCTACATCCTGCTGATCTGCAGGAGTTTGAGAACGAACGCAGAAGAAGAAGAAGTACATCTGGTTGGTCTTCAGCAGCACCTTCCTTAGCCAGTTGGTCTGCTTTTTCATTTCCTGGTATTCCAATATATCCACTGCATGGTTATCCTATATTGGTAAGACAGTTGATTAAGTAGGTTGTGTCTGTTAGTTTTCCAGACTGAAGAGCTTGAAACACTGACCTTGCATCAGTCAGGAATTCTATGGGATGTGGGCCAAGATGTTCAGCAGTTTTTCAGTTGCCATCCTAATTGTAACATCACACTGTCGTTGGAAAGCAGCTTGGTGGTAGTGACGACAGACATATATTTTTGGAAATCCACAATGAATTTATCAAATGACAGCAGCACACTCACTAGGTGGAGCTATAACAGGACAGACTGGAAAATGTACCAGCATTTAATCAGTGTTCTAGCTAAGGACATGAACATGGACAAAGACATCAATAGAGCAGTGAGTGAATTTAACCCACCCTGGGCTACCCATTTCTAGGCTTGTGTGGATATTCTATATATACACCTGCACCTATATATAACCAAATATGACCAATAACCAAATGAGATCAGGGTACAAAGCCAGAAGAAGACCACAGAAAAGATGGACAGAAAACGTCAGGGACATCCTGTACAGACACAGTCACAGCACAGCCGAGGCCACACATGTGGCTTTCGAACGCAAGCTCGAGCTTCAATCACCCCTATGCTAACGGCAAGAGTGGATCACAAACCACCTGAGGAAAGACAATAGACCTCCGTTCCTCACTGCATTCTGTGCTAACCCATATGTCTTGCTGGATATGACCCATATGGATATTCCTCATCCAGGAAACGATGACTGTCCTTCGCTGCGCACTGTTCTTTTCATCCCCGCTAAGTACTCCTTTCACGTAGGTCTGAATATATATTGGTATTCCATGAATTACACTCCAAGGGGTTTGTTCTGGTACAGACCTTAAGGGGATGTCATTGTGTGATATGATCATGTTTCTTTTATAATTTGATTTCTAGACAAGACAATAGTCATTGAGATTGTCATGGAAAACATTCAAGCAGACAGCCATCAAATAAAGCAAGAAGTAGACATGACAGATATGACTCAGGTACTTATGCATGTTTTGGTATGAATGATAAATTAGTGAAAACTACTTATTGTGTAGTATATACTCATAGTGTGTTGTGGGTAGTTTTATTGTGTAGTTGTTGTTGTATCAATCCCCAGAAATTACGAGCAGTTAGCTCTTACTTCCCATGTGTAATGGGGTTGTTTCTCCAGATATTTATTTAATACACAGAAGACTTACTCTCAACAGTGTACAATACTTTGAGAAATCTCCTACTCATGGAGGGTAAATTCTAGGAGTCTTGTGGCTTTTCTACCTTTCTGCAATCGCCCATATTGCAATCTAGTTCAGGGAGATTTGGGCCAGTGTCTTCTTTTCAGGCATGTCATGGGAGGCAACTAAGGAAAGTTGGGGAGGGATAGACTGACAATAAGAGGAAATTCTCAGTATATTTACATGTCATATCATCATCATCAAGTGCCGTCTCAGCAAAGATGGTTGGTTGCAACAGACCTCCAACATCCCCTGTCTTGTTTTGGTGATGTACTCTGCTAGACTTTAACCTGTCCATCTTGTGATGTTACTCACGTCATCTAATGAGAGTTTAATGTTGCATAATAGTTAGTCCAATAGTCAGAGCTTCAGCATGCAGGCAGTTGTTGGTTATATCCTATTCAGAATTTAGCAATTATTCCATCATTGTTTTGTTGTAGTAATTTTCTAATCAAAATTTACATTCTAAGATTGTCTTTGCTTTCTGAATGGTCCTGATGCACAAGTGCTTACAACAGAAATTGAAAGTTGTACTTTGGCCATCTGAGAAATTTTCTCTTTGGTCCTGCCACAGAGCTATGTATATATGTAGTGAATGCTTTTAATATATACAGCCTTTTGCATTCATTCTCAAACTCCTGAAGATTAACAGAATGCAATCAGGAGGAAGAAATGCATTGTGTTGTTGACATTTTTGCTGCGATATCTGTGTCTTTTGGCTTGACACATCCAACTTCAGAATGGCTTCTGAGCAGCCTGACCCATCTGAGCAATGAAACAGCCAAAACCGTCTTCAAATCCTACTTGTTACATGCCAAGTAAACCTGCCTTACATAACATTCACAAAGACATGTTCACAGATCATTACCTCTTATCTGTAAATTGGATTCCTCATTAAGAGGAACCTGTGGTAAGCAGTTTATAGCCTCTTCATTTATTGATGATGGATTATTCAAAATATTCTACCCAGTGGTGAAGAATTTTATCTATGATTAACTGTGCTACATTTGCATTTGGAAGTTGTTTAATGGTGTTAGTAATGAGTAAGTAATGTTTGTAGAAGATGCAGTCTGATTACACCATTCCAGGAGGTATTCTCTATACCCATTCCCCCTTTTGCAATGAAATGTTAAAGTACAATGTGATTATTAGTCTTGGAAATACAGTGACAGCTGAGCATAGTTCATCGTAGAATTTATCTTATGGATTTATCTTATCTTATTAACCTCTCATGGATTTGTTAGTGTTGGTGTATACACACTGATGATGGTTGCATATTTCTTACCAAAAAGCAGGGCGACATTTACCATTATGAGACAATCATTTATTGCCTCTGGTGGGACTGCTAGTTTGCCAACGAGTGCTGTTTTAATAGCAAAGCCAACTCCTGCTTCACGTCTTTCCTAAATTCCTCTTCTGCTCCACAAGAATATATAACCGGCACTTTTCTCGCAGAGATGACGGGCACAAACAAGATGCATTTAACTCAATGTTGCTATGTCAATATTGTACCTAGCTATCTCTCTCCCAATCAGTACTGTTCATCTAATAGGTCTTTTGTATTATTATCAATAGGTGTGTGTACATTCCGTGCACCTAAAGTAATTTATCAACAAACCCTGAGAATCGCACAAGAGCAATTCACAATTTCCACTCCATGCAATACCATATATTACATTTGCTATTTTTTTTCTTCAGACTTCTAAAACAATAGATAGCAGGGAAGATGTAAATATGAAGATCAGAGAAGCTGGCCTTTTTGATGAAGCAGTGAGAGGACTTGGAGAAGTCAAACAACCTGGTCTATGTGGAGATGATGAGAGCAAGATAAAAGAAGGTGAGTCTGTTCTTGGTGATATCCGCTTCAGCATTTACTTTTCAGATGTCGACATAACGAAGATTTTAATCAAAAAATTAGTCTGTCCATGTGATTTTGTACCCCCATACAATTTTTCGTGGAAGAAGATAAAAGTTAGAGTGGCTGCAATGATCATTTTGGCATGCGTACTCCCTTTTTTGCTTGTTTATCAGCACTTTCATTCCCGCTGATAATTGTCTGGCCTGGTATCTACTGTATTGTAGTATTGATGTCTTAAAAAGTATGTTTTTAACTTGAAGTATGATGCTTATAGTTTTCTCTGCTGTTGGATTCCAGTTTTCAAGGGCTTGTAGAGCAGACAGGGAGTCTGTAAAAATTACTGTTTTTTGGACGTGTTGTATCGTTTTTGTATTTGGTGGTGATTTAAGAGATTGTTTCTTTTCTTCTTCTGCGTTCAGCATCTGTGGTCATGCTATACCGTCAAGGCGAAGTCCACTGTCTTCTCCAGGTCAGAGCGGCTGCCCCATAGCTTTTGCCTCAAGTCTGTATCCTCTGGCCAGGTCTGCTGTCTCTTCTCTTTGTATGTTGGGCAGTCCTGAAGTATGTGTTCCGGATCCACATGGAAAATTCATCTGTGTATGAGATCCTTAATCGATAAAGGTGACCCACCAGTCTTCACTGGCCTGTTCTAAGGTGAAATATTGTGGTCTGAAGAGATTGTTTCTGATATTGCTTTCACCTCTGCATCATAGTTGCTGCAGAACTTTCTACAAGGAGCAGATAACTATTGATATTTTGTCAGGAACAGATAACTCTATTGATGTTTTGTTAGGAAGGACTATTGGTGGCTTTGAAGGCTGACTCATCTGTGTATGCTTGGATCCAGTCCTTGGGGTAGGAGTCGATAGTCTCTAGTGCAATGGACTTACGGGTGTTTTTGGTTTGTTGCTTTGGTTACTGACTTGTCAATTAGTGTAGTGTTTATTTGGGGCAGTCTGAGGGATGTATTTGATGGAATACTTTTTCAGATTCCTATCTCAAGGAAGGTGATGTTTCTTGTATAGTTCTTCTGCTAGCTGTACTGGGGATTTTTGTTTTAGTCTTGTTTTGCATGCCCATATGTTGTCTACTTCTTTGTTAGAATGGTTTTATGGGAGTCATTTGTATCTTTCCATGGCTTTTATAGTTGTTGTTTCTCGTCTAGTGGCTCAATGTTTGCATCAATTTCACAGGCCACTGTTGGTGTTGATCTCATGTCACCATAAATGAAGTGGAGAGCATGGCTTTGTGCTCCGTGCAAGTGTGCGCAAGAGCTTTTTGATAATGTGGCCTGCAAGGGGAGATTATAGTCTAATATGGATCTGATGTTTCCTATGTATGTGTGTCTGAGTGTTGTCTTGTCAGCTCCCCAAGATTTACTTGCAAGGCACTTTAGCAAATTAAACCTACTAGACACTTTTTCTGTGATATTGTTAATAAAGTTGTTGATGGTTAGCCTGCTTGCCAACTGAACACCTAGGTATATTGGATTTTCTTTGCGATTTATGTGAACTCGTTCAAGAGTGATTTTAAGTTTCTTGTTTTGTTTTTTTATTTGTTGTTAAGTATAAATATGGTATATGTGGTTTTACTGGTATTGACCTTCAGTTTCCAGAAGTTGCAATATTGTTGATATTGTGAGAAGGGTTTTTCTAAGTCTCTCTGCAGCCAGGTGTAAGTCTGATCCACTTGTCCATATGACAAGGTCATCTGCAAACATGGCTTTTTGGGTGTTAAACAAGCTAAGGAGATCATTTATAAAGATTAAGAATAGGGTGCAGCTGAGAGCTGAGCCTTGGGGTAGCCCTCCCTCAAGCGTGCATTTGGATGATAATTTTTTATTACAGTTTGTATGGTTCTCTCACTTAGGTAGTTCTTAATCCAATTGTACATTTTCCCACAAATGCCCATATTTTGCATTTTTAACAATAGTCCCTTTCTCCATCCCTTATCATATGCTTGCATTAGATCTACAAAGACAGCGACTGTACTCTTCCCTTGTTGAAAATTGTCCTTCACATTCTGGGTGAAGACAAAGAGTTGGTCTTCAGTCCTTGCTCCTCTTTGGAATTCTGCATGAGATTTACTGAGGGATGCTGAAGCTTCCAACCTCCAGTATAATCTGTTGTTCAGCATTCGTTGTGCAAGTTTACTGATGTTAGAAGTTAAAGAGATTGACTGAAAGTTTTTATGTCATCTTCAGACTTATCATTTTTTTAGTATTAGCTTGATATTAGTGGCCTTCCAGGATTCCACTTTGCCAATCTGTATTTATGAAGTTTAGGAGCTCTATTTTTTCTTTGGTTTCTAGGTGGTGAATCATCTCATTGGATATTTTATCAGGACCTGGTGCTTTTCTTGGCTGTAGTTTCTTTAGTGCAGTCTGGAGTTCTTGAATGGTGAAGTTTTCATTACATAATGCAGTGCTTGCTGATTCTTATCTTTAGATTTTATAATCTTGCCAATTGAATTGTCTAGTACTTTCCTGTGGGAGGTTTTGTTGATGCTTGAAAAGTATTTGTTGAAACTATTTGCTTTGTCTGTTTTCACTAGGAACTAGTTCACAGTGGTTTTGGGTTAATGTGTTTATTTTTGCCCAATAGGTTATTTAATAGCTTCCAATTATCATCAGTGCGAAGTGTCTGACCATTTTTGTTTTTAGTCAGATCAGTGCTGTTTGTTTGTTTGTTATATTCTGTTCTGTTTGCATGTGTAGGGAGCTTTTCTTCTTACTTTCTTGCTTCTCTTCTCTTATTGATAAGTTCAAGTGTCTTTTTCCAGAATGGGCTACATTTCATTTTGCATCCTCAGGGGATTATTCTGTTGGCTGCATTAAGAATGGTTGCAGTGATGTTTTTGTATATGGTGTTTATATCTGTATTTTCGTCAATCTTCACTAGTTTTTCATCTGTGCAAGTTTTGAATTGTTCCTAGCCTGCTTGTTTGTAGTTTCAGCGAGGTGTTTTTCATATTGGTTGGTTTCTTGTTTGTGAGATTTGGAGGAGTATTGTGCAGTGTTCACTTCCTATGTCACCAATGTCTCTCAGAGTACAGTCATTTTGGAGGTCTGTGGATATGATGGTCAGGTCTGAATGTTGATCTACTGGCTCTGTGGAGGAGTGCGGGTGTGGATGAGGAATCTTGTAATATTATTAGGTTGCTGGTGTTGCATAATTCCTCTATCTTGTTTCCCATAGTGTTTATGTCCTTTCATCCTGTGGCAGGTATGTGTGCATTAAAATCTCCCGCAATGATAGTTCTCTTGGCATCTATGGTGCTGATATTTCTTGCAGTTGGTGGGCAGTATACATTGAACACTATATACAACAGACCATGGTACCATATATTTATTTTTTGTTTATTGTTTCCGTTGTTTTTCATGTTTGTGACTTCTCCTTGCGCCATTTCTAGAATGTTGCAATGTCTCTGCACTTCTGGCAATTACATTTGTGTATGGTGTAGCCTGGTATTGAGTGTTCTTTCTTTGCAGAAGTGTGATGTGGGTATCATGTTTGTGTAGTATTTTACTAAATTCCAAGGTCTTATTTCTGATTCCAGATATATTAAGTTGTAGTATGTTTAATGTGCCCCTCAAGGCTGATTTTTCACTTGGGGAGGGGGGCTGCTCGGCACAGTTCTTTTATGAGGCCATGTCCAAGCTCATATGATATTTTCTGTTTAAGCACTTTCATGTTGGGGTTATGTTTCTGGAGCTTGTTTTCAAACTCAGAGGACTGATCCAACAAAGTAGGGCCTGGGACCAGGAACACCATATTCCAACTGGTATGATGCTGCTTTGACTTGACTTTTCTCAGACTTCCATCTATTGGTAGCGGATCTGATGTGTGCTTCATCACTCTCCATTCCCCACCACCTATAGTCTGCTGGTGCAAAAGACATGTGCCATGTCTGCCAAATTTGGAAAGGCATACGTAGGATCGTCACATCCTGGATTGGATGGTTTCACCTCAGGTTTCCTCTTCCCTTAGTTGGTTTCTGGGTGTAATTTTGACATACAACATCAACCCCATGAGATCTTGACAGTCCGAGATCTTGACAGTCCCTGTCACAGGACCTAGGTTCTATGATGATGTCACAGTTGAATGCCCTCTACTCCTAGAAGATAGAATACTGCTGGGGGTTTTCATTTAAAAAATCACTCTAGTCATATTATCTTCTAGAAATATAATATGGATGCCACCCGACCTTCTGTATGCTGAGTTGTTTGAAAACAGATGGTCAAATAATAATAGACAAAGTGCAAATAATAAACAGATGGTCAGAGTATATAAAATAATTATATGACGACAGCAGATCAGAAGCAAACACTCATGACCAATGTGAGGGACCATCAATATTAAAAAGCAGTAGAGAGTGACAAGATGAAGAACATCCTATGTTGATACTCTTGTAAAGTGAGGTGAGAGAGTTCTTAGAAGTTATATAGAACCAATTCTGATGTATGGAAGTGTATCTTGGACAATCAGCAGAATAATGAAATATCATATAGAGGCAGCAAAGATATGGTTTTATAGAAGAATGTTAAGAACACCATGAACAGATAAAGAACATACTGACGATACTCTGAACGAAGTTAAGTTAATTAGAGAAAAAAAGGAGACTAAACGTTTTTAGAACACATCATGAGATGAGAAAAGATGGAATATATCATGACAATAGGTAAGTTGAGCAATTGGGGTAGATGAAGACCAAGAGAGAAGATGCCTGGCATTGTGGCATGGGAGAACATCTGTATCGGAAATGAACCAGTGGTTATCACATGAAACAAGGCTGTGAAAAGAAATAACCAATGCCACACAGCATGGATCATAAGAAGACCTGTTTTATAGCTATCTCATATTATTGTTGCTACTTGTTTTATAGCTATCTCATATTATTGTTGCTACTTGTTTTATAACCAACTCAAATTATTGTTGCTACTTGTTTTATAACCAACTCAAATTATTGTTGCTACTTGTTTTATAACCAACTCAAATTATTGTTGCTACTTGTTTTATAACCATCTCAAATTATTGTTGCTACTTGTTTTATAACCAACTCAAATTATTGTTGCTACTTGTTTTATAACCAACTCAAATTATTGTTGCTACTTGTTTTATAACCATCTCAAATTATTGTTGCTACTTGTTTTATAACCAACTCAAATTATTGTTGCTACTTGTTTTATAACCAACTCAAATTATTGTTGCTACTTGTTTTATAACCAACTCAAATTATTGTTGCTACTTGTTTTATAACCAACTCAAATTATTGTTGTACTTGTTTTATAACCAACTCAAATTATTGTTGCTACTTGTTTTATAACCATCTCAAATTATTGTTGCTACTTGTTTTATAACCAACTCAAATTATTGTTGCTACTTGTTTTATAACCAACTCAAATTATTGTTGCTACTTGTTTTATAACCAACTCAAATTATTGTTGTACTTGTTTTATAACCAACTCAAATTATTGTTGCTACTTGTTTTATAACCAACTCAAATTATTGTTGCTACTTGTTTTATAACCATCTCAAATTATTGTTGCTACTTGTTTTATAACCAACTCAAATTATTGTTGCTACTTGTTTTATAACTGTCTCCATTTATATTATTTCTACTTGTTTTACAATTGTCTCCATTTATTGTTTTTACTTGTTTTATAGAGGAACTTCGTGGCCTAGTTGCTATCTCCGAGTTGCAGTGTGCCAGGTTTGAAACCACGTCTGGACATACTAAAAAAATCTGTGTTGTGATTTCTCACTTTACACTACTCCTGCAGTCGACTCAGCTGTAAATGAGTACCTGAGCTAGGGGAGATAAAGACAGCAAGGATGGGAATTGGCTATTCCACCTAAAAGCTGTTACAGCTTAGTACATAAAGAGATATTTTCATCCCTGGTACCTACCTTTACCTTTTTACTTATTTTATAACTGTCTCCTTTTATTTTTCTACTTGTTTTATCTGTCCATTTATATTTTTTCGACTTGTTTTATAACTCACCATTTTTTTTTTACTTGTTTTATAATTTCTCTCCATTTATTGTTTCTACTTGTCAGAGATCAGGACTAACACATGGGGCTACTTCAACAATTGTCAGATTGATGGTCAAAAAATGGAAATAGAATGCCCTTCCGCAAGTCAACGCTCACAATTTGTGAGACCTGGCATTTTCTTAGAGAATATTCCAGACCACATGGTGAAAATAAATACATTTACAGAAAATGAGAAGATGTTGATAGAAAACATGAGAGATTTTATGAAGAACGCAGAAGATGAGACAGAAGATTGTGAGATGATGAATGAACACAAAGAAGGCAACATACAGAAAAAAGAAAACACAAAAGAAGATCTAGGTATGTCATCTAGAGATCAGAGATTACATGAAATAAAAGAGGAAGTTTCTGGCATGGAATATCAACAGAAACCTGTAAATGTCATGTCTGAAACTGTTCACAATGATGAATGTCTGGTAGACAATTATAGAGATTCTAGCAGCATGTCAGGAAATGTATTATATGTCACAAATCAGGATCAACATGCTGTAAGTGGAACTGTTTCATTGTTGTGTAATGTTAATAGTGATGGGATTTCTAAATCTAATGTTCTGACTATACACAGAAGAAAGTCTACAGGAGAGAAGCTTTATGAGTGTCATAATTGTGATGAAGTGTTTGCTACAGATGATGAGCTGGAGATACATAAAATAACACACAGAGGAGAGATGCATCATAAATGTGATCTTTGTTGTAAAGGATTAATTCACATTAATCACTTGAAGATACACAGAACAATGTGTGGTGTAGGATTTATTGACTCTAGTGACGTGAAGGCACACAGCATAATACATATTGAAGAGAAACCTTACAAATGTGATATTTGTGGTGTAGGATTCACTCACAATAGTGGCTTGAAGGCACACAGAAGAATACATACTGGAGAAAAGCCATACAAATGTGATATTTGTGGTAAAGGATTCCCTAAGCCTAGTGGCTTGAAGGCACACAGAAGAATACATACTGGAGAGAAGCCTTACAAATGTGATATTTGTGGTAAAGGATTCACTAAGTCTTGTGGCTTGAAGGCACACAGAATAATACATACTGGAGAGAAGCCTTACAAATGTGATATTTGTGGTAATGGATTCACTCACAGTGGTAGTTTGATGACACACAGAAGAATACATACTGGAGAAAAACCATACAAATGTAATATGTGTGATGTAGGATTTATTCGCTCTAGTAGCTTGAAGGCACACATACTAATACATACTAAAGAGAAACCTTACACGTGTGATATTTGTGGTAAAGGGTTCACTCACAATAGTAGCTTGACGGTACACAGAAAAATACATACTGGAGATAAGCCGTACAAATGTGATATTTGTGGTGTAAGATTCTCTAACAATGGTGACTTGAAGACACACAGAAGAATACATACCGGAGAGAAGCCATATAAATGTGATATTTGTGGTGTAGGATTCACTCAGTCTGGTGGCGTGAAGGCACACAGACTAATACATACTGAAGAGAAACCTTACACATGTGATATTTGTGGTAAAGAATTTACTCACAATAGTAGCTTGACAGCACACAGAAGAATACATACTGGAGAGAAGCCATACAAATGTGACATTTGTGGTAAAGTATTCACTCACAATAGTAGCTTGAAGGTACACAGAAGAATACATACTGGAGAGAAGCCATACAAATGTGATATTTGTGGTATAGGATTCACTCAGTCTGATTGCTTGAAAACACACAGAAGAATACATACCGGAGAAAAGCCATACAAATGTGATATTTGTGATGTAGTATTTGCTCAACCCAGTGGTTTGAAAAACCACAGAAGAAAACATTCAGAAGAGAAATCAGTACAAGAGTGATATTTGTGGCAAAGTATTTGTTATAATTTATCTGCTGACAAAACAGAAGAATACATACTGGAAAGTGTGTATACATAGTCGGATGTGTCAGGCCGAAAGGCGCAGATATCGCAGCAATGCTGTAAACCATGACACAACGCATTCCGTTCTCCGGACTACATCCTGCTGATCTGCAGGAGTTTGAGAACGAACACAGAAGAAGAAGATACTGGAAAGAATCCATACTTCTTCTTGTGTTCACTAGAAACATGTCTATATCTGTGAAGCCTTACACATGTGATGTTTGAGGTGTTGGATTCACTCAGTCTGGTTGCTTGAAAATACAAAATAATACATTCTGGAGAGAAGCATTTAAAATGTGATATTTACTCGTGTAGATACTCAGATTTGGACAAGTGGTTCACGATGTTGGTAAATGATACCTCAGCTAAGAGGGTGAACGTAACCAGGCCCATCTCTACTGTTGAGGTTTTTCCTATACCGGAATATAAAGGTTCAGTACCCGATTAGCACAGGTAGAACACATCTAATTGTATGAGACAAGTTCACTGGCAGTGGAACACCTTAAGCAAGATGTACGTAGTCTACCCAAGTTTAAATCCCTGATTACCGCCTCCTTAGAGAATGTGCTACCCAGGGACATGTTTTGGCCTGTAAATTCCAAGGGCACTGTGGGTGATAAACAGTCATGGCATAAAGTCAATACATTCACGACCCAAACTAAAGGCATGCTGAAATCGGATATGCTGGATCTTCCAAGGTGCAAATAACACAGCTATGCTGTAATCTGGCAGCACAACTTACTTCACGACGCCCGGCAGAAATCACACTAACTTTAGCAGTGATTATCATAGGGCAAATACAAAAGAAGAACACAGCTTCTGTCTGTCTTAAGACAGAGATGTATAGAGTTAAAGTCAATCAGCACACGCATGAAAATGCGCTAATTTAATTCCTGCGTTATTCTGGTGCTATCATATGGATGTGAGAGCTGGAAAAGCTCTTTATCTTCAGAAAAGAAATTACTGAGTTTCGAGAACAAATGTCTTCGTAGGCTAAATAACACTCATTGGGCATGTCCTATGCACAGACATCAACAAAATACACCACCAATCTGGATACCTACAGGAAAAAGAGCCAGGGGTAGACCAAAAGAAACACTCAGAAGAATAATACTTAGAGAAAGTAAAATAATCAATATCCATACTATCCAAGAACTACACAGAATAACTTTGAACAGACAGAATTGGAGAGATCTGACCTCTGCCCTATGCGCTAACTTAAGCGCAAAAGGAAAATGAATGAATGAATTTGTTTTTTCTGGCAACATGGTCTGCTAGTGACGTAATTTCAGTGACAACAAGAAAACTGCCCACAATATAACAAACCTTGAATGAAGCTGAGCATAATATCAAACTTCATCCACATTTTGGAAATAGTAGGTATGTGATAGTACTGGTTTAGTCTTTACATTCTGTATAGTCTTCCCCGCCGAAGACGGATGTGTCGGGCCATTGGCGCAAATAAAACGGCGACACAACGCATTTCCATTCTCTGGACTACATCCTGCTGGAAATCTAGTACGGCCATTGTTCTGCTACAAGAGATCTCGCAGGAGTTTGAGAATGAACGCAGAAGAAGAAGTATAGTCTTCTATTCTTGATAAAGGCTTTTGGGCCTAAGTGGGATATGGGTTATCATTTTTTTCCAGGGTGACATCTGTTAGCTGTAGTTTCTTTCTAAGTATGTGAGCTTCATTCACAAAGCTGGTTCTATTTAGCAGGAATTTTTTACCTTAAAGGATGGTTTTGTTAATTCATTTATGTATACGCTAAACCACTTCATTTATAAGACATTTATAGTGCTTTGTTGGTTAATGATAAAGTGAATTAAATGCATTGTGTCCTGTTTTAAATTATGGCTGTCATATCTATGCCTAATGTCTGACACATCCAATGACACCCCAGAACTTTAGTTGCCTCCTACAACATGCATGACAGGTCACTGTATTGATATATTTGCTTCCCTTTCAGACCCTGGCAAACATGGATGATGAAAAATATAAATATAGCAAATTTACTAGACATTTCATTTTGCCTGTTTTCTAAGATGCTCCATATATGATCTTAACTTCTAAATTGTGGGGGGGGCTACTTGATTCCATGTCATCTCCATTTTTACAATAAACATCACCTGAAGTTGTTTAAATAGTATTCTCTCAGAAATGGCATGTACAAACATGGTTTTAGTCAAGAGCGATATATTGTCTTGGTCACCCATGTAGTAATGGGAAGCAACAAATTGCAGCACTATAATCTTCTATGCATGGAGGTGGTTGGCTGTTTTATTCCCAGTAGATCAGTGACCAAAAAACAATGCCAAAATCAGATGTTTCAGACTGAAAGGTGTATATTCATTGTAGACAAATTTTAAACCATGACACAATACATTCCATTCCCTAGACGACACTACTGATCAGTAGGAACGCAGGAACAAGTGAACATGCCAAAAAAGCAACAGTAAAGGTTAGGAAAATGTTAGCCATCCTGAAAAAAAAACTAAATGGAGAGAAAATAGGACAATACTTAGTAAAATTTATCATGCAGGGGGGTAGTTGTCAACAAACCTGGGATGGTTGTCAACTACATAGTTCCCAGAGTCAAATTCCTTGTTAGGGGTGCAAACCTAGGGTTTGCAGATAACCCAGATCTTAAAATTACCTCTTCATGGTGCACACTGGAAATGAAACACAGCGGTTCATATTGTGTTCCTGACCAACTCTTTTAGGAATCATGTCCGTGAAATGTGAAGGCCGCAGATGGAATGAGAATTGACTGCAAAAAGACAAGCAATATCTCCTACACCTGCGTCAACACATGCAGCGGCAATCTGGCTCGGTCAACAGAAATGAAGATGCATTAGAGGGGTGCCCAATGTTGTGATCTCAAGATGGGAGGATATCATTAATATTGGACATCTCCAGTCAAGTACTAACATATTGAGTGTGGTGTGCAGGGTCTCACATTACTCTCATGCAAACCCAGGGTTAGCAGATGACCAAAATCCTAAAAGTACCTCCTCGTGGTGCACCTTGGAAACAGAAATACAGCTGCTCTTGCTGTATTCCTGGCTAGCACTTTTAGGCTCGTGGATGTTGTAGATGGAATGAGAATTACCTGCAGAGACACAAAATATGTCCAAAACTTCTACACCATTACATCCAATATGTACAAGGCATCTGTGCACTCCGATTTGGCTAGCTTAAAAAGCAGAAACATTGGAGGTGAGGTCAATGTCCCTAGCATGCAGTGATTTTACAAGTTCACACAGAATCTGGAAACATTAGCATGTGCTACAGAGCAGCATAGTATACGTGAGTCAATTCAGTGGCAACGGAGACACAATGGTCCTGCACAAGACTGACTTGCGGAAGTACTGTTCATGCTCGTGAACACAAAGAAGCCCACATGTCCCATCACAATTGACCCCATTCAGAGTAGGAGTCATGACTCAGGTATTGGATACGCCTACCTGAACATGTATCTTTGGGTATGGAAGAAAACTTTGAATACAGCTCCCCATTGCACACAGGACAAGCATCGAGCAAATGTCAGACCGAAGCAGTGTTGAGACTCAGAATCTGGACACTACAGGAAGCGTAGAGGGGGATGCAAGACTCGAAAGACACTGCAAACATAGCCCAACTCAGCTGTCTGCCATTGCCCAACACTGCTCATACGAAAGAAATTAGTTCTGGGACCTAAGGACACAAGGGTTGGTAATGGAATGATCTTACACAAGGAACAGCTTGCTGGCTGTGAAGTGCCTCGTCAGAGGATAGATAAACAATGGGTGACCCAAGCAAACTATCAGCTCATCTCCTGTATTCCCCCTGAGTAGAAGGCTCTTCCAATAGGCATTGCACCAAGCCAAAAGGTGAAGTCTCCTGGGTAGGAAACAAAGCTCAGAAACTTCCCCATTGCAAATAGGAAGCAAGAGCTAATCGCTCGTAATTCCTGGGGTTCTCAATCTATCAATCAACATATTGAGTACAATGAGAGGGCATCACAACACTATAGGGCAGTGCCATGTGCATATAGAATGGAAAAAACGCTATATGGTAATCAAAACTAAAGCACTGTTTAGCTTGAAAACAAGCTTCTAGTCGCCACTGCTCCAAAATATGTGTAGAAACTTGGACATGTCGGTGAATGACACCTCGGCTAAGAGGGTGAGTGAACAGAGCCCAATTCTACTGTCGAGTTTTTCCTATACTGGAATCATGCTTGCTGATGAGAAATTAATCAGTATCCAATGGGCACAGGAACAACACGTCTAATTATGCGAGACAAGTTCACTGACAGTCGAACACCTCATGTGAGATAGATGTAGTCGACCCATGCCTAAATTCATGATTGCCGCCTCCTTAGAGAACGTGCTACCCAGGGACATGTTTTGGCCTGTAAATTCCAAGGGCACATTGGGTGATAAACAGTCATGGCATAGAATCGATTACACACCCACTGCCTAGCGATAAATAGGAAGGCTGTCTGTCACAGGCTAGGGAAGCCCACCCGAGTTAAATGCATGATGAAAATGTATGTGCAAATTGAACGGTAGCACAATGTACTTCACGTTCCCTAGCGGGATCTCATGAAGTTCATGATGATTAACTGAGCTCGAAAACAAACATTACATGATTTAGATCAGGTGCAAAATCACTTAGGTTCATCAATGATCAACACCCATGATAGAGATGGGGAATATGCAAATACTGAGGTAACATATACACAATAAGGTGCTAATACAAGTAAAAGTACAAAGAAGTTACACTATGTCAAGCTTTCCAATGAAGGACATATTTCCAAACCTGACAGTTGGTCAACTGAAAAGATGCACCTTCATCCACCAGGTCAGAGCACTTTGTAGAGGTCTGAAGTTGACATACCCTAAAGTTTGTATTGAATACATTCAAACCCTAGAATTTACACGAAAGCAATTACCCTATGCTTTTCACCAAAAAAGGTCAGAAAAGACTTACAAATGGACCAAGATGGTAACACATACAGAATTATTTTGTTATTAATAGCACAGTATACTACAGTGACAATGTCATTGTAGAGCATGGCCACAAAATACCAACAATCTTGCCCAGAGGAGTATATTTGCAAACTAAGTTTTGTGGAACAGATAAAACTTGAACATAAACAACTTGATACATGAACAATATCTAAATAAAATCATAGTAATTGATCAAAGATGAACAAACATTCTATTTGATAGTACACAATAATTTGTTTTCTTGTGTACAAATATATTTGTAAAAATAAAAAGCAATAAAAGGATTCCAAGAACTGTAAACATTTGTGTCTTTGTATTTCTAATATGTGTCTTGTACTAGTGTTAATAGAAAACCAGGGAAAAACAAGGTTAGATTGTTTGGTATAAATTTGTGAAATCTGTATTTATGTCATCATCATCAGGTAGCATATCCTGAACAGGATGTAGCCGTCATCACAGCCTTTTGAAACTTCTGTCGGTCTTGAGCCAGTCTTCCTGCTTCTGTTATTGTCATGTTCAGGTGGTCTTTGAACATGCTTACATCTTCTTCTTGGTCTGCCTCTTGTTCATCTCTCTGGCATCATCCCCTCCATTATGGTTTTCTCTAGGCTGTCATGGCATTTATTATTGCCAAATATTGTAGTTTTATGGAAAGAATCATGCTGTTTAGCCAGTTTCATCGTTACCATTTTTTTGCTTTATTGTTATTAAACATTCATTTTTCTCAGGATCGCTATATTTGTGATCTTTTTTTTTGGTACATGGTATTCTGAGGATTTTTCTATAACATAGTTTCATATGTTATTTTATTTTTCACTTTGTTAGTGATTGTCCAGGATTCACACCCACATATAACCACTAGGAATATGCAAACTCTTAGGAATGTTATTTTTTCATTTGTATCAGCTTCTTTGACGTGATGGCCAACCTCCTTCTGACTTCTTCATAGCAATTCCCATTGCTGTTGATAAGAGAACCAAGGTATTCTAAACTGGTGACTCTTTCTAATTCGCTGTTGTTGATACTGATTGAGAACTTGCTAGGAGTTTTGTCATTTCTCATAATGTTGGTCTTGTTTCCATTCAGAAATAGGTTTGGTTTTTCACTATGTTCGTTAATGGAGTTTATGAGGTGTTGGAGACCTACTTGACTGTGTGTGCCTGTAATGTCAGCACATCTTATTTCTGGTATCTCGTGACTTCCGATGTTGACGGGGTCACAGTTATTTCTCTGTTGGTTATTTCTTACATTCCTCATTATGTTCCCTGCATAAATGTTCAAGAGATATGGTGATAGAAAACATCCTTGTCTGACTCCTTTTTTTCCCACACTGAACCAGCCAGATGTTTCACTATTTACTCTCACTGCTGCTTGCTAGATTTGATTGATATATATATATATATATAATGTTTTTATGAGGCGAATTAAATGAAGCGGGAAACCCATGTCCTTCACAATACTCCAAAGTTTTTGATATTCTAAACAATCAAATGCTTTGGTGTAGTCAATAAAGCATGTGTAGATGTCGATATTAAACTCTGCATTTCTCTATGATGTTCCGAATATTGAAAATATGGTCTCTGGTTCCTTTGCCATGTCTGATACCTTCCTGTGCTTCACTCTTCTTCCAGTGTGTGTGTTGTAGTCTTTTCATGATGTTACCAGGTAGTATTTTTCTGGCGTGACTGATCAGTGCAATAGTTCTGTAGTTGGTGCATAGTGTTAGATTTCCTTTCTTCTGTATCTTTATTTCTTTAAGACTTTCTTTTGCAAGGGACGGAATGGGAAACAAAGAACAGCAACACTTAACCTTTCATGCATGTCATATGATGTAGATAAGGAGGTTATGAGGTGGAGTTTGCGGACTCATCCTATATAGGGTCAAGTGCCTCTCACCCGTATTATTCAATGTCTACACCGTGGCAATAACACAGCAGCAGCTCGACGGATGAGGTAGAACACTGTCCTTTGTGGATGACATCCTGATATACAGACAGGGAAGGGATAGAACAGAAACTGTCAGATCACTGCAGAATGAACTAGACCGTATCGCCTCCTGGTGTGATGGTTCAGGGACACTGATCAACCAAGAGAAGGCTGTGGTGATATGGTTCTCTCTTAACAATCACATCGTAGAGTCTACGACACCGACGGTGAAGATGAGAGGGTTTGATGTAATCAGGACCTCAGCCTTACAATACCTAGGCGTGCGATTTAACCGTAGTCTGTGTTCCCGGGAACACGTTGATCATGTTATCGCAAAGGCCCGTAAAGGACTTTCAGCTCTAAGAGTGATGGCAGCGGCTGACACTAAACAACCACAGCTCGTAATCTTATATGAGGCTCTTGTCCACCCTGTCATTGAATATTCAGGCGCCAGTCACACACAGATTGGGATACTGGAAAGAATTAAAAAACGAACCGATGCGGATCATCCTTGATTGCACAAGGGACACAACCTGTGTGGCTATGAGATTTTCCGAGCATATCTCATAGAATTGATATGTGGCGCGCCCGCGCATACCTCAGAGTGAGTTCTGACACAGATCACCCACTACATAGCGAGCTCCCACGTGTGAAGGGAAGCAGGCTCAACAGAGGCAAATTGTGGATGGGTCGGGCCGAGGATACCGTTAAACATATCTGTGCCCCATAAGACATAACTCCTGGCGAGGAATGGAGACCTATTCCTGCGGTCTTTCAAGAGGCAGTCAAGACCGTCATTACACTCAATAGAGAGTGCAGGGAACTCAGCTCCGTGAGCGTGGATGCTGAGGTCAAGGCACTAATCAGCGAGAATACCGATGACACAGAAGTTGTGATTTACACGGATGGGTCGATCATCCGTCACCACCGATACGCATGGGCGTTTACTGCCAGATCACAAGGAAGAATAGTACACGAAGCCAGTGGTGCCCTTACCGCAACAACAAGCAGCCTAACAATGGAAGTATTCGCAGTGACGCAAGCATTTAATTGGCTGGAATCGCAAGCCTATTCCCATGCGTGCATACTAAGTGACTCTCTGAATATGATTCAGAAAGTAAAAACAGGTGATATACGTAGGGAATGGGCGGAGTCATTTGAGAGAGCATAAATGCGGGTATCACTACGAAGACTCACGCTTATTTTTATCCCCGGACACGCGGACATGGAGGGAAACGAACGAGTCGACCAATTAACTAGCCTCGCCACCACAACAGACGGTCAGCCTATGGACCGAGCAGACATACTCATTGCTCTCCGTGAATCAGAGGATTTTGAGATGCATGAGTCAATATCGAGAATGCGCGAATTGGGAGTGATGATGGGCATGGCCCGTAGTAACCCCTGACAAAGATTTCAAAAAGAGCAGTGAACCAACATAGAACCGGAAACATCAGCCGTTATACCCTGAGATATTTACTGAAGCGGAGATCTGAGCACCTATGGACTTGTCCGGTGTGCGAAGAGGATAACCAACATACCTAACCATACTGTTGTCGGATGTATCATACCAACAGATGCAGATATCTCAGCAAAGCTGTAAACGTTAAATGTGGTGCACTATAACTTGGCGCAATATATCCCGGCATATTCAAACTCACATCTGATAAAAGTCGTATAGAAAATTATTATTTTTGGTTGTAGCTTCAGTCAATTTCGCTCGTGTATGTCCGCCTGTTTAGACCTCGTCAATTGTCTACTGTATCATTTATATGTTTGTGGCATACTGGTCAACGAAAGAGGGGACTTACCTCAAGAAGACTATTTTCTTCTGACGGTAGCCTCCTTCTGATGGCTGACGGAACGGCAAGCAGAGCATATATGGTAATGCCCCCAGTGCTGTGACACTTGTTCCTAATCAAGAATCAAGACTACTTTACCTGGTCAACTACGAGGAAGTGAAGACCATCGTGAAAAACAACTACAACAAAAACTGGAATGAAGACCACACCAAATATAATGCAGATGACGGGTATTACCAACTATCCCGAAGAGATAACGTTATTTTGCTGCGCCTCAGAACTGATCACAACAAAATGAGACATCACTTGTACACCAAATTTAAAAAAAGGTACAACAAGCCTTTGCCATTGAAACCTGACGAATTACAGCAGAACATATCTTACAAGACTGTCCCCAGTATACAGACCTGAGGAGAACGATTTTGCCCACCCCAATCAACGTCGTAGAGAAACTGTATGGCAGGGTGGAAACTAAACCAGGCAGCAGTCTATATCATAGAATCCGGAGTTCCAGCCTGACTGAATGATGATCGCAGAAGAAGAAAAATGATGGTCTGTTGTTGCCTATGAGGTGGATGTATGTTGTCTATTTTCTTATAGATATCTATATTTTTCTTCTACTGTGATGTATAATAGTTGCAGATTAGTGTTTTTACCACACTGTATGGCAGAGGGCGGCTGAATGATTCTTTTTGCCATGGCATTAGCTCTCATTTCCAGTAATAATAAAGTGGACAGCTAATCATTGAAAAAGGATGTTTCAGCAGTTTGTTTCATATTTTACTGTTCGTCAAATTTTATATATTTTGCTTTCATTTGTTTTGCTTTGTAATGCTTCTAATAAAGATCTGCAGTCTATGAATATTACTATGTTTGCTGGTGTTTACTGTTCTATTTATTTTTTTTTTAAACCGAAAGAAGTTTGACTTCTGTGCAAGCAAGAGCTCTCAGCGTCTGCAGTAACGATTCAACTTCTGCTCTTTAAGATGAAGCATATCTTTCCTGTTGTTAGTGCTCTGCTGAGGCTCTTTCAGTAGTTATATCTCTTCCATTTATGGTGCTCTCTCAGCTGGTCCATCTGTGTAAACATGTGTCCATTTGTTTGGTTATTATATTTGTGTTCAATTATTTTCTGTGCCAGAGACTTCAGCTGAGATGGTGTCAGGAACATGACCGTGCCGTGCTATGATGCAGAAAGGCGGCCGCATCATGTGTCACCAATAAAAATACATTGCCGCGGGAAGAAAACATTAATTAAGGAACTTTACAAAGATAGTAGAAATGAAATAGACATAGGCCCTATAGTAAAACAACGAAGGTCCCTGTATAGTAACTGCAGAGGTGGAAGAATCTATAGGCCTACAACACTTGAAATACAATAAATCTTCCTGGACCAGATAATATTACAAAGGAAGAATTAGAAGTGCTTGGGGGAGTATGGCATAGAAATAATCACCAAATGTTAAATGACATCTATAACAGTGGCAATATTTCATCTAATTTATTGCAATCAATATTCCTAGCCTTACCGAAGAAACCTGGCACAGTAGAATGTGAAGATCACCAAACAAACAGCCATATGAGCCAGATGACTAAGATCATACTTCTTATAATCATGAGACGAATAAGAGAAAAATTAAAACCAGAAATTTCAGAAGATGAATGTGGATTTGTGGAAAGAAAAGGCACAAGAATTGCCCTATATATAATACGAACATTGATGAAGAGGGCAATAGGCTTAGTAGCACACACTGACCTGTACTTGAGCTTCATAGATTATAGTAAAGCATTTGACAAGGGGAAACATTCAGAAATGATAAAATTTTTAGAAAAAACAAAGTTAATGTGAAAAATATAAAGATAGTCAGAAATAAGTATTGGAAATAAACAGCTGCGGCATAGGTGGTAATGCCACCAGATCTTTTCTCCCTGTGTACAGTGGATATTATGTGAAACATAGAAAGCATGTCAGGAATAGCAGTTTGAGGTTAGTTTGTTCTTTTCGTGCCGCAGACATGTGCCATAGGGCAGATGTTTTGATTCTCCATGTGTTGCGGTCCACTACACATGGAGTTTTAGTTCTTGTATGGTCTTGCATCCAATTATTTCCCCTTCTTTAAGTATGATATTTTTAAGGTTTGCTTTAGGTCTTCCTCGTTTTCTTTACCCTCAGGTGTCCACATAAGGGCTTGTTTATTTATTCTGTTTTTATCGTCTTAAAACGTGATACCAGGTATTTCCAGCTGCGTTTTCTTATGATGTTTGATATATTCTTGGTGTTTTTTTTTCTTAATTAAATCACAATCTGTTACAAAGTCACTCCATTTTATATTCATCAGTTTCCGGAGACATTTGTTTTCGAAACTTTTAAATTTTTGGTCTGTTGCTTGAATTGATTTCCAACTTTCACTTCCATACGTTATTACGTGGACAATACAGGAGTTGAAAAGCTTTAGCTTGGTATTTCTTCCTAGATCTTTGATTTCCAGATATTATGAATGAATATGCAGGCTGCAATTGCTATATTTATATTTCTTTCTTTTAATGAGTCTACGTCAGCAAACATTCGGCTTACAGACTACCAGATTAAAACGATTCTCCATCACATAAAGAATCAATAAAGCTCTGTTTCAGGAAGAATTGGTGTTTTATGATTGCGCTTATCATAACACAAATCAACCGATCACAGAAAATGCAAAATACAACTAGTTCCACATTGAACCGGAACCGGAAACAAGGTTATAATCTGAATAATCTTAAGATATGCTGACGATACAGTTATGATTGAAGGGAGCGAACCAGAACTTCAAGCCCTGTTAGAAACGGTAGTACAAAAAGGTGAAAACAAAGGGACCAGTTTAAATAAACAGAAAACAGAAGTAATGATTGTTTCAAAGAAATACCGATAAAATACAGTATTACTATCAATGATGGAAACTTAAATCAAGCGGATAAAGTCAAGCATCTTGGAACTATTTTACCATCAGATGGCAGGTGTTCCAATGAGATCAAGAACATAATAGCACAGGGCAAATCAACACTTCAAAAAATGAGAAAAATTATATGCAATTGAGTAATATCAATTCATACACGAGTTCGAGTGCTAGGGTGTTATCAATCAATATCAATCAATAAACCCATAACCCTTCAGGGTCGTAGGGGTACCACATTGGATGCTTCAGCACACAGAGTCCTCCAGCGAATTCTATCGTCAGCGATGCGGATGAGTGTGGAAATATCTAGCCCTGTCCATTCCTTGATGTTGTCTGTCCATGTCTTTATTTGTCCTCCTCTGCTTCTTCCACCCTCGACAGTTCCCTGCAGTATTGTTTTTGACAAGGAATCGTGCCTGCATACATGTCCGAACCATGCTAGTTTTCGTCGTTTCACTATTGAAAGCAATGGCTCCTGGACACCTGCACACATCTCTACTTTATTTCTTACGTACACATTGGTCTTATGTTCCCTATAGGAAATTCGTAGAATTCTTCTGTAGCATTTATACTCGAAAGCCTGTAATCTTCTCTCCATGTCCGCAGTGAGTGTCCAACTCTCACAACCATACAACACAACAGAAAGCACCAGCGACCTATACAGTTTGATTTTCACTCCAACACTGATGTTGCTTTTCCAAATCACAGTTAGCCTTGACAATGACGCTAAAGCCATCTCCAGCCTTATTTTTAGTTCTGCTTTGCATTTACCATCGCTGCATATACTGGATCCGAGGTATTTGAAGGTATTCACCTCTTCAAGCTTGTGTCCATTCATCATGATATTAGTCTGGTTTTCTGTGTCTCTGCTGTTTACCAAAATTTTGCTCTTATCTGAATTGATTTCCATTCCGTACTTGCTGGTAACTTTTTCTAACTTTGATGTTAATTCTTGCAATGATTGTTCTGACCCAGCTATAAGATCAATATCATCAGCGAAACGCAAGTTGCAAATAGGGCGACCTCCGATCGATATAGACGTGTTGTAGTCATGCAATGTTTCTTGTATGATGTGCTCTAAGTATATATTAAAAAGTACTGGGGACATTACGCATCCCTGTCGAACTCCCACAGTTGTTTTGGAGAGTTCTTCAAAACAACTGTGGGAGGGTGTTATATTGGGCCACTGCTTTTTTATGGAAGCGAAGTATGGACAGTAAACAAGAGTTCCCAAAATAAGCTGGATTGTGATTTTTATGAAAAATGATGAAAATTCCACGGACAGCCAAGAAAACTAATTTAGAAGTTCTCGGGAGATACTGAAGTAAAACGACAAATTATAGCAAAAATTAGAAACAGATAATCAAGATTATCAGGAATGTGATGAGGAAAGTAAAACTTGAACATTTAGTAACCACCGGAAAAATCAAGGGGAGAAGAGACAGAGGAAGACAAAGAGACATTTCTGGATGGGCTGTTACTGTGTTACAAAAGAAATCACCAACTGAACTTATTACCAACACAAAAAAACAGAGAGTTGTGGAGAAACATGATCGCCTACGGCACTCAGCATGACACTTGATTGAATGATTGGTTGATTTCGAAGGTTTGCCTCATGTTTAACAAATCTACCGCACAGTCATGTATAGAACATAGGCACATTCACTGAAACTCTCACGAGTCCACCTGTGGAAGATATAATGTGTAAGAACATAGATAACTATGAGATTTATGCAAATTTAGCTTGTTTTGGTAAGCATAAAAATGTAATTTTAAAAATAATTCTCTGTAGATTTAGCCCCTTTTAATATAGACAAGGAATAGAGCTGGGGAGATGACGAGTCCCCCTGGTACACCTTTCTTGAGACGGAATTAGCGTTCCATCCCAGCTTCACTTTTGCTGTGTGGTATATTGAAGTCCTGTATCTTCTGTACATTCCCCACTCAACATTATTTCTAAACTTCTTCTTCTTCTTCATCGTTCATTCTCAAACTCCCGCTCCTGAATTCTCTTGTAGCAGGACCATTGTCCTACTAGATTTCCAGCAGGATGTAGTCCAGAGAATGGAAATGCGTTGTGTCGCCGTTTTATTTGCGCCAATGGCCAGACACATCCGTCTTCTGCGGAATTTCTAAACAGTTGAGCAGACTATTTGATCGGTAGCTGGATTTGCTTATTTTCTAGTTCTGCTTGCTCCTGTTTGGGGTAATTTAAAAAATCTCACTACAAACATGCAAACAAACCTAAGAAATAACTACAGACATGAATGGCTACGACAGTGGGCCAGCTCAAAGACTGCACGCTCGCCCAAGTGGCTAGCAGGGGCCCGAGATGGGAGCACAGAATAGCAACATTGTTTATCTTTCATGCATGTCGCAAGAGGCGACTATGGAGGTTATGGGATGGAGTTGGCTGTCTAATCCCATATAGGGTGAGTGCCCCAAAGCCATGCTGAAGTAGGATGTGTCAGGCCGAAAGGCGCAGCCATCGCAGCAATGTTGTAAACTATGACACACCGTATGTAAACTAAGACACAACGGACTACATGCTGTCAATTTGCAGGAGTTTGAGAACGAACGCAGAGGAAGAAGAAGAAGACTGGACGCTGATCTCACTATATGAACACCAACAGAAACCCAACCCAATAGACCCTCTGAGACAACTCGAGAGATCTCCAGAGAACTTGAGCAAACCAGAGTCTCACATTCCAACCAAGAACAGGCCACGCCCCCGTTAATAAACATCTGAACAGAATAAATCCATTACACGAACCAAACTGCTGACACTAACGCACAAGAGGAGACTGTCGAACACCTACTACTGCAGCGCGCAAAACTTCGGCAAAACTAACAGCTATCCGACAAGAACTACTACCACCGCTTCCAACTATACAGAATACACTTTACACAACTTGACCACAGCTGAGCAAAACATGTGCATTCGCCAGAAGGGCTATGGTCTGTCAAGAGTTGCCTGCTCAAAGCGAAAGGGATTGAATCATCATCATCAAAACTGTTACTTGCCATGCAGATCATAATTCTTACAGCTGACGGGAATTGAACCAGATCCATATTAGTGGCACCGAATCGCCTTGCAACTCAAGTAATCACAATTTTCATACTTGACACACCACATCCCCCTACCTTCCAAAAGGTATGATCTCGTCAAGACATTCAACCTGTGTACTCAAGTCACCGAGAACGGACCAATCGAGACAAGGACTATTACAACATCAACGAATATCTCGTACAGGTATTTAAGTATCATTAGAAACACAAACATCATATTCGTACTACAAGGACCTAAAGGCCTGCATGTAAACATAAATAACATAACAATGTTGTTTAAAATATCTTACACACGTAAATTCAAGTAGGAAGCACGAGGATAAATAAAAAGAATTCTTACAGCTGACGGGAATTGAATCAGGTCCGTTCTAGCGGCACCGAATCGCTTTGCAACTCAAGTAAACATGTTTTCCCTACTGTAAGAAGTATTTTCATGTATTCTCATGCTTCCTACTTGAATGTACATGCATATCGAAGGAGGCTTGTATAGATGTTTTGTGAGAGGGTTGACTGCAAGCCCGTAGATAAAGAGGATTTGGAGTGTCTAAACCCCCACCCCTGTTAGAAAATAAAGGTGGATATACACTCCCCCTTACCTGTAACGACTTTCAGAAAAGGTCCTCAAATTACTCATTAAAAATGGAATTTCACAGGAAAATGAACAAGTGATCTGTAAAATCCTCATAATAAAGTACTGAAGACGTATCTATGGCCATAGTTGACTGTCCAATCGCAAGAAGGGGCAAAGTGACACAGAAGCCATGCTATAATAGTCGCATGTGTTAGGACGAAAGGCGCAAATATAGCAGCCACACTTTACTAAACCGTAACAATGCATTCCGTTCCCTGGACTACATCCTGCTCACCAGCTGGAGTTTGAGAACGAGCGTAAAAGAAGTGCTTTCGTCGACTCAAACCCATTCATTATTTTGCTTTCACTAGTAGCTGCGGCAAAGATTAAGAGAAAATCAATGCAGGATATTGGGAAAAAACGTCAGCTGGTTGCTACACAGAACTACAGCGCAACTCAAACTCTCACATAACTTCCGTATCGATTATGTAATCTGCGGCTGTTAGACACGCACGGAACGTGAATTCATAGCGCCCTCTAACAGACGTTCATTTTATCATCAAGAATCTGTGTTTTTGTCCTTCATATTTCCCTATTTATTATGTAAGACATTTATTATATTTAGTTTGATACCTGTGAAGCCATATCGTTTAATTAAGATACTACAGCAGCTTCTTCACTTGTCACTCTGACCTAACATAGTCTGGTTTGGTTATTTGGGTCATGGCCGACAAACGTGGAGAGGGACCCACGCATACGAGAGAAAGGAGAGACGGACCAAAACAAAGCAGCTTTGATAAACCAGCTCGCTGACCTTGGCTTTAACGTGATGTGTCATGAATTGGTTACGGAATCAGAATCAGTTATTTTCAGGAGTTCTTGAAGATAATAAATAACCATTGTTGTGGATACAAGTTCGGAGATTCATCATATTTTGTTGTAGAATTAGGAGTTGTAGTGTAGCCATTTAGTGGCAAATGTTAACGTGCTCATTTTTATAGCTTGTGTTGTAAATGTGAGTTGCAAGCTCAGTTCCGTAAAGTACAGGTTTTCGGTTCTGCCGGTATTATTTCAACGAATGATCTGGTTTGTTGTTAATAATATAATAAACGCGATGTGCATGGCGTTGTTCAGTTAAGGACTTCGAAATAAAATATTAAACTAACCAAACTAACTCCCAAAGCATATGTTAAATTATTTATTGTCTAGGCGTACCCCGTACTTAAATGTTTGCTGATAAATAATAAGATGGAATAAACTAAAACAAATTAAATAGGCATAGCCTATAGGCTTAAAAAAAAGGTAGATGAAAAGTAAAACTTAAACCCGTTCTGAGTTTATGAATGTAGACAACCTGTAACATGGGGAAAAACAACTAAAACTATAGGCCTAACGATTGCAGGCCTACTCCCTACTTAATATTAGTTTACATTGCGCCTGTGCCATTGTTTGATATTGTATACAATGTATAATTATAATACGTATGTTATACTATGTATGTTAATGAAATTAGTTATGTTATAATGTTAATATTATTATGGTCTAGCCTATAATATATTATTTTAGTAAATTGACTTATGCCAGGCATATTGACAATGATATGTAGGCCAATAAGCAGGCCAACTTAACCATGAAATGATACATCAAATTAGGCTTAAGGCCTGTCCAATATGTAAAGAGAAGAAAATAAACAAAGAGGTTCGAACATTTAAGATGAAGAAAGAATGGCTGAAGTACATTATAGTTCTCCGCAGTGACCTTTGCTCTAGTTTCAATGTGTTTTCTGTGTTTGTTGTGTGATTTGGCAAGCTTACTGGTAAGTACTTAGAGTAAGGTTACGATTAGAAATAATATTTCTAATGTGTGCGCGCACCTCGCTCCGTGTATAGCGGGCAGAAATACTGATCGCTCACCACAAATAATAGGAAATTGTAAAAAATGTGTAAATTGTAAAACAAACAGATTATGCATAAGTTCGTCTGTGTCTAGAGTTGAACTGTGGGATTGTCGGGATGTGACGTCACGGCAGCCATTATTTTGATTGGTGTTAACAGGAATCCATGATGTTGGATAGTTAAAATTGTCAACAGTGTGCTATTTATAGCACATCAGAGAACTATTCTGTACTTTCACCAGAAAGAATTATTAAAGGAAATGAAGATCAAGCAAATAAAATATTTTGGACATGTTAGAAAACATGACAACTTACTTGAGGGTAAACTTGAAAGGATGCGAGCAAGAGGTAGGCAGAGATACAAGTGGGAGACATCACAAGATGGACAGGTTACAGTCTAGCACAGTGCACCACCAAAACAAGAAACGGGATGTTAGAGGTCTGTTGCGGCCAACCTTTGTTGTGGAGATAGCACTTGATGATGATATGTTAAGTTATAGGCCATAGTTAGACCTATACTCTACTATAACAAAATAGGGCACAACTAAGGATCAACTCTTCACTATGACCTTTGTTCTAGTTTCAAGGTATAACTTAACCTTTGCAGTGTGATTGTAGAAGCTGTAATTAAAATTAAAGTATGTTATTTGGAACGGAATATTAATTTGGCATTAGCATTTTTTAGATTAGGGAGGAGGGTAAGGGTTAGGATCAGTTATAAATTAAAAAATGAATTAGTTATAAAAGTTATAATTAAAAATGTGGTTGATATCGTTTGCGTCGGGAGATGTGACATCACGGCAGCCCTTAATGTTATACGGCATCCATTAATTTAATTGGTGTTACACGAAAATCCATGACGTCTTTTTGTTAAAAATATAAACATTGTGTGCTATTTATAGCACAGTGAAGCGTTGATCCTTATTTTTACCCAAAATAGGTTACTATAATAATACAGCGGAGTACACCGTTCCCTCATAACAACTTGGTCCGGACTGATAAAATTTGTAGGCCTATGTGAGAACATTAATTTATTCTTCTGCATTCGCTCTCTGATAACCACCTCGAAGAATAGTGTGATTTCCACCAGGAAGCGTGAAGTACATTGTACTGCAAGTTCCACAGCAGAACTGTATTATTTGCACCTCAGTTGCCTCAATCTGTGGCCTGGACATCCAAGGCCCAGCACATTCATTTTCATCATGCCTTTAATTCGCGTAGTGGGCGTCCCTAGCCTGTGACAGCTTGCCTATCTGTCGGTGGGTGTGTATTGACTCTTTGCTGAGACGATTGTGTTTCGCAGCCAGTGAACTTGCCTCATGTAATTAGACGTTCTGTGCCCATCAGGTATTGAACTGTTTCTCATCTACGAGCCTGGTTCCGGTTAAGGAAGAGTTGGACCCGGGCTCTTTCGTCTTCTTAGCCGAGTTGTCATTCACCGACATTACGAAGCCCTCATCCAAGTCTGAGTTTCACCACACGTTTAGAAATTTGTTATATACAGTACAAGCAATATAGAATAGATATAATTGGGATTTTGAAAAGTGTTGTTATATAGGCTAGGGAAATTTGTTATAACAAAATGCATTATAGAGGGATTCTACTGTACTAAGTACATAAGGGGTCTGCAGAAAATGACATAGGCCTATATGTTCGTTGTAGCTATGTCATAGTCCTTTCTGGATACAGGCCTTTTGTTTAAACACACAATACAAAAATATTAAATCAATTTATTGATTATTGGGCCCTAAATATCTACGTAGATTTGTTAAAGGATAGACCTTCAAGATCAGTAAAAGAGAAGTATATTCCCTGTAGACCTAATAAGAATATGTTATAAATTAAATGAGGATTTGTTCATAAATTTTTTCAATAAATTATGGGGGAGATGTAAGAAAATGGTTGACAGACATTTGCCCTGACATTGGGGGGGGGGGGGGGGGGGGGGGAGAGTTCAAGATAAAGGCAATAATTGTAATTTTTTACATTATTTAAAATTTATATAGAAAAAGTGATAGAAATTCAATTATGAAATTAATATCAATTTTCAAATGTAAGATGTTGAGGTCAAGAGAAGACCGTTAACTCTCGGGTAATATGAACACTCAGTTATCACATACTGAAGGACATACTGAATCTGAGATCGGAGGACCTATGCACTTGTCCAGGTTGCCATGGTGATGATCTGATGGCCAACTAAGGTTCCGTGGGTTATTGCTTGAGGCTCTGAAATTGTTTTGCATGGTATTCTAATTAAGTTGCTCTGATCAGAATAGAGTACATATGTAGAAATCTGAGAAAAATGAAGTCAAACCTGTCCACTTTTTTAGTCCATTTGACAGCAGCTCTTCTTCTTGTTTACAGTTTTTGTCGACACTGGAGGTTGACACCATCAAGAAAGCAAACTTCACTTTTAATGCAAATACTAATAAAAGCATATACTAATAAAATCAGATCCTAGGACAGATGACATGTATTTTCAAGAACAAATATGTAAACATAGACACTAAAGTTGCATTATACAAGACTATTATTATTCCATCACTGTGCTACCAGTGCCAAACCTGGACAATAACAGCACAAGACAAAAGAAAAATAGTGACAACAGAAATGACATGTCTACGTAGAATACTTGGAGTGTCATTAAGAGATTGAATTATAAACGATAACATCAGACAGATAACCAAAACAATACCAGTATTGGAACACATCAAAAGACAACAGATCGAGTGGTTTTCACACGCTTCCAGACTACTGACATATGCCATGACACATAAAAATAACGGTTATAAAGCCAGAGGCAGACCATGTAAAAGATGGATCACAGAAATCAAAAGAAGCCACAGGAACAAGCTTACAAACAGCGCACAAGAAGGCCATCTCCAGAGAACTCTTCCACCCCCTGATGCCGCAAGGCAAACACAGACACAGCGTATAGATAGATTAACAAAAGAATATATGGACAAAGATACACAAATATAATCAAAGATAGACCATGAAAATGGTGGATAGAAAACATAATATAATCTTGAACAAACATGGATTAAATGCGTACCAAGGCAACACATCTGACCTTGGAACGATAACTGAGGTTCCCAACCATATGCTTAAAGCCAAGTATAGATGCTAACATCCATCAATCACCGGGGAAAGACAATAAATAGCAGCAGAATAAACTTAGTTAAATAAATGTAGTCCTTACAATTAGAAAACTTATAAGCGTTCAGATTTATTGAAACATTCTATATTTTAGTTCTTCTATGTATGTTCCCAAACTTCTGGCTGGAAGGATGTAAGGTTCTGGCCCATATCTAGGGTCTACCTAAACGTCTATAAGCGGAATGTGAACAAACTTAGATATTATGCACAGGTTCATTGCAAATGCGTTATGGAGTGCTTGATTACCTTACTTGCAGAGCATATTGTCAGAAATATAGCAAAATGTGGCTAATGTTAGCGGAGGTTAAATTATGCCATGAGTCAGCATCAGGATAATGGTAAGTTTAAAGGGGGGGGGGATTAGGGTGTTAGCATAGTGTTAGATTTAAACCTAACCCTACCACCCAACCCCATCCTAAACTCTGTATGTCTGTTTACTGCACCCTTATCAAACATTTGATGGCACCAATGTGCATCAGAAGAGAAAGGATAACATTAGAGTTTAGTTTGGGGGGGGGTGTTAGGTGTACTGTTACAACTAATCCTAACATCAAGCCCCCTGCATAATGCGTCTACATAATGCATTATTATCATTCGAAGACAAATTAAGCATCTATATGGCAACCATTGCTTTAACAGAAAGAAATGAACCGGCATAGTGATGTCACATAAATATTTTTGTTCCGCGATGACTTTTTCAGTCACTTTGACCTATGGATGGGCTAGCCAACCACACCCCAAAACCTCTTTAGTTGCCTCTTGCGACATGCATGGCAGGTCCAAATAGAGCTATTCTATACTCTCTTTTCTGTTCCGGGCAATACAAAATGTAATTTCAGATACTGTTTGTTTGTTTGTTTTGTGTTCGCTCCATTGTAACCAGCATGGGTACCCATGAGATTTCCGCCGGGAGCGTGTTTACGTTGTGCTACCATTATGCACCTTGTAGGCCTAGCACATCTGATTTCGGCATGCCTTGACAATTTGGGTGGGCTACCCTAGCCTATGACAGCCTCCCTATCTGTCGCAGGCGCGCGCGTGTGTGACTCTTCGCCCAGACGATTTTTGCTCTCGTCTGTCTCGTACGAAGTGTTCCACTGTCTATGAACTTGCCTCGTGTAATTGGACGTATTGTGCCTGTGCCCATCGGGTACTAAACCGTTTCTCATCCGTGAGCCTGGTTCCTTAAGAGGAAGAACTCACCAGAAGAGTTTGACCCTGGCTCTTTCGCCTTCTTAGCAGAGTTGTTGTTCACCGACCTCATGAACCCCTCACCTAAGTTCGAGCCTCACACCATGCGTTTGAGAGCAAGGCATTCTCGAGCTGAGCGACCTTGTCCCAATAGCGCCTGAACCCTTTCTCTCTGCAAGTGTGTTTCGTCAGGGCTGGTTGATTCGGCAGGTGAGTTGTTACACACTCCTTAGCGGGTTCCGACTTTCCTGGTCACCGTCCATTTCAGATACTGTAAACAATATAATTTTGGATACTGTAAATGTTGTAATTTCATACACTAAATACAATGTTCCACTGAAGACGGGCGTGTCGGGCAATTGGCGCAAATAAAACGGTGACACAACGCATTTCCATTCTCTGGAATACATCCTGTTGGAAATCTAGAGTGGATCATGGTCCTGCTACAAGAGAGATCCTGCAGGAGTTTGATAATGAATGCTGAAGAAGAAGATATACAATGTAATTTCAGATACTATAAACAATGTAATTTCAGATACTATAAATGATGTAATTCTATCCCATTTATGTGCTCTATTTCTCACATTTTTTGGGGGACATAATTTACCGATAGTGTAAAATAAAGTGTCCAGCATCTTTGTTTATATCATGAGGCATAATGGGGAACATGCGGTTAGGCCCATATTTTTTCACTAACTGCATACTTTTGGATGATGTGGTCAGCATCATGACTGCCCCCTTTAATTTCCCAGAAGGCCTGGTACTGTACCAATTTCCGAAGGCTAGGTCGGCTTAATAAACACTCAGGTCTAAAAATATATACATTTGAATTGGCAATTAAACCTTTCATCGCCTGACTAGAGTCCAGACATGTAACGACAAGACTACTGGGTAGATGATCCTTAAATTCTAAACAGTTGTTGAAAATGTAGTGGAGCATAAAAATAAATAATGTTGATGTAATTTATGAATAGCCCAAAACTGTTAATATAGAACAGAAAGCTTACATGGCTTTTGTTAATCCGTGTCCATATTTACGGAAAGTTAGACAAGTAATTATTTGTTACAAAAGTGTACAACATTGGCGTACTAGAGGAAAAAATGCAGATTTAGAATAACTCATATTTTATATAAAATAATTTATGGAACAATACACAAAAATGGATGTGGGAAATGTTTTAGATTATTATATGCTTTTAAAAAAGAAATAGACATTTGAAAGTGTGTTGTTCTTATGTTGTAATAGGAAAGTGATAGAGTTGTGTATGAAGTTACATAACACATTTATGAAATTATGTAACTGATTTATGGAATCAATATACGTATTCATGGAATCATGTAGCTGATTGTTCCTTAATGTGTAAATGCAGCGACCCGCTCATGACATGAATCCAGCGGACACAGTCTCTGAAGACTATTCCCTTGCCTCTATAAAACATAAACTGAGTCCAAAACAACGTATTCAACATCAACAGAATTCACAAAGTCATCAACAGAATACACACAGTCAACAACAGAATCATCTTTCACAGACTCAACATCATCAGAATGCAAAGAACCAGCAAAATGATCACACCAAAGAACACTTGCAGAACCAACAACAACTCAATCAACAAAGCCAACAAAAAATGCAGAACCAACAGCATATGCAGAATCAGCAGCATCAAGAAAATCAACGTGGGATTCCACATCTTCAGAAAGTTAATTTACCACGACATCTTCAGCAGCAAAACTTGCAACTTTCACACCAACAGCTGAAAGCTCTTGTGTTATTACAGTAAGTACATTTGTTATATAAAAAAATTTCTTTCTGATTATTCATAACGTCTACCATTTCAAAAAAATTCTTTCTGATTATTCATAACGTCTACCATTTCAAAAAAATTATTTTTGATTATTCATAACGTCTACCATTTCAAAAAAATACGGTGGAATCTTGTTATAACAACTTGGTCCAGACAGACAGCATATGGAGGAACAGAAATTAGCTGTATACAGTATAAACAATATAGAGAAAAATATAATTGGGGATTTTGAGAGGTGTTATATAGGGAAATTTGTTATAAAAATGCGCTATATGGGATTCCACTGTGTGAAATCTGTAATAGGTTTACTGGTATGGCTGGTATCTCAGAACTGCCAACATACATACATACATACATATGAAGTGACTCCGTGAACATGCTTTGTAAAGTTGAGCTGGTGCCACAACCAGTAATGGGTAGAGTTGTTAGGACAATCTAAGACCAGAAAGATTACTTGTATTTTGTACTAATGCATGCAAGTAAATGAGAAAAACTAAAGCAGGTGAATAGTTTCAAATATTTAGGAACATTAATAACTTCAGATGGTAAATGCAAGAACGAAAATATAAGCAGAATAGGACAAGCAATAGCAGCATTCCATAAAATGAAAAATATCCTATGCAACAAGTCCATATCGATGGATACTAGAAAACGTGTCTTCAAATGCTACATTGAACCAGTGCTACTCTATGAAAGTGAAGCATGGACAATAAATAAGACATCACACAAATCATTGGAGGCAGCAGAAATGTAGTTTTTCGAAGAATGTTATGCATTCCTTGGACAGCAAAGGTTACTAATGAAGAATGTCTTAGAAGGATGGATGTGAAACAATGCATTATTGATAATATAAGAAAAAGACAGTCAACATTTATTGGGCACATACTGAAAAGAGGAGGCATTGAGAATATAGTGACAACAGGAAAGATAGAAGGGACAAGTTTGACTAAATGTCTTCGATTGAGGACACCAACAGAGATGTGAGAGATCGATGTACATGGAGAAATATGATCGCCAACGGCACTTGATGATGATGACATGCAGGTTTAGAGGGTAATTATTGAGTTGATAGGATGTTGAATATGGTCACAGTATTCAAAGGATCATTAATGGACCATGCTGGCATAGTCAATGCTGAAGGGATCTGCCTGCTCAGAGGTAAATCATGATTGCTCTCAAGGTTGTGGGAAATTGAAGTACAAAATGAAAAAGACTGGGATACTTTATTGCAGTCTGTTCTCGAAAGTGCTGAAGTGTTACAAGCCAATCTTCATACAAAATATAGGTGGGGTGATCACAAAAAAGAACCGGTACCACTCCAATCTTAGAATATATTAAGAGACAACAGATAAAATGGTTTACACACATCAGCAGACTACCATCAGACAGCATACAACAGCAAGCTATGCTGCACATATACAGTGGAGGCCGACAACGAAAATGATGGTCCACCGAAATAAGAGAGGCGACGAACCCCACAATATACACAAGAGGGCCATCTCTAGAAAACTCATCTACCCCTGACGCTGAAAGGCAACAAAAGGTTTAGCAAATAGATAGATCACAAGTGCAGTGACATTTCTGTTTCATTCAACATTACTATTATGTTGCATGTTGTTACGTAGAATGTTCTCAATCATGTTGGTGCCCAACATTTTGCAATATCTTCCGGTATTGTATCACAGATATCTTCTTGTTCTTCGTCTGCGTTAGTTCTCAAACTCCTGCAGATCAGCAGGATATAGTTTTGAGAACAGGATGCGTTGTGTTATAGTTTACAGCATAGCTACAAGATCACTGTGAAGTTGCATAATTTTTCAGCCTGACACATCTGATTTCAGCATGGCATCTGTATCACTTTGACCGTATATGGAATGGGACAGCCAACTCCCCCAAAACCTCAGTCTCCTTAGTCACCTCTTATGACTTGGCAGGTCATGACATTGCTATTCTTTGCTCCCCATCGAGTCCAACAAGGCACAGGTGTAAAGATGTCTAATTCTGTATGCTCAGCACATTAATGTTCCTTTAGCGCTGAAGTTAGGGCAGAGGTCAGATCTCTCCAACTCTGTCAGTTCAAAGATTTGAACACATAACTGCAATATAAATTCACAACATGTAAAAATTGGGTACAATACAAGAATCAGTGGACAGATCACGTGACAACATACCAACTTTTTATTTTCATATGCTATTGCACTATTTCGTAAACGTAAAAAGTCGTAACTTAAAATACAGATCTAGCAAATTGGGTGCAATGAACTGGCCATTCGCCTCCCACTCAGTGTGCAGCGCGCATACAGAGTGATCAGGAGCTCTCATCTCGCAACGTGTAGAATATTGGATGAGTCGGTATATGCATCTTTATCGGAATTTCGTTCCATTTAATTATGTTGGCTATTTGTTTTGTAGAAACCTGTCCACTGATTCGTGTATTGTACCTAAAATTGTAACATTCCCTGATATGCCAGTGCTTACTATACTGTCAGCAGTTAGTTCCTTCGCAGAATGTCAAAGTCTTTTAATAAATTGTATATGTGCTCGAGTCTCTGCATCCATGAAGTGCATTGAATGATTCCCAGTCGTGTGTCCTATGTCATCTAATGTCCTAACTGCATCATGTGAATGCCATTTGTTTGATACAACAGTACTTCCTTATGACTGAGAAACTGCAGAAGACAATAGTCACACATGGATCTAGTCAGATCAGTGCAGTTCATTTGTTATATTCTGTTCTGTTTGCATGTGTAGGGAGCTTCTCTGCTTTCTTTCTTGCTTCTCTTTTCTTATTGATAAGTTCAGGTGTCTTTGTCCAGAATGGGCTATATTTCATTTTGCATCCTCAGGGGATTATTCTGTAGGCTGCATTAAGTATGGTTGGAGTGATGTTTATGTATAAGGTGTTTATATCTGTATTTTTGTCAATCTTCACTAGTTTTTCATCTGTGCAAGTTTTGAATTGTTCCTAGCCTGCTTGTTTGTAGTTTCAGCGAAGTGTTTTTATGTTGGTTGGTTTCTTGTTTGTAAGATTTGGTGGAGTAGTGTGCGGTGGTCTCTTCCTATGTCACCAATGTCTCTCAGAATACAGTCATTTTGGAGGTCTGTGGATATGATGGTCAGGTCAGGTCGGAACATTGATCCACTGGTTCTGTGGCGGAGTGTGCGTGTGGATGAGTAATCTTGTAATATTATTAGGAAGCTGGTGTTGCATAGTTCCTCTGTGTTGTTTCCCATAGTGTTTCTGTCCTTGTATCCTGTGGCAGGTATGTGTGCATTGAAATCTCTCGCAGTGATAGTTCTCTTGGCATCTATGGTGCTGATGTTTCTTGCAGTTTGGTGGGCAGTATGCATTGAACACTATACACCTCAGGCCATGGTACAATATAATTATTTCTTGCATATCATTTCCGTTGTTTTTCATGTTTATGACTTCTCTTTGCATGCGATTTCTTGAATGATCCTCTTCGGAAGCCTGCTTGAGAGTTTTTCAGGAACGCTGAAGCTTCAACCACCAGCATGATCTGTTGTTCAGCATTATTTCTGCAAGTTTACTGATGTTAAAAGTTAAAGAGATTGGCTGAAAGCTTTTTCTGTCATCTTCAGGCGTATCCTTCTCTAGTATTAGCTTGATAATAGCGGTCTTCCAGGCTGTTGGCAGGGTTTCACTTTGCCAAGTTGTATTTATGAAGTTTAGGAGCTCTGTTTTTCGCTTTGGTTCCTAGTTGGTGGATCACTTCATTGGATATTTTATCAGGACCTGGTGCTTTTCTTGGCTGTAGTTTCTTTAGTGCAGTCTGGAGTTCTTGAATGGTGATGTTTTCATCACAGTGAAGTGTTTGTTGTTTTGATCTTTCTTTATATTTTAGAATCTTGCTAATTGTATTGTCTAGTACTTTCCTGCTGGAGATTTTGTTGTTCTTGAAAAATATTTGTTGAAACTATTTGCTTTGTCTGTGTCTTGCACTAGTCCCTGCCAGTCTTAATTTCCAGCCTTTGCTGGCTGGACTAAGCCACATCTCAGCGACTAGTAGCTGGCCTCAATGGGGCTTAGTCCTGCCTACTCGAAAAGTTTGCTCACCTCTGTCATAGAGGGTCAAAGTGACCCAGAAGCCATACTGAAACCAGAGTGTCATACAGAACTGTGCAGATATCACAGACAAGCTGTAATGTAAACCACAACACTGAACTACATTCTGCTAATCTGCAGAAGTTCAAGAATGAATGCAGAAGACGAGCAAGGTTTAGAGATTAGTGTCCCTTTGACATGTCAAATTTCCCTCCTTGCAATTTAATCTTGTATTATGAATACTAATCATGGAGTATAAATAAACAGGGAAATGGAACATTAGACGACATAGAGATAGATGTAGTTCTATAGAAGAATATTAGGAATACATTGGAGAATAGAAAATGAGAAGATGATGGAATATACAAATACGAGAAGAGTCAATCTATATTTTTGTGTCATGTGATAGAGGGGAGAAATATAGCGAGAAGAGACAAGACTTAAGAGAAAAATTATTTAATACATGTTACAGCAGAAAGTCAAACAACAATCCTGATTCAATTTACCAGAGATAGTTATTTATTCATGATGATTTTGGATTCCCATTATCAGTTGTCATGCTGTGTGATGCTGAATATTGTATTGAACAAAAATCATTGCATTAGGAATGGTATTATAGCTAAGAGTTCTTGTCTGTTATAACTGAAATCGTGTGTATATTGCAGTGGCTTGAGAGACGAATCAAGAATAGAAGTGGGTTGATTATGCCACCCTATTGGTAAAGGTATAGAAGTGGGTGCGGGTTGATTATACCACCCTATTGGTAAAGGTATAGAAGTGGGTGTGGGTTGATTATGTCACCCTATTGGTAAAGTGGGTGCGGGTTGATTATGCCGCCCTATTGGTAAAGGTATAGAAGTGGGTGCGGGTTGATTATGTCACCCTATTGGTAAAGTGGGTGCGGGTTGATTATGCCACCCTATTGGTAAAGGTATAGAAGTGCGTGCGGGTTGATTATGTATGTCACCCTATTGGTAAAGGTATAGAAGTGGGTGCGGGTTGATTATGCCACCCTATTGGTAAAGGTATAGAAGTGGGTGCGGGTTGATCATGTCACCCTATTGGTAGAAGAATAGAAGTGGGTGCCCGTTGACTATGCCACCTTATTGGTAAAGGTATAGAAATGGGTGCGGGTTGATTATGTCACCCTATTGGTTGAAGAATAGAAGTGGGTGCCCGTTGACTATGCCACCTTATTGGTAAAGGTCAGGTGTATATCTAGGATACCACATGTGTATATCCAAGATGTCAACTAGGATGCCACAGGTGTATATCCAAGATGTCAACTAGGATGCCACAGATGTATATCCAAGATGTCAACTAGGATGCCACATGTGTATATCCAAGATGTCAACTAGGATGCCACATGTGTATATCAAAGATGTCAACTAGGATGCCACATGTGTATATCAAAGTTGTCAACTAGGATGCCACATGTGTATATCAAAGTTGTCAACTAGGATACCACATGTGTATATCCAAGATGTCAACTAGGATACCACATGTGTATATCCAAGATGTCAACTAGGATACCACATGTGTATATCCAAGATGTCAACTAGGATACCACATGTGTATATCCAAGATGTCAATTAGGATACCACATGTGTATATCCAAGATGTCAATTAGGATACAAGATATTTCCTTTTCTCAATTATATCCTGCTAAATGGCAGGCGTTTTACAATGAATGAGGAAACGGCTAACTTCACAAAGACACAACGAAGGGACTGAATCAGATAAGGAATAAACGGCTAATTTCATAAAAAATATAATTAAGGCGCTGTGCATCAAATAAGGATTCAATGGTTAACTTCGCAACATTTACAGAGGACTAACTTTTTGGAAATTCATGGTGGATGGCGGAGGCAATTGAGAGTTAGGAAGATCTATACTCATCGGACTACAAAAACTATAAGCACACATACTATTCACCTTATAACACATACATGTCAAAGTGGAAGAAGCAGGTGCAACATAAACCCGATACAACACATCACTTGCAAATACACTAACAGACCGCACTATTTCGCCTTAGAACAGATCACTGCAGCTTGGAGAAGACAGTGGGCTTCACCCCGATGACATGCCTGACAATCTAACATAACCGCCGAAGAAGAAGATTCTTCACCTTTTGGTAAAAGAAGAGAAATTCCTGTAGGAGTGAACCACCTCCAGATCAACAAATTGCTAGTCACTATGCGCAGTTGTTGAGATCTCTTGTGTAAGATTAAAATTTACATTGATGGTCTTAACAAACAATTTGAAAGATAGTCAGTGCAGCGCTTACTTAAGATCCTGCAGACTGCGTCAAACATCTTGGCCCAACCGATTAATTCAAGTGTCTTGTTGATCACTTTGTGTATACTTTGCGTCACCAGCCAATGGAAAGCGCGAATCAGCCAAGATGAGAGACACACGTTAGCGGGCCCTTAAGTATACTTTTGTCAGTGCAGCTAGATATCACACTTTCATATCAGCTACTATATTCCGCCGATAACTTTTCAAGATAAGATAACACAATTTATACAATATATTATTGTCACTGTTCTGGCAGATATATCAGAGTTGTGTATACTTGGTATTTTATCACTGCCTGACGCAAACCATGAACAATAAAATTGCCATCTATGAGTGTTGTAAGAGATAAGTAGTACGTTAGAGGGAATCAAGTTGGCTAACACACCCTGTATGTAAAAAAAAAAAGACATAGAGATTCGGGAAAACTGTACTTGGACAAGAGTACTTAATAATCAATTTAGCTGTGATCAGGTACCTCTTCACAACGGTAGCCTTTCTGACAAAATCACAGGTTCTTCTGAGTTGTGTAAACTGAAGCCACACCCGGACTCATAAAGTTGTCTTAAAGGAAGGGCTGTGTAAGGATGGTTTATGTATGCACATTTAGTCCCTGAAGGAATTCATTCCAGTATCTCAGGATTACCATGTCCTGTCAGGATCAACTATATACTTATTCTTCTGTCAGATTTTGTTGATCTATCGGCAGTGATGGCAGATCTAACATTCCCCCCATCACCCAATAGTCAGAAAGACAAAAGGTGCAATTTTCATTGGCATGCATATCTTTTAGCACCCATGAGGATTATTTGATAGAAGACAAGAATCAGAAATTGAAGCAAGACAATGTTTGTTTTTTTCCCCCACAGCTGCAGGTTGTTAGTTTATTCCCAACTTTCCTTAGTCCACTCCTACAACATTCCCGGATAGGTCAGTGGTCCTATTCTTTACACACTGAACTAGAAGTCTATGAATATGAATAAATATGCAAACATCTCAAATTTGAGCAGTTCAGTCGGCGCGTGTCTCTCTGGGGGTCACATGAAGGGAGAAAAGTGTAGCAAGCTTGTGACATGTCATACATCTCAAACTTGAACAGTTCATCGCCCCATATCTTTCTGAGGTACCATAAGCGGAGAAAAGAGTAGTAACCTTGTGACATGCCGTACGAGACGACCAAGGAGGTTTTTGGTTGGAGGTTGGCTGTGCCCTCCCATGTCGAGTCAAATTGAAGCTGTGCCGAAGCAGGATGTATCTAACCGAATAACGCCAATATCCAGCCAATCTGTAAACCACGACACAGCGTATTCTGTTTTCGGGATTAATCCTGATAATCTGCATAAATTTGAGAACTAACGCAGAAGAAAAAAAACCAGTTCGGTGCCATATTTTATAGAAACATTCTGCTTATTTGTGATTACTTCTTCTTCTTCTGTGTTTATTCTCAAACTCCTGCAGATTAGCAGGCTAAGTCCGGGGAATGGAATGTGTTGTGACATGGTTTACAGCTAAGCTGAAATATCTGCACCTTTGTCTGACATCCGGCTTTAGCATACTTTCCAAGTCACTTGACCCTCCGTGGAATGGGAAGTCAAAACCTCATTCTCCACTCCTAAAACCTCATTAGTCGTCTCTTACGACGTGCATGACAGGTAACACTGTCACTATTCTTTGCTCCACTTTCGGGCCTTGGAAGATCACACACTTCTATTATTTACTTGCTACAATTAAGTCTGTTCATGCTAGCTGTGAGCAAGTAGTGTATAGTGTTATCTGCGTGGTATGTATATCTGGCGCTTAGTACTCTGGATTGATGTGCGTTTCGGACCGACAAGATACTTGATTCTATTTCAGACGCAGATTGTTGGGCACACAGGCCACTCAGAAAGCATTGATAACCAACTGAATGTAAATTTTGTCAAGAAAATCACTGAAGATGAGTCAGAAATAAATCTGGTATGATTGATAAGTCATGAGCTGAATTTGTTAACCAACTTTTTATATTCTACGCTGTTTTGTGATAACACATGCGTTCTGACGACTTGGTAAAAGTGGCATTAAATGTTAACTGGACAGTTCGGTTTCTAGTGCTTTCTGTCATCTTATAATTTGCACCCACCACAACCTTTTACATTAATGACCAAGTAAACATCCAGTGTTTTCGGGATAATAGACAATATCACATTGTTTGTTATATTTTTTTTTCTCCGTAGCCGTCCCAATAGCCAAGGCTGTGTGACGTGTAACCAAGTCCTTCTCCTGAGTTAGTCATATGCGCAGATTTCAGATCAGATTACTGACTTATTTTTATTCTTTTCGGACTTTCCGTGCTGTGTATTGACTGCCGATAAAAAGTATAAGCAGTAAACAGACTCAGCACGTAGGACTGTGTAACACTTTGTAGTTTCACTGATTCACCGACATTACAGAATAACGACTAAGTCGGCTTGTATAGCTGTTGCTGATTTGAAATAGCCGTGCTGGTTGGGACAGATGTTCCGTGTTGGTGAAGGGAATTTCATAAATTCCAGGAAGACGTGTAACAGCGAGACTTCCCGGTATAATATAGTTTTGTGTAATTGAGATGGTCTTATTTCTAAGAATTTTTTAATTTGTATATTACATTTTGACCGGGCAGTGTTTTTTTTTCTTTTTACCTTGCTCTCATTAATTTTAAACCCCCCCCCCCCCCGCGCATGTGTTACCGATTCTAAAGGGGATATAATACTACAGTGGAATTCTTTTATAACGTATTATTTTATAATAAATTTTTTAAATATAAAAACACTTTAAATTTTTATTTATTCTATATTATTTGTAAACAATATCCAAATACATTAATTTGAAATAAAATCCACAGGAAGAGATATAAGAGTTATTTAATCGTACAGATGTGTCACGTCAAGGAAGTATGTAAACTGTGTACATAGATATAAGAGTTATTTAATCGTACAGATGTGTCACGTCAAGGAAGTATGTAAACTGTGTACATAGATATAAGAGTTATTTAATCGTACAGATGTGTCAAGGAAGTATATAAACTGTGTACATAGATATAAGAGTTATTTAATCGTACAGATGTCATGTACAAGAATACAGAACAGATACAACTGTTGGCTGTATGATTATTTCTGTATTCTTCTGCGTTCTCAAACTTTCACCGGTTAACAGAATGTATCCCTAAAGACATCTCGTGGTGCACCCTGGTAGCTGGCCATAGTATATGATCACAAATGACCACCATCTTCTGGATCGTGTCCTGGTAGTGTAGGCTGAAATTGAACGAGATTTCATTAAACAGAGACTTTGATATATATATATATATATACAGTTGTATTTTATTCCTGGAGTTTGTTTTCACACAGAGATTATTAGAGAGAAAACATTGTCTCAATTACAGCAGTAAGCAAGTACGAGCTAAGGTTGTGTGAATTCTTTAACATAACGTGACAATTATCTGTACACTTTCTACAACGAAGATACGTTACGCTGAGTGTACCAGAATATTATTATCACTTATTGAAATGGTGAATGCAAAGTTCATTTTCTACAAACTAATGTGTAGCAAAGTCAAGAAAATGGCAAAAATTCAAACAAACCATATGAAGTAAAAAAAAATATTGGAAAAAAAAAAGACAGAACTATTTACCAAAAAAAAAAAAAAAGACAAACCTTTTTTTACCCAAAAAAGACTCGCAGATTCTGTCTCACTTTGCGCCAAAACTTTTAACGGCAGTGCAGGTGCAGGTAACTGACCAATTTTTAAAAAAAAGCTTTCACAGACCTGTCCTCATAGTTGGCGATTTTATCACTTTCTGAAACCAGTATCTCATCCCATGTGTCTGTCCCTTTCCACGAGTGTGGGAAACTCCTGAATAGAAACGATGCCCAGAGGGAAGGTAAACGTGTCCGGCGTCGGCTAGGTTGGGCGTTTATAGTTTATTGTCCAGTTGTCTTCATGTTAAAGGGAAATTCAAATACCTGGACAGAATATTCACACATTTATATTTTTTTGGCGCCTTCGTTGTCACGTGTGCTCGATATTTAAAAAAAAACCACCACACAGATCACAGAGAATAAGAATTGGTAGAATTTATGCGTTGATGTGGGTTCCCTGAATTTCTTGTGTTTTTCCTTCTGCTTTCGTCCGTCCTCAAACTCCTGCAGATTAGCAGGATTAGTCATGACTTTTTTGTGTACTGCTATATCTGCTCTTTTCGATCCCCTCCACGCCTCCTTACACCAGACTTCATGAAATTTGACTGCTGAAACGGGCATACAACACCACCCCAAAGACTGCTTAGTTGCCTTCTTCGACATATATGGAAGTTAAACGTCGTTATTCTTTGTTCCCATTTCACGCTAGAGAAACACACTGTCTGCCTTCTTTGGTTGTCTTTAAACTCCAGATTTGTGGGATATAGACATATATATGAGAACAGAATATGCGGTTTCTCTGTCTACAACTTGACTGTGATATCTGTAGCTTTTGACCGGATACACCCGACTTCAGCATGTCTTTTGGTGCACTTTGGCCAATTATATTCAACAGGTAAATCCAGGAATATGGTAATTACGTTTTGATAATCACTGAATCCATACATAATAACACGCACAAATCTACGTTTCGACCAAAAGGCCTTTATCAAGGCAAAAATTACATTTAAAACATGCAACAATTAATTTAATTTTGTTGTAATTTTTGTCTTGATAAAGGCCTGTTGGTCGAAACGTCGATTTGTATGTGTTATTATGTATGTCTTTGGTAATTAGCAAAACTTCATTACTATATTCCTGGATTTATCTGTTGGATTTCAGTTTTCCGCAGTAAGTACATAGTAAAGTAAAGTAACCCATAGCATTTACTAATGCCGTAGGGGTGTGAGATGTTAGCGATCTCACATTTCACAGGCTCTGCAAATGAGGGCGGTAGCCATCTCCTCTCCCTCGCAGTCTTTACTTCCCGGATTAATCCGGTACCCATTTAAGGCTGGGTCGACCTGGGAGCCGTTGCGATCTGAAAACATTTCCGCCTCAACTGGGGAATGAACCCAGGACCACTCATATGCGAAGCCAGTGCGCTAACCACTGCGCTAACGCGGCTATTCATCCCTTTGGTTAAGTAAAATGTGCCTTTTATAATGGGGTACGTTTTTTTCAACCACGAACGTTAGTTCAGTTTGGTTATATCAGTGCTGTCGAACCATTAAATAGTGTGTGACGCTATTCTAGTAATTCAGTCACTACAACCGGTGGTTATTATGTGTGTGATATATTCAAACCCCGCCCATAAACCTCCTTTATGTAGGAACCGGTGTCAGAGCTTGCTCAGGTCGCCACAATAGTTTCCAAGCTGTCCATCGCAATACTGTTTCTTTGGCGACAACGCCGAGCGTCAATGATGATATCATGTTTGAAATGCGAGGTAGGCCATGTAGCACTGATTTGTATCCTTAAGGAACCTCGGACTACTACCGTGTTTAAAAAATGTCTTTTAAGGCGCATAACATTGATTTCTAGGGCCCATATCACTGCGTGCAGCGTTATATTGATCGTACAGGGGTCACTAATGACGCAATGGTCAATCCAATCCCGGTTTTTTTTTTAAATATGGCGTGCCTTCCAGCTTGTCTGGTTGGATAACAGTTCTTTGTGAGATATTTTATTTGATCAGAAATTTAGAGAGTTGTTCTTAGTTACTCTATGCTAATAGGTATCACTTTTGACATCTTTACAACTCTGTAGATAAAGATGGATGGGTTTTGTAGTGTTCACCCCCCCACCCCAAAACCACACGTAAATAAAACATGTCATCTAGTAATAAGAGAAATAAAAGGAAAAGAGAATAAACACCAATACAAGTTTAGCTAAGGCCTCTCTAGAAGAGCTAATCGGATAAACAATATAGCCACATTTAGTACACATCCCCCTTATGTTGCCCAGTCCGAAAAGGGTAACAATTGACACTTTACCTCTCATGCAATTCATACAAGGCGACTCAATGAGTTTTGGGGGTGGAGTTGGGTGTCCCATCCACAGAGGATCAAAATGACACAGAACCATTCTGAAGTTGGATATGTCCTGACTGAAAGGCGTAAATATTGCACCCAAGCTGTAGGTCATGGCACAGCGCATTTCGTTCTCTGGATTATACCCTGCTAATTTGCAGGAGTTTGAGACTGAACATAGAAGATTTAAGAAGTACAACAGTTGACTGGGATATACAAAAACTGTGAAGAAACCAGCACATAAGCAAATAACAGGGAACACACACAATTTTGATGAAAATCAAATTCCACTGCTTGGTATAAGAAGACACATCAATCTTGAGTTGAAAATCAAATTCCACTGCTTGGTATAAGAAGACACATCAATCTTGAGTTGAAAATCAAATTCCACTGATTGGTATAAGAAGACACATCAATCTTGAGTTGAAAATCAAATTCCACTGCTTGGTATAAGAGACACATCAATCTTGAGTTGAAAATCAAATTCCACTGCCTGGTATAGAAAACCAGAGTGACGAACTCGTATTTCCTGGAATTTTATTATATATATATATATATATCTCGAAATCGGATATACTAACGTGTATGTTGCACATAGATAATTGGTAGATATGCCGCACATAGGAAACAAGAGCTTCGCCGCTCGTAATTTATGAGGATCAAAACATACTCTTAATACCAGGGTGACCACATTTTGGAAATAGAAAACCGGGACACCCGTTCATGTTTCAAGATAGCAGATTGCTTGAAAAATAAAACACGTTATTATTTTTATTTTTATATTTTACCCAGAAATAATGATGTGAAATGTCTGAATATCAACCAATCCCTGTTCCCTGAAGTCAGAACATGACTATCAATACCAGGAAGCAAGACGCCGTAACGGGAAACCCCTCTCCATGTTTTGATAGTTTTATACAAAAATATCACACGAAAACGAGGAAATTAACTTTATTTTTAAGGTAATCACTCCACCCCCACTCCCTCCTCCACAGCGAAGATACATCTACGGCTTTGCCGGATATTGGATTTCAGAACTAATACTCTCGGGCATTCTGTACACAGGTCTTATAGTACTATCATAGGTTACGTTCAGACTATCGTTTATATCTTTAATTCACATTATATCTGATACATTGGCCATCACAGTCGTATCCCATACACCCCCGCAACAGAACAGGACAATTTGTTTATTACTCTCCTATATTTATCTTGAGTTGTGTCATTACCTCAGTTTCTTTGAGGATTTTAAATGTGTATGTTTGAAATGGTGATGTCCCAAGCGTGCATGAACATAACATTGAAAAAGTCAATTAGGTTTGGTGGTTCTCTTAATAAACATCCTTTTCTCGCTCCTCTTTTTTATATCAATAAATGATGAGTTTATTATTTTCAGACTTATTTTGTGCTGTTTTCTCGTTCTATCCACGTATGTCTAGATACACGGATCAACAATGTGATGTCAAGGCAATAGTTGGCTGTGCACACAGTCGTCGTTGAAAGTGCCTTACAGCATGGTCCTATACATTGTCTAACTATATTGTTAAAAAATCGTCACGTTATTTCCAGTCCGAACAATTTTCACGTCATAAAATGGTCACTTTATAACTAGTTTGACAAGTTTTTTCCAGTCATGAATTTCGTCTTCTTCAGCGTTCATTCTCAAACTCCCGCTGGATCTCTCTTGTAGTAGGACCATTGTCCTACTAGATTTCCAGCAGGATGTAGTCTAGAAAATGGAAATGTGTTGAATCGCCGTTTCATTTGCATCAATAGTTCGACACATCCTTCTTCAGCGGTGGTCCTGAATTTGTCACGTTATAAACAGTGTGATGAGTTTTCTCCAGTCATCAAATTGTTACGTTATAATCAGTTTGACAAGTTTTCTCAAGTCACCATTTTCAATAGCCGTCTCTGCAAAGAAGGCTAGCCGCAACATACCACCAGCAATCTTGCTTTTGCTAGACTATATCCTGCCCATCTCGTGATATTTATCTCCTACTTGTATTTCTGCCTACCTCTTGCTCGCCTCCCCTCAAGTAAGGTCTGCAACAAGTTGTGTCTTTTAATATTTGATTTGTGTGCTGTTTATTTCTTTAATATTTCGTTTCGTTTATTAATTATTATACGAAATGTTATCCGAATATATTTGTTAGTTTCTTCTCTTTCCGTGTTCTCCCTATTCTTCTATATATCAACATCCCAAACGCATCAATTCTTTCTTTTGTCTGTTCATTATCCATGTTTCTGAGCCATACATTAATGTACAATAGATGTAGTATTTTATCATTCTCATGTTTACAACATTCATGTTTACATTCTCACATTTGTAGTTTATTCAGTAGTATGTCCGGTTCAGGGACGGCCAAGGTAGTGGGTTCGAATCCCACCACGGGCAAATTCAACAACAACAATAAATAACAAACCACTGAACCTAATTATATTGCCTTGAAAACCACTACAGTAAAAAAACAAACTAAACTGTAAAAAAGGAACGCCGGACAATACTTGCAATGGTTATGCTGACGCGGACAAACCTGTGGCATTTTCTTGTATCAGGAGATTCATAGTCATAGTCTAGCGGAAACCAACCGATCATACTCCCGTATACCCTTTTAATGATACCCCTTTGTTTCCGCACACGTCTCACACATTTCCAGCAGGTGGGGGGATGTAAGAAAATACTATTCAATAGCAGGGGGTACACTTTGGGTCAAAGGTCGTCGGACAAACCCATTACAACCCTAAATGGGTTGCTCTCCCCTCTGATTTTGCTCACAATGGGATATATACTTCTGTGTAGCGAATCATATTTTGAAGAACAAACATATAACAAAATGGTGTCTTGTAATACAGTATCCAATCATTTAGCGAGCGAAACTCAAGCTTATACAGTCAAATCTCAGTATAACGAATTGGTTGTCCGGACTGACAAAACATTTATGTGATGATAGATATTTGTTATATACAGTATTCTTCTTCTTCTTCAGCGTTCATTCTCAAACTCCCGCTGAATCTTTCTTATAGCTTTACAAGATTTCCAGCAGGATGTAGTCCAGAGAATGGAAAATGCACGCTGTAACCGTTTTATTTGCGCAAATGGCCTGGCACGTCATACTTCGGTGGATATATACAGTATAGCGAATAAAGTATAAAGACAACGTAAATGAGTATTTTGATATATCAATCAACCAACCAAGTGCCATACCGAGTGGCGTAGCACTTTCTCCACAACTCTCTGTCTCTTGTATTGTTAATAAGTTCAGTTGGTGACTTCTTTTTTTGTCACAGTGACAATTCATCCATAATCCTTTCTGTGTCTTCCCCTTAATCTATTCGGTTGTTACTAAATGTTCAAGTTTTTACTTCTCTCATGACATGCCTGCATGCCCTACAAATCTTGATTGTCTGCTTTTTAATTTTTGCTATCCGTTGTTTGACTCCAGCATCTCTGAGCACTTTTGTTTTCTTGGCTGTCCATGGAATTTTCATCATACTTCTAAAAAAAACCCACATCTCAGTTGTCTCCAGTTTATCTTGAGCTCTTTTGTTGATCATATAACATCCTACACTGGACCTCACATATGCATTGACACTATTTCATTGCATATGATGTTTCTCATCTTTTTTAATGCTGATTTGGCCTGTGCTATCCCACTCCTTATCTCTGTGGGAGTACCGGCCATGTGATGTTAAAATGGTGCTAAGATATTTGACTTTATCCCTTTGATTTAATTTTGCATCATTGATATTAATACTGCATTTTGGCAGTGTTTAAATCTTTTAAACAACTATTACTTCTGTTGTTTTTTTGTGTGTGTGAAAAGTTTTGTTAAACAGGGAATATCTAAATAAAAACAACACAATAACGGAATTCCACTATATTTTTCTTTTGATCTCTCTCAGAATGTGACAATAAACAAAGTAGAGCAGCAAGATCGTATTTATGTGGGAGGATTGAGGAATTGAAATGTGTTTTTAATAACCCATAAATAACCCATGCATTTAAAGAAATTATAATTGTGAAAAACCATGGATTCCGAGTGTGGAAAATCAAAAACAGAATTACATATAAGGATGGAGATGGCATTAGCTGCTATTTCAAGGCTAAATGTAATGTGGAAATGCAATATCAGTTATTAATAGTAGCGTGAAGATCAGAATTAATAAATCACTGGGTATTTCTACGAAGTAGATTCAACAATTTCCAGGAATTTGTGTATTATTTGAAAATAAGTATTATTTGGTTCTGTGTTCGCCCCCAAGCTTCTTCTTCTGGTCGAAAGGGTTGAAATGTGGTGATGATAGAATTATTATTGTACTTAAGGTTTACCCATATGTGCCCCGTCCCCCACAACGATGGGATACGCTGCGTACTGATAGTACCACTCATTGCTTCTAGCCATAGTTCCCAGGGATCTCCGAAAATAATCTGTAAACGTCACAAACCGGACGGGAATCCGCGATCTCTCGAACACAAGGCGAACGGATTAACCGCTGCGCCACTGAGATTCCCTGGTATGTAGTTAAGAGGAAGGAATGTTTATCATCATGATTTACATCGTGACTGTAATATCCGTGTCTTTAAGTCCGACATTTGTGGGTTATCTTTTTTTTTTAAACATAGACCAACCCCATATCCAACACACCTTAATCAATCCTTACGACATGCATGACAGTTCGGTGTTACTATTACCTTACTCCTCTTTTGTTCCCTCCAGCGATTGGGTGATCTTGATGCCGGTAGCATGTCGCAGACAAGGAGTAAATTATGACACTTATTTATTTCGTTCTCCGGACATTACCTTGCTAAATAACAAGTGTTTGAGAATACGTGATATCAGGCGATCATTAGTCGCCTCCTACGACATGCATGACAGTTCAAAGTTCTGCTGTTCTTTACTCCTCTTTCAGGCAATGTTAATATGTGGGCGGCTGCCTCCCCTTGAAGTTCTAGTTTGAGATGGCAGATGTCGAAACCATTTCTTTACTTTCTGATCGTCACCAAATGTTTACGTTTCACCAGAACTTTATTGTAAGTTGTTTCACCGTTTCAAATTACCTTTGCCAGCTTCAGAACAATTCTTGTAATAGCTGTGTTTGCAAGCGCAGCTGGCGTGTATGTGTATGAATACATCCGCGAAGGCCGAAAGTGCCTGCCCTACTTTTAAATTCTTGGCCTGCAGGGTTGCCATATTGGCTTTTTTGAAGACAAAAGTTTAATAAATTTGACTTCTTTCCAAGTTATGTTAGTCTCAAATAATTGTTTTGACTTGTTTGACATGTTCTTGGCATTTTAGAAATTAGTTGCATAAAAATAACTTTTGACTAACTATTTAAATTAGTACAAAGTATATTCATGCAGATAAAACGAATTTGTGTTAGAGAAAGCTAAACTGACCCATGGACTGCCAGAAAAACGATTGTGGAGGTGTTGAAAGTCAAATGTGAAACGGACGTGAGTCAGCAATATAAGAAAAAGACAATCTTTAATTTTTGGTCATTTCATGAGACAGGGAGGTTTGGAGAACATAGTCACAACAGACAAGATTGAAAGCAATAGACACAGAGGATGACAACGTGAGAAAATATTAGACAGTTTGACCTCCTTACACAGCAAGGAAACAACGATCTTGATACATAATGCTGGAGATAAAGCTGTGGAGAGCCATTTTCACATACGCCAGCTGGCATTGCACCTGATGATGATAACGACCTTTATAGTGGAATCCCTTTGTAACATATTGATCCGTACTGATGAACTATGTATATGAAAATCCTCTATATACAATAATATGTTATGTTATGTTCCTCCAGGGCCATAGGCGGCGCATAGGGCAGAAACCATAGCCTTCCATTTCTGTCTTTGTGTTGCCAGGTCTTTCAATTGTTGCGTGTTGTTTAGGTTCATTGACATGCCTTCTCTATTAATGGTTCTTCGTAGAGTTTCTCTAGGTCTCCCTCTTCTTCTTACTCCAGGTGGCACCCAATATAGTGATTGCTGGGGAATTCTTAGGCTGTTCATTCTGAGAACATGGCCGATGTAAGTCCAACGCCTTTGTCTAATGAAGGAAGATATATAGGTTTGTTTGCTTTCCTCTCTTATAGTAGTGTTAGATTTAAAGTCACTCCACTTAACGTTCAGAATGGTACGTAGGCATTTGTTTTCAAAGGAGTCGAGTCTTTTATCTGTGGCTTTTGTGGCTTTCCAACTTTCGCACCCATATGATAGAATAGGGATGATGTTGGAGTTAAATAACTTGAGTTTTGTGGTGTTTCTTAGTGTGTTTGACGTCCATATGTTGCGTAGTTTATTGAAAGCACCCGCTGCAAGGGCAATACGGTGTAAAATTTCTTTTGATGACATTACATAATAAACTAAATGGGGATTTTAAAAACGTGTTAAATAGGGAAATCATATATATATATATATATATATATATATATATATATATATATATATATATATATATATATATATATATATATATATATATATATATAAAGATGCGCTATAGAGGGATTCCACTGTATTCAGTGAATTATTTTGATAAGAAACTAAAGGAAAATCGTGATTGAAGGGCAATACATATAGTAGGAGACTGACCAAATCTGGTTAATATCCATTTTTGGAAGGAAGATGTTAACGATCTCACATTTCAGTGTCTCTGCTATACGAGGAGTGTATGCATCTTCTCTCCCTCGAAGCTTCTGAGGACCTCTACATTAATTTTATTTCTACATCATTCTCCTCAAAAAAGTTTCAAAAGCTTCCAGTTCACATTGAGCTTTTTTGTTTAAAGTCCATTCATAGAAATAAATTGATTTGATATAACACTAGAATTCCGATTCACATATGCTTTGATAAGGTGAGGTTACTAAGTTGTTAGTCAACTGGCAATCCAAGGTTAAATTTACAGTTTAACAAGATATTAAAAAAAATCATCAACCCACCCCCACCCCCGGCTCAAAAAAAAAATAAAGTGAATGGATCTTATTTGAAGTAAAGGCTGCAGACTTAATGCTCATCGTTCATATGTGTGCCGTTGGTCATGAAAAACACGATATTAACACCGTATTCTTCCAATATGCAGTAATGTTGTGGAAACGGGGTACTTTACTACACCTTGATAATGTTCCATTGAACTATTATAGCGATATCTAGCATTGAAAATAAAAAGAAAGAATAAAGGATGAAACATCCTAAAATATAAGGAAAATTAAATGTTATACCGTGTCCTGTACATAATGACGATCAAGTTACTATAGTAACGCTGGAAATTACTGTAAGCGTGCCATTCGAGGAAGAAAAATGGTTTTAATTTTTGTTTGGCTTTTTTTCTGCTCTCTTTTCTAGTGTGGTTTGACTTTTTATGAGAATTGATTCTGGCAACCCTGCAGGTCTGTGGTTAAGTAGAATGTACAGAAGTTATGTAGGCAGAAGGTGAACTTATAGAATTCGATCGTTGTCACCACACAGGATGTTTTTGTTCTAATTCGGACATATATTACCTTTGATGTTGTTACTCTGAGACCCATAATGGTGAGTGTTGTTGGTGTGTGGTTTCAGTTTTATTGACGAAGTATTTGCTAACTAGTTTCGTGTGTTGTGGAATTAACACACGGATTGGGACACGAAAATTGTGCACGCCATGTTTGTGGTGTGCCAGTCAACCAGCTGTGTTATGTTATTGTTATAATTGAAGTTATATGTTTTTATTGTCATTAGTTTGTTTTTATATTCATGTTTTATTGTCTAAAGGTTTTAGTTTGTATAGAAGTTTAGTTTTTAAGTGTTTCAGGCCTAGAACTATGTTTCTAATTGTTTATTGACATTTTTATTATTGTATTGATGTTATGTTTTTATTATTGAATTGTATTAACGTTACACCTATATTTAGTTATTGTTGTTGAGTGTTCTGTTTCTATTTTTTGTGTTGAATTTGTGTTTTTACTGTATTGATATTGTATTGAAGTAGTCCTAAATATGTCTTTATTGTTATAGTGAAGTTTTGTTTATTGTTGTAGTGCATGTTTAGGCTATATAATTTGTAATTGTCGTTTAAATGTCAGGTTAAAATGTACATATATTGCAGCTAAGCTGTAAGCCATGACACAACACGAAGCCATGAAGATTGTATTAATTTTAATTGTAGCAAATTCATATTTTTAATTAATGTTCTATTTTAAAATAAATAGTTTTGTTTTGTTGTTTCGAAGTTCTGTAATTATCATTATGGTTGTAGTGATGTACAAGTTGTTGTTTTTATTGTTGTGTTAAGATTATGTTGCTTGTCTTGTATGTTTATGTTTTTATTGTTGTATTAAATTGTATTTATCCTGTTCTTATATAAGTTGTATTTTTTTATTGTTGAATTGACGTTATAAATGTTACGTCTTTTGTTATATTATTATTTTTTAAATTCCGTATTGCATTTTTGTTTTTTATTGTTGAAGTTTTATGTATTATTGTTGATGTTATATGTTTTATTATGGAGGTTATATGTTTTATTGTGGATGTTGTGTGTGTTAGTGTTGATGTTATTTATTTTATTTCTAAAATTACGAGTTTTAATTGTTGATGTTATGTGTTTTATTATGTTTTTTAGTGTTGATGCTATGTGTTTTTTGTGGATGTTATGTTTTTTTGTTAAGTGTTGAACTTATTTTAGCGTTGGTTCTCCAACTCCTGTATGATGTTTCTTGAAGCAGCACTATGTTTGTACTAGATTCCCAGCAGGATGTAGTCCAGACAACCGAGATACAATGTGCAGTAAATTGAGACCATGACCCAACGTATCCAACTTCGGCGGTATTGTGTAATGATTCCGGTTCTGTAGGAGGTGAAAACAGAAAACACGGAGTTTAGATTTATAGTTTTAAAAAAACTGAATGAACGTTTCGATTAAAGTGGCTTTATCAAGAGAGAAATTAAAATTAAGCGGCAGCAAAGAAATTGAACTTGTCTTATCTTGACACCTGTACCGTTATGCGTCGTGGGAAGTCGAAGTATGTTATATTGCCAAATGCGTTGCTGTTGTTGTAATCCCATAGGGTTGAAGAATATCTATGATATTGTCGATTTATTACCGCCCGTGTGTTGCCGGGGGCCCGAAAGGGGAGCAAAGAATAGCAACACTGTTTACCTTCCACGCATGTCGTGAAAGGCGACTAAGGAGGTTATGCGATGGAGTTATCTGTCCCATCCCATGTAGGGCCAGTGACCCAAAGCCATGCTGAAATCGGATGTGTCAGGCCGAAAGGCGCAGATATCGCAGCAATGCTGTGAACCATGACACAACGCATTCCGTTTACATGACCACATCCTCCTAATCTGCAGGAGTTTGAGAACGAACGCAGAAGAAGAAGATTCATTACGTCTAGGTCTTCCTCTTGCCATCGTCTTGGATATTCTTCTTTTGTACGCTCTTGACGGGAGGCTAATCAGGTTCCATTCTCACTAAATGTGCAATCCATGTGATTTGTTGTCTCTTGATGTAGTCATTGACTGGTGTAGTTCCTACGATTTCTCTGATGTCATTTCGCATTCTATCCATTCATGTGACACCGACAATCTTTTTTAAACATGTAATCTTACTCTCCCGTGCTGCGAAAAGGATCCATGTTTGACATTGATAGCACAATGTTGGTATAAAAATACTATTTATTAATATTGGTTCTCAGATGTCTAAGTAGTGGTATCAGTTGATAGGATAATACATTGGACCTTTGATATCGTCTTAATTTACCTACCTAGCTTTCTATCTTCTGCATAAGACTTTCTAGATATCTCAATTATCCGACCTGTTTAAGGTGGTAATATTGTACCTGTACGTTTATTGGGCCGTTTTTCCCGCTGCTTTTCGTTGTCTCAGTTTTGTGGCGCTGAATATCATATTGTTTTTTTCGCATATGACATTAGTGTAATATGTCTTTGTAGTTGTTCATCTTTGTAGTAAATAAATGCATTGGTTGTCTGCAAATAGTAATTTATTTATTGCGTTGTCCTCTGTACTACCTTCAGTTTTATTTTATCCTAGTGATTTTGTCCATGTTAATGTTGAATAGTAGTGGTGACAGGCACACATCCTTGTCGTATACATGATTTAATTCCTAGTGTATCCGAAATCCCCTCGCTAGTTTGACTTCCCCGATACATTTTTGGTAAAGGGTCCAGATACTGTACACTAGCTGTCCCTGAATTCCCTATCCTTCCAATATAGACCATAGTTTGTTCCTGTCTACTCGGTCGTTGGAAGCGAACTATTAATAGAGACACGGCATCAAACACAATAAATCTGCTTGTCACTACTTACTACAAGTTACCTTATGTATATCGTGTCATCTGCATGTCACTACTTACTACAAGTTACCTTATGTCTATCGATACAAAAGTGTCGATATTGTCGAATGCTGATGGTGCTATCAAAAGAACAGTGCCAAACCTTCATTTTCATGAATAATCAATGTTTATGATTTGTGTTGACTTTTTTCAAAATCGTTTTTTATTTTTGTAGGGAAGGGGGGGGGGCTGCCTGCTATTTAGATATGATTCTAGTACTAAATTAAAACCACAAATCGTTTGGGACCCCCCCCCCCCCACACACACACACTTTCCCCTTCATATGTGTGGTTAAAGAATATACGTTGCTATTAGAGTAGGAGATGGTCAAGTAGATTGTGCTGGTAGTTTTACAGCCGAGATGTGTTATGTGTGCCTTTGTTAACATTGTGCTGGTAGTTTTACAGCCGAGATGTGTTATGTGTGCCTTTGTTAACATTGTCCTGGTAGTTTTACAGCCGAGATGTGTTATGTGTGCCTTTGTTAACATTGTGCTGGTAGTTTTACAGCCGAGATGTGTTATGTGTGCCTTTGTTATATTTATATTCTTCCGGTCCCCAACAACACACTAACGGTACTTACCAGCTTGTATACATTTTGCTACTTATCGCCGAACATACATTGTGCCGAACGCGTAAGGGTAGCAAAGGCAAGTAACACTACCTACAGCTGAAGTTGTAGGAGACAAATAAGGAGGTGTGGACAATTGGCTTCCATATCCAGTAGAGAGTTAAAGTGACTCAGAAATCATGTTTAACTAGTATGTCTCAATGACGAAATGAGCAGATAACGGAGCTCAGTTGTAAACCATGTTAATATTGCATTCCGTTTGGATTACATCCGGCAAATCTTCAGGATTGCGAGAACGAACGCAGAAACTTCTTATCATACAATATTAGAAAATACAATGCGCCATATTGTAGACTTTCCATTCAAACAGGTCCTGGGGGTGTCAGTTGATCAGAATTTTTGTAATGCTTATCGAACAAGATCGATACGTTTACAGATCACTAGCATATCTGATTTTATTCAATAATTTACCGTACGATGCCTGTTGATATTTCTTCTTTATGTGAACTGTAGGCTCGGCTGGCTTGTTTCGATTCCTCGGAATATTACTAGCAATGTAGTTCTTGTTTCCTATGAAGAGGTAGACCTAGAAGATGGAAAGATGATATCACAGACTGTATGACGATATCATTGGAGGAGGCAGGCAGATTGACACAGGATAGAGTCGAGTACATTACATCAATTGCAAAGACAACGTTCTGGAAACAATGCCACGTGATGATGATGGTGTGGTGGTTTGTCTGGTGCTATCATCTAGCACACAGGGCCGTATATATGATTTTGATAAAGAATGCGGGAGGGATTACATAAAACAAAGATGTAAAAAGCTAATCACGTGGTTTTTGTTAAAATGTTTGTTGGTGGAGGGGGTATAATTAAGGAACTACCATGCAGTGGATACCCTCTCACTGTGGAATACCAGGAAATGAAAGAGCAGACCAACTGGTTAAGGAAGGTGCTGCCGAAGACCAACCAGATATACCAATCACCTACCATCAGAAAATAACAGATGATCAAGTCAATAAGAAAGCCACAAACGCCAACACAAGATGACTATCACATTATGAACAGATCAGAACAAGTTATAATTCTACGCCTCAGAACAGGACACAACCGACTCCGCAGTCACATGTATACAAAGTTCAAGATTGGCAACACGGCCATGTGGACAGGCAGCACAGAGTGCCAAACATATACTTCAAGAGTGTTCTGAGCATGAAACGCTGAGGCAGACATATTGGCCAGAGGAAACAACAATGGAATCAAAGCTCTATGGGACACTATGAACTACAAAGAAAAGTGAGTTTTATTAAGGAGACAGAATTACAGATATAGACATGTTTCAAGTGAACGACAGAAGAAGAAGAAGAAATTAAGGAACTAAATCCTCTTTTATACTTGTTTATTAGTAGAAGGTGTTATGTTTTACTTTTCTGGGGCTAGGAATTCTAACCACTCAACCCCAATTCCTTATATACGGTATTGGTGTATTATACAACCAAACAACGCACACTTAAACCTCCAGATAAGAGTCACAGAAGAGCTTCAGTGTTTAGTGCCTCCTACTTGAACAACACTCTCTCACAAGATGTAAACATCGACACTGAGATCAACAGTAGAATAGTGAAAATTAATGTCACATTTGGAAGACTTCGGCGAAAACATGTATGGGACAGAAGAGGAATAACAACTACAACTAAACTCATAGCTAATAGCGACACCAGAAGAACAATTGCAAGACCATATGAACAAACTCCACATAACATGTCAAACATTCAACATGAAGATTAATATTGAAAAGACTGAAATAATGGCAATAGCAAAGAAAGAAAGAAATATCACCGTCTTTATCGATGATAAACACCTTAAACAAGTAAATGAGTTCACTTACTTAGGAAGCATTATATCGAGTGAAGGGAAAACCAGTAAAGAGATACAAAATAGATGCAACAAAACATACCAGATCCTAGGACAGATGACACGCATTTTCAAGAATAAAAATGTAAACATAGACACTAAAGTTGCATTATACAAGACTATTATTATTCCATCACTATGCTACCAGTGCCAAACCTGGACAATGACAGCACAAGACAAAAGAAAAATAGTGACAACAGAAATGACATGTCTACGAAGAATACTCGGAGTGTCATTAAGAGATAGAATTAGAAACGATAACATCAGACAGATAACCAAAACAATACCAGTATTGGAACACATCAAAAGACAACAGATCCAGTGGTTTTCACACGCTTCCAGACTACCGACATATAGCATGCCACAAATGGCCATGACACATAGACATAACGGTTATAAAGCCAGAGGCAGACCATGTAAAAGATGGATCACAGAAATCAAAGAAGCCACAGGAACAAGCTTACAAACAGCGCACAAGAAGGCCTTACAAACAGCGCACAAGAAGGCCATCTCCAGAGAACTCTTCCACCCCTGACGCTACAAGGCAAACAAGGGCCACAGCGTATAGATAGATAGATAGACTAAACTCATAGTTTACCAGACAGCAGTAATATCTTCTTTATTCCTGTACAACATGGACAGAATATGCCAGACCCTTTAGAAGACTACAATTTCCAGCAACGCTTCCTTAGTAAGATACTCAACATTCATTGGTGGGATAAAATACCAGATAGTGAAGTACTGATGAAATCTAAGTCTGTAAGCATACATACAATGTTGATGAAGGCACAGACACACTGGGCAGGACACATGGTCCGCATGAAAGATTATCGTCTACCAAAACAACTGTTATATGGAGAACTCCAGACTGGCACCCGCAAGGCTTGAGGAGAGAAGAAACGCTTTAAAGGCACTCTTAAGATATCACAGACTTACTATAAAATCGACACATGCGCATGAAAGAATCATGCACAAAACAGATCCGACTTGCGTTGGAAAATTAAGAGTGGTGCAGCAGCTGCAGAGGACCTCAGAGAATCTGCGCAACAAAAAAAATGCCATAGAAAAGAAGCAAGAAGAACTGCTCAATGTCCAACAGACTTTCTCCCACACATGCTCAGATTGGGGTAGACAATGTCCAACAGACTTCTCCCACACATGCTCAGATTGTGGTAGACAATGTCCAACAGACTTCTCTCATACATGCTCAGATTGTGGTAGACAATGTCCAACAGACTTCTCTCATACATGCTCAGATTGTGGTAGACAATGTCCAACAGACTTCTCCAACACATGCTCAGATTGTGGTAGACAATGTCCAATAGACTTCTCCCACACATGCTCAGATTGGGGTAGACAATGTCCAACAGACTTCTCCCACACATGCTCAGATTGTGGTAGACAATGTCCAACAGACTTCTCCCACACATGCTCAGATTGTGGTAGACAATGTCGAATAGACTTCTCCCACACATGCTCAGATTGGGGTAGACAATGTCCAACAGACTTCTCCAACACATGCTCAGATTGTGGTAGACAATGTCCAATAGACTTCTCCAACACATGCTCAGATTGTGGTAGACAATGTCCAATAGACTTCTCCAACACATGCTCAGATTGTGGTAGACAATGTCCAACAGACTTCTCCCACACATGCTCAGATTGTGGTAGACAATGTCCAACAGACTTCTCCCACACATGCTCAGATTGTGGTAGACAATGTCCAACAGACTTCTCCAACACATGCTCAGATTGTGATAGACAATTCGTGGCACGCATATGACTCATTAGTCATAGTCGGGCACACCGCAGACATCATCACTATCATCCTAGTTGAGTTGAATGGTGATCGTTACGGACGAACATCATGTACGGAATTAAAAGATAGACAGGTATGCATTATACAGTCAAATCCCATTATTATATCGTTGTCAGGACTGACGAAATATGTATATAGTATCATCCTTAAGTGCCGTCTCCGCAGTGATGGTTGACTGCAACAGAGTCTTGGTGGTGCACTCATCTAGACTAACAGTCCATCTCGTGATGTATCTCCCCTACTTGTATCTCTGCCTACCTATTGCTCGACTTTATTACCCTCAAATATGGGTCTTCAACATGTCTTCTAATGTGGCCAAAATATTTTATTTTTAAAATATTGATTTCCAGTATAAAGAATGAATCTCATTTATGATTTTGAAGAGTGTTGTTAAATAGAGAAATCTTCACTAAACGGATGCGCTATAGAGGGATTACGCTGTACTGAGATTTCCTTTTCTTAAGGGCCATGGCAATTACTAGAACGTAGATAGGTTAATCTACTTTATTAGACTGGGTGGTTCAACGGCGTACATTGGGTAATTTGATAGTCGTTGTTATGGCACCAAAAATAAGTGCATAGTAACACTATCCTTCTGCGTTCGTTATCAAACTCCATCAGATTAGCAGGATGTAGTCCAGAGAACGGAATAAGTTGCGTCATGATTTACAGTTTGGCTGCGATATCTTCGCCTGTCGTCCTGTCCCATCCTACTGGAGCATCGTTGATGAGTATCTTTGATCCTCTTTGAAATTGGAGAGCCAACTTCACCCCCAAACTGGTTTTAGTCGCCTTATACGACATGCATGCAGGTAACAGTGACGCTATTAGTTGCTATCCCATCATCATCGTCAAGTGCCGTCTCCGCAACGAAGGTTGGCTGCAACGTATCTCCAACATCTCTTGTATCTTGTCTTGTTGGTGCACTCTGCTAGACTGTAACCTGTCCATCGTGTGATGTTACTCTCCCACTTGTATCTCTGCCTACCTCTTGCTCGCTTCCCTTTGACTTTACCCTCAAATAAGGTCTTCAATAAGGTGGCATGTCTTTTAATGTGACCAAAATATTTTATTTGGCTGATCTTTATTTCTCTTAGTAGTTCCTTCTTCATATTAAGTATCTTTAGCACCTCTTTATTTGTTTTCTTCTCTTTCCATGATGTTCTCCCTATTCTTCTATATACCCACATCTCAAAGGCATCAATTTTGTCTTCTAATTGTTTATTTAGTGTCCATGTTTCTGAGCCATACATTAATATGGAATAGATGTAGCATTTTATAATTCTCATTTTTAACTTGTTTGTAATTTGTTTAGATGTTAATTTCCTCAGCTATCCCATACATCCCATATATATTAGTCCTCTACGCACGAGGAGGCGCCTACTATACTTGCACCGGGCGTCATATACACTAGCTTCGCATCTGTGTGCATGTAAAATTATGGAGGTTAGGAGTTAGACGTCGGATTGGCTGTATCTTACATCTTACCACAACAATAATAACGGAAATGCCGTACTAAATTTCAATGTGAAAGTCAAAAGCCTTACATCCATAGCTAAGATGTATAAATGGAAGAATTTCTATCTCCTCACTAGTCCTAAGTGTTTAGTAGTGTGAGAACTTAGAAGTAAGCAAGTAACTTGACGCAATGCACACGTTGGAGACCTATTGGAGGAACATTGACACGTTGGAGACCTATTGGAGGCACATTGACAGGTTGGAGACCTATTACAGCCTTACTTCAATCTGGAGATGGTACTTGATCTAAACAAGAGACACATTGAAACCTATTACAGCCATACTCAATCTGGAGATGGTACTTCATCTAATCTAAACAAGAAACACATTGAGACCTATTACAGCCATACTTCAATCTGGAGATGGTACTTCATCTAATCTAAACAAGAAACACATTGAGACCTATTACAGCCATACTTTAATCTGGAGATGGTACTTCATCTAATCTAGACAAAAGAGACAATATAATATTGGATATCTTTGACAGAAACAACTGCGATCTGAAGATGGTAGGTGTTATGATCTAGACAAGAGACAATACAATTTCGGCGATACTTCTTTCTGTGAGTTTTGAATGTGCTGCGACATCATCAAGCTAGGACATGTTTAGTTTTCCACAGTTCCAGTAACTGAGTTTATTCAGGCTAACTGAAGCCTAACCTATCGATTAACTGTTTTTTTTGTATGTGTGTTCACTAGAGCAAATGTTATCAGTTACCGCATCCTAGGAGGTACAAACCCGTATTGTTTTGTGCAAGATGTTGTCGGGTATCACCTGGCACTGTTTATAGAAACAGTCTTAAGTGCTGTACAGTTAAACATAAGCGGTTCTCAGATTTGTTCATCTCTGGACATAAATAGGACGTAAGATGAACAATGTTGTCTTCTTCTAGGGATCTCTCTAGCTTTAGTGGTTAAGTTGTTTGCCCTGTGGTCATGGGTTCAAATCCGATTTGTGTCATCTTGTTTACAATGTGGATTTTTTTCGGAGATCCCTGTGGATTATCACTTGAAGATACGGAGTTACGTGCTATGAGCGGTACTTTCGGGAGGCGGTTGGCCGCTTCGTTGAGAGTGACGAAATTAATATGGAAATCGAGTACAGTGACGGCAATCCTCTACGACGTTTGAACTATTTTTTGAATTGTCGTCTTCATGAAATGAATGCATGAAGACGACATGCATGAATGCATAGGTGCCGCTCTCAAAATTGAATATTCCCTCTAATTTTCTTCACTTGTGAGCGAATCTGAAGTTGTTTGAGAGTGAATATTTCCATGTGGGTATCTGCTACCTAAAAACTAGTTATTTTGCTAGTACTTTTGTGTGCGCTTGTTGGTATATTTCTGGTGTTGTGCGCGGTCTTGCAATCAATCACCTTAAAAGAAACATCGGTGACCATAGACGACATACTCTGAGGAAGAATTATGTGGCACTCCTGAGATGGATTTCAACTTTTATAAGAGAGATCAGAAAGGCATGGGGCTTTGCACAGCTATGGTACGATTTCCAGGGCTAGATAACCAAGATCCTAAATGCACATTTAGGTGGTTCACCCCGGGATTAGAGGTGTGCCACAGCTCTTGGAATATGACTGGGCTCCTGTATAAAACAATCCGGCCCTGTGGCGAAGTGGTACAGAGTGAGTCTGTGACTGCCAAGGTATCGAGTTCGTTTCCTGCCACAGACATTTGAGCATCCTGACCGTTTAAAAATAACTGGATAACTACCGCACGTATTTGTATTGCCTAGAAAGTCACTACAGCCAGAAAAATGCTGGGTTGTGATGGCTACGTCCTGAATAGGATACATGACCAATACAATTAGTATAAAAAACCGTATACAGAAAGGTAAACATGACCTGAAAGACCGATTTTGATTATTTCCGTGATTGTCGTTGGTCGGACTTGATTATTTTTGTCTTGCGACTTCAAGTATATAAATAATGACAACGGAAACACGACAATAATAAATACGTAACGAATGAAGTCATGTTTACATTCTGTGCAGAGGTCTACTTTGCTGCCGTATGCTGTCGAGGCTGCACATGAGAGAGAATTGATTGAAAACAGATAACTGATACTGTTCAGCCAGCAGCATATTAAGCGACACTGTCACGGCCTGAGTTATTGCACTGATTTATGTAATTGAACAATGGTGGCCAATGTCAGATCCCCGGTATGAGAAAGTTGCCGCTAGTGTTCCGGGAACCCAAAGGGGAACAAAAAAATATTGATACTGTTACCTGCCATGCATGTTGTAGAGATGACTAAGGAGGCGTGGTGGGTTTGTTTGGCATATCCTATAGAGGGACAAAGTGACTTTTAGGTCATGAGTGTGTCGGATGTGCAGACTGAAAGCAAAGATGTCGCAACTAAGCTGTAAACCAGGACATAACGCATTACATTCTCTTGACTATATTCTGATAATCTATAAGAATTCTTAAAATAATCATTAAAATACATAATGGGGACATCGAAGTCTATCGATAAACGTTCTTGTGTTAAGTACAAATGTTATCAGTCACCACATCCCAGGCACGTTCCCATATTTTTTTTTGTACAAGCTGTCGTAGGATTATCACCTGACACTCTTTATATAAACAGTCTTAAGTGATGTGCAGTTAAACATCAGTGGTTCTCAGACTTATTCGTCCCTGGGCACAATGCATCCTATACCCTCCTTTGTCTCTCTTATAAAGATGGAGGTCTGTTTCAGGAGTGTAACATTGCCACACAATTCTTCCTGAGGGTATGTCGTGGATGGTTACCAATGTTCCCTCTAAGGTGAGCGGCTGCGAGGAAGCGCAAGTCACTAGAAGGTACCACTGACAGAATATACCACCCAAACACACATACAGTACTAGCGAAAGAACTATGTAGGAACTATAACTGAAAGATAAACACAATAAACTGAGATAATGTCAATCGCAAACAAATGACCCATAAAGAAACGCTACTATTTTCATCGATGATCAACAACTTAATCAGGTGAAAGAGTTCATTTATCCTGGAAGCATCACATCATCAAATGGAAAAAAATACCAAAATAAATGCAACATAGCATGCCATATTTTAAGGCCGATGTCTCCTATTAAAATAAAAAAAAACTGGTAAACATGAAAAGCAGAACTACACTATATAAAACAAACATCATTCCATCACTATGCTACCAATGCCATACGTGGATACAAATAACGATTATGATAAGAAATATTGTTACAACAGAAATGACTTGTATACGTATAATTCTCAGAGTAACAATAAGAGACAGAATCAGGAATGAAAACACCAGAGGACAAACAAACACATTGCCAATTCTGGATTAAAGGTAAAGGTAGGTCCATGGCATCTGTTGTCGGGGATGAAGATCACTCTTCATGTACTAAGCCGCAGCAACTATGAGGTGGGGTGGCCAGTTCCCTTCCTTGCTGTTTTTTTTTACCTTCCCTAACTCATGCGTCAGGTACTCATTTACAGCTGAGTCGACTGGAGGAGTGGTCGTGTCAAGTGAGAAATCACAACCCGGATTTTGGTAAAACATTTTTTTTTAATGTGTACGTGGTTTCGAACCTGGCACGCGGATTACATCAGATAAAACAGATTAAGTGGTTTTCACATGTTGCCAGACTACCATCATATAGTGCCCCTCAAAAAGCATTACTATACAGACACGATGGACAGGAAGCCAGGGGCAGACCATGAAAAAGATGGATTACAGAAATAAAGGAGTCAACGAAAACAAACATACACGAAGCACATAAAAAAGGATAACTCCAGAGAACTCTTCTACCCCTGGTGCTGCAAGGCATAAATGGGTATACAGAGAATAGATATAACGTGGAGGTCGAGATTGTCATCAATAGCCTAACTACAAACTGCCACGTCGATGTAGCATCATGTCAGCAAACAGGAACACGGGACACAAGAAATCCAAAATAGGTGCAACATAGCACACCAGGTTCCAGGCAGATGTCCCTTATATACACAAAGCAAAAATGTGAACACGAATACGAAAATAGCATACTATTAAATGACTATCATACCACAGCTTAACTGTGATATCTGCGAATTTCGACCAGACACACCCGAATTCAGCATGGTCTTTAGATCACTGACCCTATATGGGATTCACATCTAATTTAACCCCAAAAACGTCCCGTCATGCTTACGACATGATTTTCAGGTAAATGTCGCCATTCATTGCGTCCCTTTCGGGCACCAGCAATACAAGGCGTCCACATCTCGATGTAACGATAAGAGATAGAATCAGTAATGAAAACATTAGCAGACTTAACACAATACCAGTTCCGGGTGACATTATACAACAGGTTTCCACACACACCCATCATATATCATTCCCCAGAAATGTTGTTATACAGACACAACGGACACAGACAGGCCGATCATTCAAAAGATGATGGCAGAAATAAAAGAAGTCACTGAAACAGACATATGTCAAGCATAAAGCAGGTCTCAAGAGAATCCTTTCACCACTGACATTTCAAGGCACAAAAGGATAGAGCGAAAAAGAAGACAGTAACAGGCGGTAGTAAACAAACATCGCCAGGATTGCGATACTAACCTCGTAAATAATTAAATAAATTATAGTCATGTGGACTCATCGAGTTTATTCTTCTAAAGCAGTGGTCGACAACTTACGGCCCGCGAACCGTACCCGTAAGATATAAGATACACCAGATATTTGACTGATTTTCATTGACACAAATTGAGCAATGCAAATCACGGAACATCTCAAATAGTGTTATCTTTGAAGGAGAATTTCACAGGACTAAACGACGAGACTTAGTTCTATTATAATGTGATGTAAATTCTGGAAATGATTGTTTACTGTCGTCTGCTGCTGTGAAAGTGACAAATCCCCGTAGCTAGTCCTTCAATGTACCTAGATGGTCGTGGGTCAGATTTTTGTTAAAATAAAAGTCTACTTCTGATGATAGGGTACTATCTTTAAAACCGGCAACATTGAGTCTAATTTTGCTATATCTGAGTGTAACTGTTGCCATAAAAAAAATGTGTTTAGTTATAGCTATTCTGTCCAAATAGTCTCCGAGATATTGAGACTCAGATTGGTCTGTCAAATTGGTGCTAAAACGAAGAAGCAGGTTTAAGTGAACTATTATCTGCCATTTCATCGATGGGATTTAACGGCCATTATTTATTAATTTCCACAGGAAGACATTTATGCTTTTCTAGAATTTTGTACCGTCTTCGCTTACTCCCATTTATTATTTCAGTTCAATGGTTAATCTTTGTTTCGTTCTGTCCACGCCAGACAATTTCAATTAAGAATAACCGGTAAGATATTGATCCCCCTTTGTTGTTGTCAGTGTAGGGATTATAACCCATTTGGTAGTTTCTTTCCCCCCCCCCCAAGTATGGCATCATGGAAAATAACCCATTATGTTTCCGCTTGGTATTTAGACGAAGATTTGTTAAGGAGATTTTATCACCAGCAGAATAGGTCTTCCTAAATCTGGTTCTTAATTGGGGCCAATGTCCAAGGATTTGGTAAAATGGAAGCTGTGAGATACCAATGACAACTGTCATTGCTAATAAGCAGATGAAGATTGTATCTTTCATACTGGGTCATACCTATGTTCCCCGCCGAAGACGGATGCGTCGGACCATTGGCGCAAATAAAACGGCGACACAACGCATTTCCATTCTTTTGACTACATCCTTCTGGAAATCTAATAGGACCATGGTCCTGATACAAGAGATATCCAGTGGGAGTTTGAGAATGAACGCTGAAGAAGAAGAATACCTATGTTCATTCAGCGACGAATGCGGTGCATAGAGCAGAAACCAGTTCTCTCCAGTTTGAGCGATGTGGTGCTACTGTTTGTAGTTCTTGCATGGTGTTGACACATAATCAAACTTCTTTGGTAGTTGTTTTGCGCAGCTTGTCTTGGTCTTCTTCATTTTCCTTTGCCATCAGGCACCAATTTTAACGCTTGTAGTGGCATATTTTCCCCCATCCATTTCAGAGTATGTGTCCGATATAAAGTCCACATTCTTATTATTACCGGTACTGTAGAAATATTGCTGTTTCGTGTCTTCTCTTATTTGCTTGTTTGTCTTGAAATTTTTACCACCATCCTCGTTCATTCTCAAACTCCCGCTGGATCTCTCTTAGCAGGACAATGCTCCTACTCGATATCCAACAGGATGTAGTCCAGAGAATGGAAATGCGTTGCGCCGTCGTTTTATTTGCGCCAATGGCTCGACACATCCGTCGTCGGTGGTATATATATATATATAGCTAGATAGGTATTTTAAATTACGACTTTTTAATTTTCCGAGATAGTGCAATAGCATATGGAATTAAAAAGTTGGTATGTAAAAACATATATATATATATAAATATATATATAGGTTTGACAGTTTTCTAATACATTTATTTTCTAACGAATTTAATTTCTTCTTTAGTATTTTTATATTTTTTTTCAGTTTTTGCAACTGTATGTTGATACGTATATTGCATTGGAGTTACAACAGTTGCAGTTTGGTATACTGACTTATTATTGTTGATTTCCAGATGTTTGGTAGTTGGATGCAATATTACGTGGTGCATTACAAGAGTCAGTGGACAAATCACGTGACAACAAACCAACTTTTTAATTCCATATGTCCTATCTCGGAAAATTAAAAAGTCGTAATTTAAAATACCTATCTAGCTATTTGCTCGCAATGAACTGGCCATCCACCTCCCACTCAGTGTGCAGCGCGCATGTCGAGTGGTCAGGGGGATCTCATCTCGCAACGTGTCGAATATTGGAAGCGTCGGTATATGCGTCTTTATCGAAATGTCGTTCCGTTTAATTATGTTAGCTAATTGTTCCGTAGAAACCTGTCCACTGATTATTGTATTGTACCTTTTTCGTTGTGTCTTCATTTATTGTCAATTTGCTGGCTAAGTATGAAAGTTATCATCCGTCTGAATTGCTTCTCCGTTGACTATGAAAGTTATCATCTGAATTGCTTCTCCGTTGAGTATGAAAGTTATCATCTGAATTGCTTCTCCGTTGAGTATGAAAGTTATCATCTGAATTGCTTCTCCGTTGAGTATGAAAGTTATCATCTGAATTGCTTCTCCGTTGAGTATGATATTAAAGTTAGCATCACTTTACGCGGGTGTTTTATAATTATACGAGCATTACAAATGTAACTTTTTGGTCTTTGTCAATTTTATCCTGAAAGATGACAAAATCCATCCAACATATCTTGTGACTTAATAGGAATTGGAGACTTAATAACGCCATGTCTTCGGCACAATCGAGTTCATTAGGATTTCCATCATCTGTCCATTTTATACCACAAAATGCATTGTGGACGTAATTGTTCATAACCCAGTGTATAACAAACTAAAAAATAAACAATGCTGCAATAATGCAGTCTAGTTTTAATCCAATTTTTAAGAAAAACCATTCAATTTTACTGGCATTTATTCTAATACAGCATACACAGTTACCAGATAGTAAAAACTGTTTGAATCTATATTTTATGTAGAAACATGTCAATATTTCCAAATTATGTACTTCTCATCATCATCATCATCAAGTGCCGTCTCCGCAACGAAGGTTGACTGCAACGTATCTCCAACATCTCCTGTCTCCTCCTCTGCTAGACTGTAACCTGTCCATTGTGTAATGTTACTCTTCCACTTGTATCTCTGCCTACCTCTTGCTCGCTTCCCTTTGACTTTACCCTCAAGTAAGGTCTTCAATAAGGTGTCATGTCTTTTAATGTGTCTAAAATATTTTATTTGCCTGATCTTTATTTCTCTTAGTAGTTCTTTCTTCATATTAAATGCCTTTAGCACCTCTTTATTTGTTTTCTTCTCTTTCCATGATGTTCTCCCTATTCTTCTATATACCCACATCTCAAAGGCATCAATTTTGTCTTCTAATTGTTTATTTAGTGTCCATGTTTCTGAGCCATACATTAATATGGAATAGATGTAGCATTTTATAATTCTCATTTTTAACTTGTTTGTAATTTGTTTAGATATTAATAATTTCCTCATGTCATTGAAGGTACTTTTAGCCATTCATATTCTCCTTTTAACTTGTTTCACATCTGCCATCATTTGTGACTATGTGTCCAAGATATTGATACTGTTTTACTTGTTGTAGTTTCTCTCCCTGTATGTTTATGTTTACCTCCTGTTCTTCTGTGTCTTTGCTGATTATCATGGTTTTTGTTTTTTTAATGTTTATGTCCAGTCCATATTCATTACTTGATTTATTGACTTGATCTATTAGTCTTTGTAGTTCATGTTCACTTTCTGTTAAAAGAACAGTGTCATCTGCATATCTAATGTTGTTTATTATTTTCCCATTGATCTTGAGTCCTGGTATTTCTTCTATATTTTTAAAGATATTCTCTGTGTAGATATTAAATAGGCTTGGTGATAAAATGCATCCTTGTCTTACCCCTCTTCTTATTTCTATGTATGGAGAGTAGCTGTTTTCACACCTATGGAGAGATGGAGAGATGCAGTTTGTTCCCAATATATATTTCTAATCAGCCTGATGTCTTTTCCATCTATGCCTATTTCTTGAAGACATTTGATTAATACTTCAATTTGATATGTACTTCTACTTCTATTATATTGTCTTTTCTCAGCTTTTACTGTAAGTCATCGCGGGATTCAACGATTCTCGGTCTTCGGGCTATGTCACTTGATGTCTCTGAATGAGATGTCTCTGGATGAGATGTCTCTGGGTGAGATGTCTCAATGAGATGTCTCTGAATGAGATGTCTCTGGATGAGATGTCTCTGGATGAGATGTCTCTGAATGAGATGTCTCTGGATGAGATGTCTCTGAATGAGATGTCTCTGAATGAGATGTCTCTGAATGAGATGTCTCAATGAGATGTCTCTGAATGAGATGTCTCTGGATGAGATGTCTCTGGATGAGATGTCTCTGAATGAGATGTCTCTGAATGAGATGTCTCTGAATGAGATGTCTCAATGAGATGTCTCTGAATGAGATGTCTCTGAATGAGATGTCTCTGAATGAGATGTCTCTGAATGAGATGTCTCTGAATGAGATGTCTCTGGATGAGATGTCTCTGGATGAGATGTCTCTGAATGAGATGTCTCTGGATGAGATGTCTCTGAATGAGATGTCTCTGAATGAGATGTCTCTGAATGAGATGTCTCTGAATGAGATGTCTCTGAATGAGATGTCTCAATGAGATGTCTCTGAATGAGATGTCTCTGGATGAGATGTCTCTGGATGAGATGTCTCTGGATGAGATGTCTCTGGATGAGATGTCTCTGAATGAGATGTCTCTGAATGAGATGTCTCTGAATGAGATGTCTCAATGAGATGTCTCTGAATGAGATGTCTGAATGAGATGTCTGAATGAGATGTCTGAATGAGATGTCTCTGAATGAGATGTCTCTGAATGAGATGTCTCTGAATGAGATGTCTCTGAATGAGATGTCTCTGAATGAGATGTCTCAATGAGATGTCTCAATGAGATGTATGAATGAGATGTCTCTGAATGAGATGTCTGAATGAGATTCTCTGAATGAGATGTCTCTGAATGAGATGTCTCTGAATGAGATGTCTGAATGAGATGTCTCTGAATGAGATGTCTCAATGAGATGTCTGAATGAGATGTCTCTGGATGAGATGTCTCTGGATGAGATGTCTCTGAATGAGATGTCTCAATGAGATGTCTCTGAATGAGATGTCTCTGAATGAGATGTCTCAATGAGATGTCTCAATGAGATGTCTCTGGATGAGATGTCTCTGGATGAGATGTCTCTGAATGAGATCTCTGAATGAGATGTCTCAATGAGATGTCTCTGAATGAGATGTCTCTGAATGAGATGTCTCTGAATGAGATGTCTCTGGATGAGATGTCTCTGGATGATGTCTCTGAATGAGATGTCTCTGAATGAGATGTCTCTGAATGAGATGTCTCAATGAGATGTCTCTGAATGAGATGTCTCTGGATGAGATGTCTCTGGATGAGATGTCTCTGAATGAGATGTCTCTGAATGAGATGTCTCTGAATGAGATGTCTCTGAATGAGATGTCTCAATGAGATGTCTCTGAATGAGATGTCTCTGAATGAGATGTCTCTGAATGAGATGTCTCTGAATGAGATGTCTCTGGATGAGATGTCTCTGGATGAGATGTCTCTGAATGAGATGTCTCTGGATGAGATGTCTCTGAATGAGATGTCTCTGAATGAGATGTCTCTGAATGAGATGTCTCTGAATGAGATGTCTCTGAATGAGATGTCTCTGAATGAGATGTCTCTGAATGAGATGTCTCAATGAGATGTCTCTGAATGAGATGTCTCTGGATGAGATGTCTCTGGATGAGATGTCTCTGGATGAGATGTCTCTGGATGAGATGTCTCTGAATGAGATGTCTCTGAATGAGATGTCTCTGAATGAGATGTCTCTGAATGAGATGTCTCAATGAGATGTCTCTGAATGAGATGTCTGAATGAGATGTCTGAATGAGATGTCTGAATGAGATGTCTGAATGAGATGTCTCTGAATGAGATGTCTCTGAATGAGATGTCTCTGAATGAGATGTCTCTGAATGAGATGTCTCAATGAGATGTCTCAATGAGATGTATGAATGAGATGTCTCTGAATGAGATGTCTGAATGAGATTCTCTGAATGAGATGTCTCTGAATGAGATGTCTCTGAATGAGATGTCTGAATGAGATGTCTCTGAATGAGATGTCTCAATGAGATGTCTGAATGAGATGTCTCTGGATGAGATGTCTCTGGATGAGATGTCTCTGAATGAGATGTCTCAATGAGATGTCTCTGAATGAGATGTCTCTGAATGAGATGTCTCAATGAGATGTCTCAATGAGATGTCTCTGGATGAGATGTCTCTGGATGAGATGTCTCTGAATGAGATCTCTGAATGAGATGTCTCAATGAGATGTCTCTGAATGAGATGTCTCTGAATGAGATGTCTCTGAATGAGATGTCTCTGGATGAGATGTCTCTGGATGATGTCTCTGAATGAGATGTCTCTGGATGAGATGTCTCTGGATGAGATGTCTCTGGATGAGATGTCTCTGGATGAGATGTCTCTGGATGAGATGTCTCTGGATGAGATGTCTCTGAATGAGATGTCTGAATGAGATGTCTCTGAATGAGATGTCTCTGAATGAGATGTCTCTGGATGAGATGTCTCTGGATGAGATGTCTCTGGATGAGATGTCTCTTGATGAGATGTCTCTGAATGAGATGTCTCTGAATGAGATGTCTCTGGATGAGATGTCACTGAATGAGATGTCTCTGAATGAGATGTCTCTGGATGAGATGTCTCTGAATGAGATGTCTCTGGATGAGATGTCTCTGGATGAGATGTCTCTGAATGAGATGTCTCTGGATGAGATGTCTCAATGAGATGTCTCTGGATGAGATGTCTCTGGATGAGATGTCTCTGGATGAGATGTCTCTGGATGAGATGTCTCTGGATGAGATGTCTTTGGATGAGATGTCTCTGAATGAGATGTCTCTGAATGAGATGTCTCTGGATGAGATGTCTCTGGATGAGATGTCTCTGGATGAGATGTCACTGAATGAGATGTCTCTGAATGAGATGTCTCTGGATGAGATGTCTCTGAATGAGATGTCTCTGAATGAGATGTCTCTGGATGAGATGTCTCTGAATGAGATGTCTCTGGATGAGATGTCTCTGGATGAGATGTCTCTGGATGAGATGTCTCACTGAGATGTCTCTGAATGAGATGTCTCAATGAGATGTCTCTGAATGAGATGTCTCTGAATGAGTTGTCTCTGAATGTTGATAACTCCTTCAATCTGATCTTTTTCGTGGTATTCCTCTGTATTTTGTGTTTCCATTTTAATGTTGTATGCTGCTGCCTAATAAAGGTTCATTCTCATTACGTTGCTGAACTATTTCAGTCTCTGTTTTTGAATATATTTGACCACAGTTGTTGTTCCAACATTTCTTGTAATCTCTTCATTCGTCACGTGATCTCTTATTGTTCTGTTTGCTGCTTTTCTTAGACATCTCATTTCACATGTAGTAATATTTTTCTCTAGTTAGTGTTCATAATCTAACATTGATAACACAATATTGATATGAAGATTGAATTTATGATTTGCCTATTGGTTTCCATCAGGATATATATAAGTTTCAAACTTGATATAAGTTCATAATTTGTGTAATTTATTTGTTAAATTCTTTTCTCGAGCTCGCTGTCCATTCTTTCGTTGTTTGTGAAAATGCTCCCAAGAGATTTAAATTCCTACACTTGTTTTAGTAATTGATCGTTTATCTTTATGTTGATTGTGTTCTCAAGTGAAATACAATTTCAAGCTCTAATTGTTATTATGTTGTTTTTTTTGCGTGCGTTCAAAACTTCCCACAGGATTTCTCTTATAGTATCACAAGAGTCCTATTACATTTCCAGAAGGATGCAGTACAAAGGACCTAAAATCCTTTTTTTTAACAAACAAAAAAAATAATCGTGACCCGTCACATCCAACTTCCGCACTAATATGTATAGTGTTTTTGCAACTTCAACTGAACGGTGGACGTCTTGATTCTTGATGAGAAACTAGATTCACAGCACACGGGGCATTCCCATAAGTGCTCCGCCCTCCATTCCAGCAGCCATCCTAGTGTATGTAGACTCAGCGTCCCGGTCAGGTGTTGAATGTGTGATCTTCGGGACTTTCCAAAAAATTTATTTTTCCTTCCCTCCCCTCTAGGTACTCCCATTTCTAACATTCTCTTTGTGTGTACGTTCTCAGCCTCATTAACATCATCTTCATCTCGAAATGAATTTATTACTGCCTTGATCAAGTCTGCTTTATCTCTTCTCAGCTTTGTACCGTCTATCGCCGCATTGCCTGCCAATAAGTCGGCTCTCTCGTTTCCTCTGACCCCAGCATGACCAGGGTAGTATATCCATGCCTGTGTCGCAATCGACATGGCCGCAGATATCCATGCTCTAATTCTAATAATTATATCTAGGAGATTGCGTTCTGATTTTTGCTTGTTTTGACAGCTGTTACGAAACAATTATACCAACATTACTTGCTGGTGTAACCGGTGTCATATTTATTCATGTTAAACATGAAAATAAGCACAAAAACCACCAGTTGCCAAGTTGAAAAAAAGGAACAAACTTTATTTTTAACGTGTGACATTTCAAAAAGATCCACATTTGTGGAATTTAGTAATGCAATTGGCAATATGGTCATGAAAAGGACAACCCTACGACATGGTATATGTTATCGCTTCCTAGAAAGGCAACATGAAACTGCATGAATTACAGAACTATTAGTCTAATCACCCATTCTATCAAGGCAATACTAAAGATCATTCTCAACAGAATACATGATAAATTCAGAGGAATTATTAGCAGAAGAACAGGCTGGTTTTCGTAAAAACAGAAGTACTACAAAGCCGATTTTTAATCTCCAAATATTAATAAAAGGGTACTTACAACACCAACTTGCTATTTATCATAATTTCTTTTATTTCACATAGTCATTGGGTCGTGTGTGGCACCAAGGTAAGTGGCATATACTGAGAAAATAGAATTTCGACACAAACATCACATAAGTCATTGAAGCGCTATATAAAGAGGTATATTTTTCAAGACTAATATAGCAGTGCGTCAGGATTGTATACTTTCCCCAGTACTTTGTAAGATATATGTTGGATATATTATGCAGGAGACCTAACGCGATCTCCAGACTTCAATAACTATTGGCGGTAGATCACTTTGTAACTTGCGTTATGCTGATAATATCGATCTCTTGGCTGGTTCCGAATCGGAACACCAGGATCTCACCTCAAAGTTGGAAGAAGTTTGTAGGAAATATGGCATGAAAATTAGAATTGAAAAAAGATATTGGTCTGTAGTGAAACCAAGCAAGATCCCACGAATATCCAGTTAAACAGTCCCAAACTTGAGGAAGTTAACACCTTCATATACCCCGGATCCTAAATATGTGATGATGGCAACTCGGGAGATCAGATTAAGCTAAGACTGGACTAAATATGTGATGATGGCAACTCGGGAGATCAGATTACGCTAAGACTGGACTAAATATGTGATGATGGCAACTCGGGAGATAAGATTACGCTAAGACTGGACTAAATATGTGATGATGGCAACGCGGGAAATAAGATTACGCTAACACTTGAGATGACAAGGTTGAAAATGATTTGGAAACGTAAGACTAGTATTACAGTAACGATTATTTTATTCAGATCGTTAGTGCTATGTATATTTTTATACGGATGTAAAAGTTGGACACTCAATGCTGACATAGAAAGGAGGATTCATGCGTTTGAAAACATTTGCTACAGACGTTTGTGAAAAATTAGTTATGTAGTACACAAGACAAATATATTTGTCCGGCATCAAATAAACAAATTTGCAGGTTATCAAAAAAACCACTTGTGGCAGTGGTGAAACGGCGTAAACGTGTCTGGTTTGGACATGTAACAGACACGACTCGCTTTCTAAAATTATTTTACCAGGATCAGTCAAAGGTGGAAAGAGAAGAGAGGAATCGAAAAACCTGGATGGATAACATTAAAGAATGATCTGGGCGTGATTTTTCTACGCTCCTCTGAATTGCAGAGGATGGTGTTATGTGGAGAGCTTTTTGTGCTAATATATCCAGTGTGGCACCCCTACGACCCAAACGGTTGCGAGTCTTATTATTATTTCTTTTGTCCGTTAAATCAATTGATATTTGACCCCCCCCCCAGTTAAGGGGGATCTTCTCACATTGCACATCTATGTCACATCTATTGGAGGCTTCTAAGTATGAAAGTTCTGAAGGGAACAAGATGTGCAACACGCCTCCATACCTTCCACACCCATAAGTGCACATAATAATATAGCTCTATTGCTAATTTTTTTAGGGCATCAAAACCTCCACAGATATCGAATTTTAACAACAGCAACGGGCAGCTACACGCGATTAAAGCGATATGTCCCCTATATACAGTCCTGGACCACAAGACATGATATGCTAGGGTCGCCAACAAGATGTATTGGAATCACAAGACGCGATATACCAAGACCACCACTTTATGCCGGGACCACACGACACGATATAATTGGACCAGAAGATACTATATACTAGGGCTACAAAACACAATATAGTGGTTCCTTTTTCCAACTGTTATTTCACGGATACTTCGATAGTTCATGGTCTTTATCTGAAATCCGTTTCTTTTATCATCGCTGGAAACCACAAGCGTGTGTCATTGGCTATTAATAGACATTGCGTCATTTGTCTGCGCTGTGTTTAGAAATTGTTGATTCTGTCGTCTGGGTCATAATCAATGCCTGTACTAGGTTATTGTTGTGTTTGAATTAAATGTCTTTGTTTATGTGTGAAATAGGCTTGAGTATATCACAAACAAATAATAACTAGAAAGCTTGAATATGCAGATAGAAATGGCAAAGATTATGAAAATAAATGTTGTTAACGAAAACAAGACCACACTTGGGAAGTATATGGAAGGTCTGAAAGTGTTATAAGTTGACTACCACACTAACCACCGTGCAACAGCAACACCCTAGTACATCCTAGTAGATGACGTGCATATATAGTAAGGACATCCGCAATTTGTAGACTCGAAACCGGGACCAACAATAGTAACACAGAAGTTGCAAACCGGAACGACGTTGTGTTGTCACTCTATATATTTTGCAACTAAATCTAGATTTTCTCAAATCTAAATGTCAGAAATTGCTTGATTCTTGGTTTAGAACATACGTTACAGCGCTGGGGGAATTCCCATATATGCTCTGTTTGTCTTTCCGTCAGTCATCTAAACGTGTATAAGCTCAGTGTCTGATTGCATGATCTTCTGAGCGCTTTCTCCCATCGCCTCTAGTCCCTCTCATTTCTACCATTCTCTGAATATGTACATTGTCTCGTTTGACATCCTCCTCGTCTTCTCGTAGGGTATCAATAACTGCTCTAATCAATTCAATCCTGTTTCTTCTTATCAGCATGACCTGGACAGTAGATCCATGTAATGCTTTGAGCGTTGTTGAGAAAAGTGACCCATTCGTTCTGATCATGCACTTTCTATCTTGCGCAGCATACTTTGAGAGTGCGATAGAATCACTGAGTCTGTTGATGGTTGCGTCACCAGCCAAGTGAGAGCTGTGTACTCGCCTCTATTTCCATTCTCATACTCGATGCTGTAGTGGGTACGCAGCTGACTTCTCAGCCAATTTCTTGCTATTTTGGTAGGCCACGAAATTCCACCTCACCGGTTTGTTTCTTGCGTTACTGAGCCGACTGTGTAAATTATTGTATCGTGTGGCTTCAAGTGCTGCAGTATGAGTTCGTGGATTATTACCTCTGTTCTATTAGCAGCCCAGTCGCGACACTCTCTTCCCATCTGTATCACAACTGTTGTCATTAATTTTCTCTCTTTGCTAAATATCACCCATTCACAGCCTCTTCCCATTTCCCCAGCTCACAAACTCTGAGTAGGGTATCTTCTGCTTCTGCCATTCAAGACCTTCCTCTCTTGATACGCCTTCATTTTGTTTTGTCTAGAGATTGATGTAAGATGTGGTGATCATTATTGGCGACCTTGAAGTATTCTGTAACCTGAGCTATGTTATGTCTTGCTTTGAATCTCGGTAGGTCTAGGAGAAACCTCATGGCCGCTATAAGTGTATTTCTTGTGATTTTGGTTTGTCACTATTTATATACTATGCGTCGGATGCCAAAAATAGTCTCGACTCTAAGTAATTTAAATTCTGTGCGGAAATAAGTATTGCCGAATGTCAGGGTTTGAGCAAGTTTGACAGTTCTTGACAAGGGGAGGGATGACTTGACGTCAAAATAGTTTATTTGTTCATACATCAATACAATTGTGTGAATTATAATTTTTTTTCCTAAAAATATGAAACGAATGTTTTTGTCATTGTTCAGGAAAATTTCATGTGGTATAATTTCAAACACAATCATATTTAACCATATGGGTACCTGAATTCTTGACAACTCATACACAAAATAAATAGATATGGGTAGAGAGGAGAAGGTAAATAATACATTGCATTGGAGAATAATAAGACACAATGATGAAAGAAACCCGAGGGAGCGCATAACTTTGTTATTCTATATGCCCGGCGGTGTACTTTCAGCTTCATACGGACAGTTCTATTACATTTTTAAAAAAATTGGAAACGTTTTCCAGAGCTTTTGCAAGTCCTAGAAAAATGTCTCTAAATGTTACTGTAGGATTCAGTGTCACGAGCTGGACAGTGTTCTTTCTACTCAGGAATTATATTTACCGTGAATTTCGTGCAAATTCGAGGCATGCTGCAGATAATAGGGTTGATTCCCTCCCTAGCAGAAGTGTCCAAATATGGGTCGCGTCTGCAGGTTGCATCACAACGTAGTCGGTGTTTTATATCTTCATTTTAGAAGGCTGTTTTCCAATTGACAATATATATATATATATATATATATATATATATATATATATATATATATATATATATATATATATATATATATATATATATATATATATATATATATATATATATATATATATATATATATATATATATATATATATATATATATATATATATATATATATATATATATATATATATATATATATATATATATATATATATATATATATATATATATATATATATATATATATATATATATATATATATATATATATATATATATATATATATATATATATATATATATATATATATATATATATATATATATATATATATATATATATATATATATATATATATATATATATATATATCGACGGTCATGGTTTAGGAATACCAGCTCTGTCGAGAACAGTTGTATTTCAGAAGCTGTTCGTGCCATTTGATGTTCATCTTGTCTATTTATGCTTAGCATGAGCAATTATTTCTGGTATAGTATTGTCAGTTTCTATAGAACCGCCGTCAATCTTAACATTATATTACAAATGTGAGAGATTATTAACGTTTGAAACAGGATAGGGTATGGAATTACCGGATGTAGGCAACAGTCCGGGTTCAGAGCAGGGCTTCCCAAACTGGGAGAGGGCCTTCTGGGGGAGGGGGGGGGTGAAGTGATCTCAATGGGGGCGATTTGAGAATTGAGTGCATTAAAGCTCTGTACGCCATGCTACAGTATTATACAATAGGCAGTTGTGCTGTCAGTATGACAAGCCATTGAACCATTTATCACTGGTGTAGCTGGAAACTGTATGAGCCCCGTGTGTGCCAATGCCTTCACCTGAATAATCTTACGCGCTGATCTGACGCAGCGTCAGTTATCTCTGCTTATCTGATGTTGTCTATGCTGTTCATTGACACGTCAAGTACACGCACAGTGACTAAACAGTTTATGCACAGAAGCCAGGACGAATGAGATTAACACCCAGAAGACGCATACAAACCGTCGTCATGCATGAGTTATAACACTCAGAAGGTGAATACAAACCGTCGTCATGCATGAGTTATAACACTCAGAAGGTGCATACAAACCGTCGTCATGCATGAGTTATAACACTCAGAAGGTGCATACAAACTGTCGTTATACATGAGTTATAACACTCAGAAGGTGAATACAAACCGTCGTTATACATGAGTTATAACACTCAGAAGGTGCATACAAACCGTCGTCATACAGGAGTTATAACACTCAGAAGGTGCATACAAACTGTCGTTATACATGAGTTATAACACTCAGAAGGTGAATACAAACCGTCGTTATACATGAGTTATAACACTCAGAAGACGCATACACACTGTCTTCATACAGGAGTTAACCGTGGGCATCATGATATACACAATGACATGTGTCGGTCTTGTAAAACGTCACAGAAACAGTCGGTTGTTAACAAAATGAAATAACTGGGATTTCACGTATTTATCATGTCCTTATGCAGAATAGTCATCGTATTGATTATGACTAATGGGACAGATCACTTGTCGCTGTGTGTGGACATCTGACGAAAAACAGGAGAAAAGGTCGGATAACCAAGACGAGTCTTGGAAACGGGCATAACTAAACTGGAGAAGGACCTTTTTCTAGCTATACTAGTGACAATTAGATCAACAAGAAAAATCTCGAGAAAATACCCACCAAAAGTGTAATAGGCCTTGTATCTAGATGCTCGTAGATCAGCACGTAGTACTATTCTGTAGAAGGACTTGATATTTACTGTAAGGGAAATCCCAGCTATTTTTGGTAACAATCGATTCCTTGTGGCTTTATACTCTACATACATCCACTGTAAAGGAAATCTCACATATGTTCGATAACAACCGATTCCTATAGGTAACCGCTTTTTAAAGTGTGATTACTTTTCAGTAAAAAATACAAGCATTGTTCAAAGATTATATAGGAAAAAACAAAAGAAAACAAAAGACTATTGTTCCAAATACAAAGTGTGTATTGTTTCCTTAATTGAAATGAACTGTTTCATTAATGTTATTTTATGCTAAATCTGTATTGTTGAAAGCATGAAAGCAATGTTCATGAAACAAATGTAAATTGTATAACAATATAAAGACACACCGCACAACGCTGCCACGTTTAACAAATGTTTGTAGGTTTCTTTTCTGTGACGTAGTTGAAGCAGTTATTGTTGTGGGGTTTAATTAAGGTCTAACATTGAGACGGGCATAATGCCGTTACAAAATGTCAAAAGGGGATGTCAGAAGGAGACGTTTGGGAACTAGTGGCTTAGAGTCGGAAGGTGATAAAAAAGTATGGATAAAAATAACAACAAAAAAAAAGGTCCCCTCCCAGCAGCTTCTGAAAAACACGGGACACAATCATCATTCAAGCTTTCATCGATACTTTAAGAGATTATATTTCTCTCTCTATCTCTCTTTCTCTCTCTGTATCCCAAAGAATTACGAGCAATTGAGCTATTGTATCCTTTTGTACAATGGAAATATTTCCTCATAGTTCTTTTTCTTCCAAACACAGAAAATGCAACTTTAACAGTGCTTTGAGAAGTCTCCTATAACGTACCATCAAAAGTCTCCAGTAACATACCATCAAAAGTCTCATATAACGTACCATCAAAAGTCTCATATAACGTACCATCAAAAGTCTCATATAACGTACCATCAAAAGTCTCCTATAACGTACCATCAAAAGTCTCCTATAACGTACCATCAAAAGTCTCCTATAACGTACCATCAAAAGAAACATGATCAAAACAATTAGATGTCCAACACGAAGACACGATGACTACCAAATTATTAACAGACCAGAACAAGTCATTCTGCATCTCATCTTACAGCCGTAGCCATACAAAGTTCAAGAGTGGCACATCAGCCATGTGGACATGCACCTCAGACAGCAGAGAATATTCTTCACGAATGTCTGGAGCATGAAATACTGAGGCCCGCGGACTACATCCGACTGGAAATCTTGTAGGACGATTGTCCTGTTGCAATAGATATCCAGTGGGAATTTGAGAATGAGCACTGAAGAAGAAGAAGAAATACTGAGACAAATACATTGACCCAGACAAACAACAATGGAAGAAAAACTATACAGACCTTTGTAAGATGAATGAGAAAACACAGTCAAGTATATAGAAGAGACACAGATTCAGATATAAGCACATACGAACGAAGGAAGGTATCATAAAATCAGGAGAGGTAAAACATAATTGTGTAGATCAGTGGTTCTCAAGCTGGGTCATATGCCAGAGAGGAGGGCACAGAAATTTGAACTTGGGTGTGGAGAGGAGAGGAGGGAATTGTGACTATTTGAAGGATATTTAATGAACTTTGTAGTAACAGATCGTGAGTACACTTCAACACGCTGTTCTTTTATGTTCCAGGCGGGTCACTGAAGAAATTTTGTATCTTAAAGGAGGGGGGAAAGCACATTACTAATAAACAATGTTCATAACCACTGTACTGGTATAGACTATGAGCCTTCCACAAGAGTAAAGCACCACCATATAACCATATCATCTAGTATGATCTTGCTTTCGCATACAAGTTATTGTGGGACACTGGTGAGAATTTCAAACCTTCCGTGTGAAGAGACTTGTGTAGGAAAAATTGATTGAACAAGATACGGTCAAATCCAATTATAACAAACTTATAACAAACATATAACAATATGACTGGCGAAATATGTTATTACAATAACAGACATTCGCTACATACAGTACACGCAATAAAGAATAAATATTATTTGAGATTTTAAAAAGTGTTGTTAAATAAGGAAATGCGAAGGGCCGGTCTTAGGCCATTACAACCTATGGGGCCGCATTGGGCCCCGCACTTCATAGGCCCATAAATTAATATTAGAATTTATTTTATTATCCTCTTCCCTACCCAGACTGGGCCCCGCGCAATCCGTTTCGCATTGGGCCCCACAATTGTTAGGGCCGGCCCTGGAAATGCGTTATAAAAGGATACGCTATAGAGGGATTCCACTGCTATACGATTTCAAAGAAATACTGCATCGTCAGTCAAGCTATAAATCATAACATACATTACGTTATCTGCATAGTTTTGTTAATGAACAGAATAGACCCCCCACCCCCCAAAAAACACAACACTATGCAGAATAAACTCAGACACACACAAATTACTACATTGTGAACTCACAACTATACTCCATGCAACATACTTGGCAAAAGACCCACAGTTAGCACTTCACCAAATAAACAACATCAGGAATAAAATATCTCCCGAATTCTTAAGTAAGAAAATATAGCTATTCTTCGCTACGACGCCAGAGAACCGTCAATGTATCGGGAATGTTATTTGAGCATAAAGTGGATGGGAAATTGAATGGTTTCTAAATATAGCAAGTTATTTAATCGTGTGTGCTATAGTTTCCTTGTTTAGATGGATAATTGCGGATTGAGGGGTAGCGTGTTTTATGGACAGCTGTCGTCTGTATACAGAAAGCGTTTCCGGTATCAGATTGTTGCATTACAATTTTTTGAACACCGTTGACACATTTTCATTTTGTATATCTTCAAAAAATACAAACGAACACAGCGTGTCGACATTTATAGCAAGCGTTATTTAAATTCCGTCTTGAGTAGATAGATCTATATAGATACCCATCATCATCGAGTGCCGTCTCCGCAACGAAGGTTGGCTGCAACGTATCTCCAAAATATCATGTCTCTTGTCTTGGTGGTGCACTCTGCTAGACTGTAACCTGTTCATCGTGTGATGTTGCTCTCCCACTTGTATCTCTTGTCTACCGCTTGCTCGCTTCCCTTTGACTTTACCATCAAGTAAGGTCTTCAATAAGGTGTCATGTCTTTTAATGTGACCAAAATATTTTATTTGCCTGATCTTTATTTCATCTTAGTAGTTCCTTCTTCATATTTAGTGTATTTAGCACCTCTTTATTTGTTTTCTTCTCTTTCCATGATGTTCTCCCTATTCTTTTATATATCCACATCTCAAAGGCATCAATTTTGTCTTCTAATTGTTTATTTAGTGTCCATGTTTCTGAGCCATACATTAATATGGAATAGATGTAGAATTTTATAATTCTCATTTTTAACTTGTTTGTAATTTGTTTAGATATTAATAATTTCCTCATGTCATTGAAGGTACTTTTATCCATTCATATTCTCCTTTTAACTTGTTTCACATCTGCCATCATTTGTGACTATGTGTCCAAGATATTGATACTGTTTTACTTGTTGTAGTTTCTCTCCCTGTATGTTTATGTTTACCTCCTGTTCTTCTGTGTCTTTGCTGATTATCATTGTTTAAAAAAAAATATTTATATCCAGTCCATATTCATTACTTGATAGATATCCACACATGGATAAAAGCATGCCCTTCTACAGGATAGTCATAAGCGGCGATCGCAAAAGTTGTCGCATACCATGACTGATGTAATTAATCATTTGTCACTTTGTCTATACTTTGTGTGTCGTGATCCAGTGAAAAACACGTACAAAGTGTCACCATCTGCAATATAAGATGTGTTAATAATGGGAAATCAAGCCTTTCAAAAGAACACTTGACTATTGCGTTGAATTTCATTCTCTGATGCAAACAATATAATCACAACAGCCATTGAAAATCACAAGAGTAGTTGAGTCATTAACAAAGCTTGTTTTCTCAATAGACAGTATGTTTTAAATCGTCGACGGCCATGGAGAAAGTCGTATCAGCCAAAATAAGTGACATTTTTTGGGGATCTGCTTGTAGGACTATTCTGGAGATAACTGGAGGAAGCTATACAAGACCGTATATATGTTTTAACTAAGGCGGGAAGGGGAAAGTTATTAATGGGAAATGGGTTAGGTAAGTTATTAATGGGAAATGGGTTAGGTAAGTTATTAATGGGAAATGGGTTAGGTAAGTTATTAATGGGAAATGGGTTAGGTAAGTTATTAATGGGAAATGGGTTAGGTAAGTTATTAATGGGAAATGGGTTAGGTAAGTTATTAATGGGAATTGGGTTAGGTAAGTTATTAATGGGAAATGGGTTAGGTAAGTTATTAATGGGAAATGGGTTAGGTAAGTTATTAATGGGAAATGGGTTAGGTAAGTTATTAATGGGAAATGGGTTAGGTAAGTTATTAATGGGAAATGGGTTAGGTAAGTTATTAATGGGAAATGGGTTAGGTAAGTTATTCGTAAATCATCCTGTGTAATTCCTGCTATTTTCTGAGAAATGGATGACTTTGTGGACAATCATTAAAGGAAGACAATCAAACAGAAAATAAACATAGACATACTATGGGATACGCTAGAAATATACGAAATCAAGGGACAACTACTACACAACGCCAAAGTATTATTTTAAAAGAAGGCAAAGCAAGGTGAGGAAAAACTAATGGAATATCAGAACCATTCACAACAAAAACATGAGTCAGACAGGGATGTGTGCTATCTCTTATTCTATTGAACGTCTACAGACAGAATTATAAAAGAAACACAAAATGAGATCTATCTATCTATTCGCTAAACCCTTTGTTGCCTTTCAACGTCAGAGGGTAGAAGGGTTTTCTGGACATGTCCCTCTTGCGTGCTGAATATATTGTGGGACTTATCGACTCTTATTTCAGCGGTCCATTGTTTTCCTGGTCGGCCTCTAGGTCTGCCTTTGCTGTATCTATGTAGCATAACTTGCTGTGGTAGTCTGCTGATGTGTGCAAACCATTTGATATGTTGTCTCTTCTGCGTTTATTCTCAAACTCCTGCATATTAAGCATATTGTAGTCCGGAGAACGGAATGTGTGGTGCCATGGTATACACAATTGCTGCGATATCTGCGCCTTTCGATCTGGCACATCCGCCTTCAGCATGACGTTGGGTCACTGACCTTATATAGGGTGGGACATCCAACTCCATCCCATAACCTCCTTAGTCGACGCCTCTTACGACATGCATGGAAGATAAATAGTGTTGCTATTCTTTGCTCCCCTGTCAGCCTCGACAACACACGGGCCCAAATAAATTGGCGACACAGCGCATTTCCATTCTCTGTAATACATCTTGCTGCAAATATAGAATCATTGGTTCTGCTACAAGATAGAGCCAGTGGAAATTTGTGAATGAACGCTGAAGTTCATCATTCAAATCAGTTGAACTATCTGTAGTGATAACACACCAAGAATATCCCGCCACCTAGGAGTCTACTACAAAAGGACATTGCCCGATGGCATGCATCTCTTCGTGATGTATGGGAAACATTTGACAGAAGACAACATTACGAAAAAGAGACAAGACATGCAGTCTCCGTCATCTTCTTGAGTTCGTTCTCAAACTCCTGCAGATTAGCGAGATGTAGTCAGGAGAACGGAATGCGTTGTGTCTTTGTTTACAGCATTGCTGCAATATCTGTGCTTTTTGGCCTGACACATCCGACTTCTGCATGGCTCTGGGTCACCGCCCCTATATGGGATGGGACAGCTAACTCCATCCCATAATCTCCGTAGTCGCTTTTTACGACATGCGTGGAAGGTAAACAGTGTTGCTATTCTTTGCTCCCCTTTCGGGCCCCAGCAACACACGGGTAGACATGCAGTGACAATGATGACTTTCTCACAGACGTCATGTAAAATAGTACCGAAGTGAGTATGAAAGAAGGGTAATACAACATTGGATACCATCCCACGTGACATACCAGGACATGAAGAGGCAGATGTGCTGGCAAAAGATGGAACAAAACTGGAACAAAAAGACCAAAAAAAGCGCTTACCAAGAAATGAGGACCCTCATCAAAGCTATTATAATAGTCGACCACCCAAAAGACAACTATCACTATCTCAATAGAGCTGAGCAAGTTATCATCTCCCTCATCAGGACAGGACACAACAGCCACTTAAATAAACTAAGACTGGTTCCATCACCTCTGTGTCCATGTTGGCAATCAGCACAGACCACGGAACATGTCCTGCAAGACTGCATTCCACTAAACAGTTACGGAAAAAACACTGGCCCACAGAGATGATTACCCACAGATAGCTGTATGGGATCACTGATGAGTTTTCAAATACAGCAGCATTTATTAAGAAAACCAGACTTGCTGTGTAGACATGTTAAGCTGTGAACGAGAAGTACAAAACGATATAACATAATAAATGATAAAAGACCACTATCTTTCGAGCTAGAATCGATTGCTGCAGAATGCAAGATGATTATATCGGCCCGGCATGACACAATACCCATGTTAGACAAGAAAACAGATTCCTGAACACGTATGTTTAGTCTGTCCATACTTCTATAAGCTGCGAGGCAAGAGCTGGCCACAGTTGACTGAGCTGTGGCAAAAGTTTTATGACTACCACTCGGACCTGAAAATAATTTCTAAAAAACACTTTTGAGAGTCGTCCTGGCATTTTGCCTGAAGATCTAGCAAGCTCAAACAACAAACACACCGGGTTAGGAGCGAACAAGAAACGGTACTAACTACAACCAACAGACCTGTCATCGTTGCCAAGATGGAACTTCAGAAAAGCTTATTTGATTAAACATGCTAACCTTAACAGAAACATTTCAAAATTGTAAATTCATGAATAAAGAATGTGGACAAAACAACACTATTGATATCCACATAAGTTTTCAATCAAATCAGACCAATGAGGCGCCAAAGGGATTACTAATCTTACCGGCGAGAAGAGGTTTAGGTATTATTGAAGGTCATAGGCACGTTGGAAGAAATAGTCAAATCCTATTATAGCAACTAGTCGTCGCCAAAATTTTGTATAAATATAAACCAGAGAAGTAAGATAAATACGACCAAGGTTCACACATGAGAGACGTTCGATTTACACGGTCTTGAGATTCTCTATCAAGTCATCAGAAAATATCATTCTTCATCCAAGTTACTTTCCCCACAAGATTGGTATACCCTCAAGATATCTTGAGCGAAGGCTTAATCGTAAGCATTACATTATCAAATGTCAGCGAGAAGAGATACAGGGCACTGTCCGTGTTTTGCCAGGGTCTGAAAGGGGAGCAAAGAATAGCTATCCTGTTCCTGTCAAGTGCAGTGGAATCCCTCTTTACCGCATCCTTTTATAACAAATTTCCATATTTAACATGTTTCAAAATCCCCAATTATATGTATTTTATATTGTTTGTACTGCTTATAGCGAATTTCTGTTATTACATAATATTTTCTTCATTCCGGACAAAGTTGTTATAATGGAATTCCACTGTATATGATGAGAAACTCTTCCTTCTGTAAATCAAAATCCCAAGTGCAAATATTTTCCACATCTATGAATTGTATTTTCAAAAGTGGGTGTAACAAATGGTCATCAGTTGTGAGATGGGCGAGTAACAACAACAACATCACGTAAGAAGCGACTAAGGATATTTTTGGGGTGGAATTTGTTGTCCCATTGTATATAGTAGACGTTCTCAACCTGGTGTCCGCGATCACTGATGTTTTCGTAATGACATGTGGTGGCCGCGATCACTGATGTTCTCGTAATGACATGTGGTGATCATGTCGTGCGACTTCAAAGGTGCTCGCGAGCACCTCTCTACAAATTTACAGCTAGTAATCAAGACAATTTAAACTTTTACAATTATTACAATTCAAACGTTGTGAACACCAAAACAAATAGCGTTACACTTTTATGTACGGTTTATACTATTGTAAAGGAATAGGAAATGACACTTATAAGAAATGAATGGGGTCCGGGTGTGCGTGCGGAGTAATGAAGGTTATGCGGCCAGTTTTCAAGTTGAATTTCACTTTCAATTTCCTCTCATTATTTTGTGTTGGCTTGTTCGTTAGTATTTTTTATTGTAAGTTATGGCAATCGCCAGCGATACATATCTGGATTTTTCACACGATCTGGGAGTTTAGACCGTCGCCTGGGATCCGTTTTTTTGGGGCCAATCTACATTAATCTATGGTTACTTACGCGTGCCAATCACTATATATATATATATATATATAGCGGCCATTATAGTGCTTTCAACTATTTAAGCATCAGAAAATAAAAAAAATAATAAGTAAATATTCCAAACTACAATTGGTTATCTCCAATGTAATTTCTATCTTAATATATGGTTGCGAAAGTTGGAAATTAATAAAGCACTGAAAAAAAATATTTCACAATTCATCAAAAAAGTTCCCAAAAATTAATGCCGCAGAAATCTCTTAAATATTGGCTGTTAAGAATTCAGGGACATCAAGCAAACAAGAGATAAAACCAGCCAGCAACATGTCTCTTCAACAATAAGAGGAAAACGGCGGAGTTATGAATGAAAATAAGTTGCCACTACAAGCACTAAAATGGGTCTCAGATGGCAAAGTGAAGAGAAGGTGACTAAGAGAATTTCTTCTCAGAATAACCACCAAAGATGGCACGACCATATGTCTCAACAACATACATGATGTACACACGGTATCACATTGCTCTAACTGGAGAGCACTGGTTTCTGCCATGTACATCGTATTCTGTGCTAATGGAACATGGATATATAAGATTACAATGTACGTACAAAAGTATAAATGTTTTATTTCATTATTTCACTGAAATATCAATGTTTATGTTATAAGTAAAATGGTTAGGTCACCGTATTAAAATGAACCCAAACCAAATACCAATAAGAGTATATAACATAAGAATAACCAGGCTTAAGACCAAAGATAGACCAAGAAAACAGTGGATAGAAAACATCACGATAGCCTTGAACAAACATGGACTTAATCCAACAAAGGCAAAAGATCTGGCCTTGGAACGACAACATAAGCTCCTATTCCTACGCTTAACGGCAAGTGTGAATACGATCAACTATCATTCACATGGGAACAGATAATAGATGGATTAATGTTTTACACTACACCAAGGACGTTCTTCATTTGGTTTGTTTACATTTGCTATTTCCTGTTTTTCTGTATCCATTTGTACAATTCAGCTTCCCTCACTGTCTATATATGCGTCTTTTAAGGTATTCTGTATACGTTTCAAGATTGTATTTGATGAACGTTTGTCAGTTGTATAAGAAAACACGAATTAATATTAAATTTATAAATACATTTAATTGTTCATTTATGAGATACATTATCAACTACGTCAGTTCGCTCGGCACCAGATGATGATGTACAGCAGTGAAATACACCTATATAAATCTTTAATAATACTTATTCTATTGTACGGTTGTCAGAGTTGGACAATCACAGCAGAAATGGAGAGAAGAATACAGACTCGTGAAAACAAGTGCTATAGACGAATATTACGTATCCATTATACAGAACAGAAAAACCAACATATACTTAAGAAACAAAATAAATGCTCATGCAAACCAACAAGATCATCTCATGATGGTGGTGAAGCATCGCAAACCTGTGCGGTTTGTCCACGTGATGAGACACGATTCTCTTTCCAAAAAATAACTCGCAGGAACAGTTGACGATTGAAGAAGAATAGGAAAGTGTGGATTAATAATATTAAGGACCGGACATGATTAAAATTCACCACACTCAAACAAAGAACTGATAACAGAGAGGCATGGCGAAAGTTTTGTGGTGATGTTTACTGAATGACACCCCTACGACCCTGAAAGGTTATGGGTTTGTTTTTGTTGTTGTTGATGATACACTCCACCGAATAAAAACATGCTCCACTGAATACAGAGTAAAGTCGTAATACTGTATCAGTAAGCAGAAATGACTAAACGATATTGAGCTGTAGAATTGGTTACATGTTAACGATATGAGTTTTTAAAAAAAGAAACCCTTTCTCCTATGTATTTATGCCCCTAATTATGGTGAGTAATATGATATGAATTTTTATGGGGTTTCCCCCCCAGGACGACTCGGGTTATTTTTAAAACTAAGTAGCAACAGTTGCACTCACACACTTAATATAAAGGTTTCATCTATAACGGTTGAGAATCCCTGCACTGCACCAGATTTGCCTTGCCACTACCATCAGATCATCATCACATCATTACGCTCCTGCAGGACCTGGACAGTCAACCGTGTAATACTTTTAATTGTGCTAGAAGAGTAATGATTACAGCAGATGGAAGAAGTTCAACAGAAATAAGATGCAGAATAGGACAGGCAAAAACAACATTCAGTAAAATGAAAAATATACTGTGTAATATGACCTTGTCATTAGAGGTGAGAAAAAGAGTTCTGCAGTGCTATATAACCCCTATACTAACATATGCGTGCGAGTCTTGGACAATAAACAAACTGGAAAGTGGGAGATTGGAGGCAACAGAGATGTGGTTCTACAGAAGAATGCTGAGAATACCATGGACTGCCAGAAAAACTAATGTAGAGGTGTTGAAAGAGTTAAATGCGGATCGGACCTAAATCAATAATATAAGAAAAAGGCAATCTTCTTTTTTTGGGCCACTTCATGAGACAGGCAGGTTTAGAGAACAGGCAAGATTGAAGGCACCAGAGACAGGGCGACAACGGGAGAAAATATTAGACAGTTTGACAACCTGGCACGGCAAGGAAACAACAACGACTTTGATACATAATACTGTGGACAGAGAGCTGTGGAGAGCCATGACCGCCAACGCCACCCGGCATGGCACCTGATGATGATAAGAGTAATTCACTGCTTGCCTATCATGAACTTTTCCATTGCATGCTCAAATAGTCTGATAGAACCGCTATCACCTCATCTATCTCCATTCTCAGACCTGATTTTGTTATTAGATAGGCAGCAGATCTCTGTACTTTTGTTAAGTGACGAAACTCCATCTATACATGTTTGTTTGTCTTATTACTGAGCCGTCTGTGTAGATTGTATCCTGTGGATTTAATCCAGTGCTGCTGGATTAGTTCTTGAATGATTATGTCAGTTCAGGTGGCAACCCAGTCACGACACTCTACTCCAAAGTGTATCACAACATTTGTCGAGAACTTTCTCTGTATGGATAAACTTTCACCAATTTTACAGACTCTTCCTACATCATCTAGCTCACATACTGTGCAAGGTATCTTCCGCCAAGACCGTCCTTGTTTATGGTACTTTCCATGTGTGTTGTCTAGAAATTAGTGGACATGTTGGTGGTTATTGTTGACTACTTGAAGACATTCATTCACCTGTGCTTCTCGATACTTTATTTTCATGGTAGGTAGGCCTGAAGAAATCTCATTGCGGCAATGGGTGGTATCTCAGGTGCACCATATCATCACTTCCATTGCCTCATTCTGGACTCTCTCCAGTTTATCTGCATTTGCGACAGTGGCCATAATCGTAGACCATAACCAATTACATAGATTACTATTGCCTACATCAGTATTAAAAAGGGATCGTTGCTGCCTCTCTGCGGATGCCATGACTTTAACTGAACTGATTCTCTTCTTAGCTTTATAAGCTACATTGTCCACCTGTATCACAAAGGACAGACTTATATGGAAAGTGATTTCTAGATATTTCATGGTCCGTTCCGTGTTTATGTTTGTGCCCATGCATGTTGTTTAACGTGAACTAGAGTATTCAAGTTGTCGTTATGGTCAGACGCACTGTTATTTATAGTGTGTATAATGTGTGTCAACAGCCAATGAAAGTCACGGGAAAAATCAAATAACGTAACTTCTGAAGGATGGTATCATCATAATTGGTGACAGGCTCGGCTGAATGGACTTGGTTCAAATCTCGTTTGATTACCGAATATCTAAAAATCAGTGTTCCAACATTGTCCTCGGAAATATAAAACGTACTGCACTGGCTCATGGGACTATTCTCGTGATTTTTATTTGGTCACTGATCATACTTTGTGTGACAACCAATGGAAATCAAAGGAATATTCAAATGCGTGTTTTTGAAAAGCTGGATTTCCTTTTTAGCAAGTAAGTCTCATATTGGAGACGGTGTTGCTCCAGCCCTCTAAATATTTAGCATGCCAATCGCCTAATTTATAACCAGGACCCGAAATATCTGATATTTAAGTAGTGATCGAACTTGCCTTGTAGTTGAATGTTTCTAAATCTCGAGGAGACACACTCATTCTTGACTGATTCCAGACACAAAAATCTGATATTTAAGTAGTTATAGAATCTAACCGGAATGTTTCTAAATCTAGAGGGGACACTCATATGTGACTGCTCATCGATCTAGTGAGTCTTGGGGACGTTGACCTCGACACCAAACGATCCGAGGCTTACAAGAAACACCAGCAGATCTCCCGGGTAGAACTAACAACAGACCTAAAATACCCGGACCGAAACCACTTGTGAACAGATACAAAGACTCCTTTTCATAGTACGATACCCAGTGAATCGGCACCTGTCTTATACTTCAAGCATTTCAGTGCCGCAGATTTTTCAACAAAGGAACCCGTTTTGGCCCGTGAAAAGCCGTCAAATCTGCGGTGTTGGCCCAGAATTTCGAAACCGGATATGGTGGAAAAAATATAAGCGGAAACCAGAGTTCACATTGTTGAAACTTAGCGGTCGACAACCTGCGGATCCTATAATGAATTATGAAGCTTCCTTCATACTTCTTTACATTTCTATCATTATATATTAATTTATTCTTGAGCTAACGTCGAGTGAAATAAATATCATACGCGAACAACAAAAGTGAAATAAATATCATACGCGAACAACAAAAGTGAAATAAATATCATACGCGAACAACAAAAGTGAAATAAATATCATACGCGAACAACAAAAGTGAAATAAATATCATACGCGAACAACAAAAGTGAAATAAATATCATACGCGAACAACAAAAGTGAAATAAATATCATACGCGAACAACAAAAGTGAAATAAATATCATACGCGAACAACAAAAGTGAAATAAATATCATACGCGAACAACAAAAGTGAAATAAATATCATACGCGAACAACAAAAGTGAAATAAATATCATACGCGAACAACAAAAGTGAAATAAATATCATACGCGAACAACAAAAGTGAAATATTCCAGTCCATGAAGCAGTGTTGTGCTGCTCTTCTCAACAATGTCTCATATCGCTAACATTGATTACAGCTGCTTCTCAACAATGTCTCATATCGTGCAAATTGATTACAGCTGTTTCTCAACAATGTCTCATATCGTGCAAATTGATTACAGCTGTTTCTCAACAATGTCTCATATCGTGCAAATTGATTACAGCTGTTTCTCAACAATGTCTCATATCGTGCAAATTGATTACAGCTGTTTCTCAACAATGTCTCATATCGTGCAAATTGATTACAGCTGTTTCTCAACAATGTCTCATATCGCTAACATTGATTACAGCTGCTTCTCAACAATGTCTCATATCGCGAACATTGATTACAGCTGTTTCTCAACAATGTCTCATATCGTGCAAATTGATTACAGCTGTTTCTCAACAATGTCTCATATCGTGCAAATTGATTACAGCTGTTTCTCAACAATGTCTCATATCGTGCAAATTGATTACAGCTGTTTCTGAACAATGTCTCATATCGTGCAAATTGATTACAGCTGTTTCTCAACAATGTCTCATATCGTGCAAATTGATTACAGCTGTTTCTCAACAATGTCTCATATCGTGCAAATTGATTACAGCTGTTTCTGAACAATGTCTCATATCGTGCAAATTGATTACAGCTGTTTCTGAACAATGTCTCATATCGTGCAAATTGATTACAGCTGTTTCTCAACAATGTCTCATATCGTGCAAATTGATTACAGCTGTTTCTCAACAATGTCTCATATCGTGCAAATTGATTACAGCTGTTTCTCAACAATGTCTCATATCGTGCAAATTGATTACAGCTGTTTCTCAACAATGTCTCATATCGCTAACATTGATTACAGCTGCTTCTCAACAATGTCTCATATCGCGAACATTGATTACAGCTGTTTCTCAACAATGTCTCATATCGTGCAAATTGATTACAGCTGTTTCTCAACAATGTCTCATATCGTGCAAATTGATTACAGCTGTTTCTCAACAATGTCTCATATCGTGCAAATTGATTACAGCTGTTTCTGAACAATGTCTCATATCGTGCAAATTGATTACAGCTGTTTCTCAACAATGTCTCATATCGTGCAAATTGATTACAGCTGTTTCTCAACAATGTCTCATATCGTGCAAATTGATTACAGCTGTTTCTGAACAATGTCTCATATCGTGCAAATTGATTACAGCTGCTTCTCAACAATGTCTCATATCGTGCAAATTGATTACAGCTGTGTCTGAACAATGTCTCATATCGCTAACATTGATTACAGCTGCTTCTGAACGTCTCATATCGCGAACATTGATTACAGCTGCTTCTGAACGTCTCATATCGCGAACATAGATTACAGCTGCTTCTGAACGTCTCATATAGCGAACATAGATTACAGCTGCTTCTGAACAATGTCTCATATCGCGAACATTGATTACAGCTGCTTCTGAACAATGTCTCATATCGCGAACATTGATTACAGCTGATAGCAGATTTGAAAATGAGGTTGAACAGATAATATGAATGTCCAAAAGTACTTTCTATGAAAGATTGTTACTATTTGGTTGCTGTCACAGATACAGAGATGGTCCATCAATAATCGCAACAGAAGTAAGGAAAGCCCTAAGGCACATGAAATATGGCAACCCAGGACCAGACAATATCACATTAGAGGAATTATTAGCTTTAGGTGACTTTGAAGTTGAAATAATCACAAAATTTCTGAATGATGTTTATACTAGTGGAGACATACCTGATGACTTGATGAGATGATATTTATAGCCTCACCAAAGCAACCAAGGACTACCAAATGTGAGGAATATCATATAGTCAGCCCCATGAGCCAAATAACCAAAATACTTCTCAGAATCAAAATGAAGAGAGTGAGAAACAAAATAAAAATAGAATAAGACCAGAACAATTTGACTTTGCAGAAGGCAAAGGTACCAACGATGCTATATATGTATTGAGAACAATAATAGAGAGGTAAAATAAGACCTGTGCCTCTTTTTTATAGACTACACAAAAGTATTTGATAAAGTTAAACATAGTGAAGTTATACACATGCAGGAGAATTTGAACATCGATAGTAAGGACTCATCAAGAACATGTACTGGCAACAAACAGCAGCAATAAGAGTAGGAAATCAGTTTGGCCCTTTTCAACAAATAAAGCAAGGAGTTAGACAGGGTTGTGTACTTTCATCAGACCTGTTTTCTTTAAACAGTGAAAACAATGCGTGCAATAGTAGATATCCCAGGAGTATCAGTGGGAGGACATAACATAAATAATTTGAGATATATGGATGACACTGTTCTGATTGCTAAAAGTGAGGAAAACCTTCAGTGTTTAATTAATGTAGCAGTCACAGATAGTAAAGAGAAAGGCCTCTTCCTAAATATCAAGAAAACAGAAGTAATGGTTTTTTCAAAGAAACAAAATACCACAATTTGCAATATCAAAGTGAATGATATAGTATTAAAACAGCTACACCCCATCAAGGCCACCACCTTGAAGTTGAGATGGGGACTTAGTCCGGCCAACAGAGGCTGGAAACTAAGATTGGTCAGGCCAACCCAATATCGAGCAGGACCATAGTCCTGCCCAAATGGTCCTTCCCAAACAAGCACAGAAGCTGAAGTGAGAGACACCAGGCCGAGAGGCGCACCAGCAAATTTGTTATCATGCAACCCGAATAGTTGTCATGTCTGCACGACAAAATTTTAAAAAATCATCATGGTATGAAGTTGCCCCTGGCAGGAGCAGTGCCGGATTCTGAACCTCAACAGGATCCACCCCTAGATATTATAGGTTCCTCTAGTCTACCTTGTGGAGCCAGGAAATAGACTGGCCAACTAGACACTCCATGTAATTCCCAAGAATATTACAGTATGACAGTTTTATTTTTATTTCGAAGAAAAATCTTTTCAGGGGCGGCATTTCAAAGACTACTTCTTCTTTCGTTCACTTGAAACATGTCTATATCTGTAATTCTGTCTCCTTAATAAAACTCACTGTCTTTTGTAGTTCATACAGTGTCCCATAGAGATTTGATTCCAGTGTTGTTTCCTCTGGCCAATATGTCTGCCTCAGCATTTCATGCTCAGAACACTCTTGAAGTATATGTTTGGCACTCTGTGCTGCCTGTCCACATGTACACATGGCCGTGTTGCCAATCTTGAACTTTGTATACATGTGACTGCGGAGTCGGTTGTGTCCTGTTCTGAGACGTAGAATTATAACTTGTTCTGGTCTGTTCATAATATGATATTAATCTTGTGTTGGTGTTTGTGGCTTTCTTATTGACTTGATCATTTGTTTTTTCTGATGGTAGGTGATTGGTATATCTGGTTGGTCTTCGGCAGCACCTTCCTTAGCCAGTTGGTCTGCTTTTTCATTTCCTGGTATTCCACAGTGAGAGGGTATCCACTGCATGGTTACCCTATACTGGTAAGACAATTCGCTAAGTAGTTTTTTCAAGTCTGTTAGTTTTCCAGACTGGAGAGCTTGAAGCACTGACCTTCCATCTGTCAGGAATACCACAGGCTGTAGGTCAGAGTTGGAGTTCAGCAGTTTTTTAGCTGCCACACTAATTGCCTGGATTTCTGCATCATAATTATTGCAGAATTTTCCTGTTGGTGTTCTGATTGTATCTCTAGGCTTGTGTGGATATTCTATATATACATTCAAAGACTTGAATCATACTAGAAAAATCTACTGTTAGGTCCTGTCAACAAATCACAAGCTACACATAAGAATGATCAAAGGATACTTTTAGCCTATTCTATCTATACACCTATTAGTTCCATGTGGAGCATAATTACTAAAGTTTGTCATATCTTTAAGATATTGCATCCAGCATTTTACCCTGCTTTTGTGTCCATGCATCTAATTCTACTTTTATTCTGCATTGACTTATTTTTTGTGACATAATGAGCAAGAGCTTAGAAGACAGCATGCATGATTATGATTTTTCTTTCTGCTTTCAAGTCAGCTATCATGAAGAAGCCGGAAGTGTTAGGTTTAAAGTCACGTAATCTGCAGGAGTTTGAGAACAAACGCAGAAGAATGAGCCATCATCACAACACTGGGGGGAGGGGGGGACACTGTCAGTTCTTCACCCATCTATAAGTGTATATGTCATATTCTGAGTGTCCCAATCAGTTGTTGGTTCTTCAGGTTTTTCCTGAAAGAGACAACATTTTCTCATCTCTCCTCTGGTTACTCTGATTTCTGGCTTTCTTTTTGTTTGTTTGTTTGTTTGTTTTTCGTTCGCTCCATTGTAACCATCACGGATATCCGTGCGATTTCCGCCGGGAGCGTGATTTCGTTGTGCCACCGTTATGCGCCTTGTAGACCTAGCACATCCGATTTCGGCATGCCTTGACAATTCAGGTGGGCTACCCTTAGCCTGTGACAGCCTCTATATCTGTCTCCAGGCACGCGTAGTGAAGACTCTTCGCCCAGACGATTTTCTTGCTCTCGTCTGACTCGAACGAGGTGTTCCACTGTCTATGAACTTGCTTCGTGTAATTGGACGTGCTGTGCCTGTGCCCATTGGGTACTGAACCGTTTCTCATCCATGAGCCTGGTTCCTTAAGAAGAAGAACTCAACAGAGGAGTTGGACCCTGGCTCTTTCGCCCTCTTAGCCGAGGTGTCATTCACCGACATCGTGTACCCCTTGTCCAAGTTCGAGTCTCACACCACGCGTTTGAGAGCAAGGCGTTCTCGAGCTGAGCGTCCTTGTCCCAATAGCGCCTGAGCCCATCAGGTACTGAACCCTTTCTCTCTTCAAGTGTATTTCCGGTGTAGGAAAACCTGACAGTAGAGTTGGGCCAGGGCTAAATCGTTGTCCCTTTTGTGCCTGAGCGCATCGATTACGGAACCCTTTCTCTTCGTGAGCATATTTCCGGTTTAGGAAGGCTCGACATTAGAGTTGGATTAGGTTTTCTTGCTTTACCAAACGCCAATGAATGGGTCTGGGTCTCTGCCTGTAAGGAACACAGGTAACTAGAAACTCGTCTTGAGCTGACGGAGCTTGTAGTTCCCCTTTCCTAGGGACTTTTCACTTTCTACTTGCAGTTCGCGCTGCCCTCTAGCGCTTTTCTGCCCTTTCATTGTTTCATTGTACTCGGTATGAAATCTATGTCTCTCGCCATGCATCTACCTTTACGTGCATTTTACATTGGCCGCCCCTCCAATGTTCGGACTGGACTGACTAGCTTCACTGTATGTCGACAGTGTCGCTATATGTGGTGATGCTGGTGGTGTCGGAGATATGTCTGTCTCTTGTGCAGGCAAATCTCTTTCCATCTGCTACCTCCACATTCTCGGACACGATCCCCAAATGATTTGGCCAGAATCAGCTCGAGCTGCTGTATTTCTGTTTCCAGGGTGCACCGCGTGGAGGTACATTTGGGATCTTGGTTATCTGCTAACCCTGGGTCCGCCTAGAGCAATGCGTTCCCTTTGCACCCCTGGCTTTCTTTTAAAATGTACATTATCGCTTTCATTTTCCTCTTCATCACTTTTTAACATATCAACTTCACCAATAAATTCTGCTCTCTCTCTTCTCATTGCTGTGCCATCTACTGTATACCCCCCCCCCCCCCCCCCCACCCATGCAGCAGTTCTTTTATTCGACAGTATATCCATGTGATACTATGAGTCCGGTATTGAAAAGTGTGACATATGGCTAAAAAAATACAGAACTAATTAATTTGAGATGCAAATATACAGAATGTAGAATTTCATGGAAAGAAGTTCCTCTTAAGGAAATGGGTACCATATCTCCAGGGAAAGTAACAGTAGTTGGCATGATGCTAACCACATCATTCTTAGGTATACCATATAAGTGTATTCTGTACAGGACATTGCTGTACATTCAACATTTTCTGGTTGCATCTGATTGCATTGCCAATGTATTGTACAATGTGGATGATCAGCTCTCGAATCAGGAGCCACTGTCGAAGACTGATGTGTTGGGCAGTGATGCAAATAAAACGACAACATTCCGTCGAAGATGGATGTGTCGAGCCATTGGCGCAAATAAAACTGCGACACAATGCATTTCCATTCTCTGGACTACATCCTGCTGGAAATCTAATAGGACCATGGTCCTGCTACAAGAGAAATTCAGTGGGAGTTTGAGAATGAACGCCGAAGAAGAAGAAACGACAACACAGTGCATTTCCATTTTAGTAGGAAATCTAGTAGGATCATTGTCCTGCTACAAAAGACATCCAGTGGGAGTTTGAGAATGAACGATGAAGAAGAACCAGGATTTCACTGAGTTGGGTTTCCCAGCATGCTCACTATTAACACTGCTATAGAGTCGTATGCTGTGCCATTGTTCAACAAAAATATGGTGGCTTAACATTATTCCTTGATAGGCCTCAGGCATGAAAAAGGGAAACTTTACTTTATACAAGAGGACATGACACTGTGTTAAAGGCTGCAGGGAAAATTGAAGGCTTCTTTTACTCATCTGTGATAAGGTGACCTGAACTTTGATGTGATTTATTTTTAATGGCTCTCTTGATGATTATTGCTAAGCCTGTGGGGTGGTTTGTATGGATAAAGTGCCATGCCCATTTTGCACTAGCCCCACTAATTTGCATTATTTTTTTAATAGCATATGCTCTGATATAATAACCAAAGTGTACTTACGTCTGTGGTGGTAGTCAGAAGTCTGAAATTGAGCAATTTTAGAATACAATTGTAATTGTGGAGGCCGTAGACCCGTTGAGTGAGGGGTGAGGGGAAGAGCGCTACTACAGGGTGCCAATTATATTTAATAATATTTACTACTATATATGTCAGTGAACCTCCAAGAGATTTTCTAGGCTCTAAAGAAAGTCAAAGACCTTTTTTTAAAAATGTTATTTATGGGAATGGGGGAGGGATGAAAATTGGAAGAAAAAAATATTGTCTAAAATATAAAAAAAAGGTTGAGAACCTCCAATGCAGATAACAGATGACCTTTTTTAAATTCACATTCAAAATTGATTTTTGGAGCTTTAAATTTCAGCTGCATTTTTTGATTTAGATATAAAGCTGCCTCAAAGTATAAATTTGGGTTGCAGTTTTTGATGAGGTGTATGTTACCTTAGGGATGGGACCAGCATAATGCAGTTCTTTGCGCACTGGCTTTGCATATGTGTGGTCCTTGGTTCATTCCCCAGTTGAGGCGGAAATGTTTTTCAGATCAGAATGGCTTCTGAGTTGACCCAGCCTTAATTGGGTACCTGGATTAATCCGGAAAATAAAGACTGTGAGGGAGAAGAGATGGCTACCACCCTCATATAGCAGAGCTACTGAAATGTGAGATCGCTAACATCTCACACCCCTACAGCGTTAATAAATGCTATGGGTTAACTTTACATTACTTATACCACCTCAAAATTTCAAGGGCATGTTGCGCAACACACAGGTGTGAAAATAGTCCCGGAAGGACTGAGAAACTCATAAAGAGACAAGAGTTAGCACTTCTTATTATCTTCTCCAGAAACAGATCATGCCATCGAACTGAAACTGGCCAGAATTATGACATCCAAGAGACACCAGCTTCAACCTTGAGTACAGACAGTAGCGTGGCTTTGGATGATCTGACACAGGTCATATCCAACAACAGCAGCTCGGATATGAACACACCACCATTGTACCAGACAAATAATAACCAGATCAGAAGCAGCGAAAATAACACTGTCAACTCTGGCAAATGTGGTGCCGTGGACCAGGATATTAAGATAGGTATGTCAGTGTCTGTATGTGTGAATAGCTGCTTAAGAAGAGTTGTTATTGTAACAGAAAGTCAAAACAAAGGTCTTAGTTTAGAAGTTGAGGGGTGGGAAAAATCTGACCCACCAAGACATTTTTTTCTGATCCTCCAGATTGATATAAAAGTAGTTCATACAGTCCTCGTTCTCCTTTGTCGCGATACATACTGTTCTACTTAGAATTCAAAGAGGGTGAACAAACTTCTTTGACTCATACCACATGGAAATGAATCAATTCTGCCAGATGACCCAAAAAAATGAATCCTGGCTTACTAGAAAAATTGAATTACACGAAATGGTAATTACAAAAAACAAATGTTCTCCAGAATTCAACATCAAAGCGGATGGGACATCCCATTTGTTGTTGGGGCATGAGAGAGGAGAAAAGAATAATGACTGCTATCTTCCATGTATGTCATAAAAGTTGAATAAGGGTGTTTTGAGATGGAGGTGGCTGTCCCATTCTATATAGGTCCAAAGTGACCCAAATGCCATGCTGAAGTCAGATGTTTCAGGCCAAAATTCACAGATATCACAGCTAAACTATAAACCATAACACAGTGCATTCTGTTCCCTGGACTAAATCCTGCTAATCTACCAGAATAGGCATACATATCAGACTTATGTGGACATAAATTAATTCACAAAGAGAGCTACTCACTCACATCAGAAGATAGTTCACATACTTTAGACACATTTGAAGAGGAAACATTGAGTACTGGTATATCAACAGGCAGTTGAAGAGGTAGGTGACAGCATGGCATTATGGCATAGGCGAAAATTGGAAATGATTGACAGTACATGAGACAGAAGACTGTGGACAGGTGTGATAACCAATGCCACACAGCATTGATTGTAAGAAATTATTGGTAGAATACAAGACAGAAGGCTGTGGACAGAGATAATAACCATTGACACACAGCATTGATTGTAAGAAAAAGTTGGAGTAGAATACTAAACATTTAGTTGTAGGATAAAATAATATCAGCAGATTAACAGGTCAAGTTCTGATAAGACGCCCAGATTAAGGAGAGGATACAGTGATGGACTGTGGGAACATGCTCATACAACCAGTAAAAGATGTAACTAGAAGATTAATGACATGGAACTGCAGGAAAAAAAACAAAGGCATAAGAACACTTGGAGAAAAGAGACATTGAAAGACTTGACAGTGATGAGAAACACATATTATAAGAGTGAAAACACACTAAGGATCGAGACAAATGAAAAATTCTTGTCCTCTGTTTCTGCACCTGAGTATGTGCAATAAAAACCTAGGAGGTCCAAGGGTTTGAATGAATGAATAATTAATTGATTGATGTCTGTATTTAAGCCACTAAGTTGTGATCGTTTGGGATTAATGTTGCTGTGGTAAATGGTGGTATATGGACAAAATTGCAGATTAAGAAGTTTTTCAAATCACCCGGAACACAAAATTGATGTTTCTACCAAAATGCATTTGCCAAGCACAGAACATAAAACATTGGAAATAGAAAAATATTTGCAAATGCAGCACCAAACTCCTAATTCCCTCGTGATTACTGGGAGAAAATAATTCGATTATATCTGCAAACCGTTGTCGTTCTATTATTTTTACTCGTTTTATCTTATGTTCTGTGCATAATAAAAGACTTTTGGTAGAAGCATCCATTTTGTGTTTTTTTTAGTTATTCATATTCTATGTTTTGTCTTGTTTCTGATTGGGTAGCAGTTTTACTGCAGTCTCATCTCCTATTGGTTTACACATTAAGAAGAAAGGTTTAGAGATTTGTGAGGAATTGTATAGTTTAATCAATCAATCAATCAATCTAGTGCCATGCTGAATGGCGTAGGCGATCGTCTTTCTCCATGATTCTGTCTCTTGTGTTGTCAATAAGCTCGGTTGGTGTGCTTCTACCGTGCCACAATACAAGTCCATCTATTAAACTTTTCTCTTTGTCATCCCCTATCTCTTCTCCCCTTGATCTTTCCATTGGTTATTAAGTGTTCAAGCTGTGTTGTTTTCAGCACATGCCCTAGAAACCGTGACTGTCTGCCCCATATGTTTGATTTTGTTGCTCTTTTTACTCCAGCATCAATGAGAACCTCTGCATTAGTTTTCTTAGCTGTCCATGGTATTTTCATCATTTTTCTCAGAAACCACATTTCTGTAGATTCACTTTGAGTTAGAGTTATACTAATTGTATAGTTAGAGAGTAATAAAAAAAAGTATATAGAGACTAATGAAGTGTATAGATTTATAAAGTGTATACAGATTAATGAAGTTTATAGGTGCATAGAGATTACTGAAGTGTATATATTTTTATGAAGTGTATAGGTGCATGAAGATTAATGAAGTGTATAGACATGAAGAATTGTTTCTTGACTAATTTTCAGAGGTTCCTTGCTTGCTCTAACTTATCTTCTGTCTTCGGCCCACTCCCAACAGAAAACAGCTCTGATAACCATACAACAGATGCTGTGCAGCAAAGTCAAGTCTCATCCAGTATACCATCGTTTGTACCTAATGACCTGCTAGGATCCATATTACTCAAGGTATGTTTCCTCTTTCATGGATATCACTTGAAATTACTACCTTGAACATGCAGAATTAAGAACATAAGAAACATAAAAGATATATATGAACCAACAGAAATAATAAATGATGAAAATGGTAATGCACTTTAAATAAAAAAACAAATAATGAAAAGATGGCAACAATATTTCACAGAATTACTAAACCTCAAGGAAGGAGAAGATAACAAAAAGTACTACAACAGAAAACCTAGATCCAAATATACTATCGCAATAGCAAATGCAGTAAACAAAGCACCAATAAACAAAACACCAGGCGCAGATAACAAACAAACAGCATTCATCAAAGTGGCAGCAGAGATCTTGACAAAATGGCTACTCAGACTTTTTAGTGTAATCTAGAAGAAGCGGGTAATACCAGAAGACTAGAGGAGAATGACGATCATCCTCATCTAGAAGAAAAGAAGCAGTAAGAGAGATTTAGGAAATACAGAGGGATATCCCTACTAAGCCACACAGGAAAAATCTTTAACAAAATATTAGAACAAAGACTGATCATTCATTGAACTACAAAACAACACCCAAATGGGCTTCCATAAGAATAAAAGCTGTATAGATGTTATCTTTACACTTAGACAGCTAACAGAGAGAGCCACTGAAGACAACAAAGAATTATACGTCTCATTCGTTGACCAAGAAAATGCTGTTGACAGTGTAAATAAACAACAACTATATAAAACACTATCAACATATGGAGTACCAGAACACTTGGGCTAATCAATCTATGCAAGGGCATTTATACTAATAGTCAATGTGAAGTAAGAACAAATACAGGAGTGTCCAATACATTCCAAATTCAATCAGGAGCTCGACAAGGATGTGCCCCCCCCTACTTTTTATAACATATGGACCACATCTGTAAACTAACAAGTGTCAACGAAGAAGATAACATGAACGACAAATTGAACAACCACTCTTTGTGGATGATCAAGTACTAATAGTGACATCAGAAGAACAACTATAAGAACACATGAACAGACTCCACACAACATGTCAAAAATTCTACATGAAGATTAATATAAAAAAGACAGAAATAATGGCAATAGCATGGAAAGTGCAATAGCAAGGAAAGTGCAATAGCAAGGAAAGTAAGAAATATCACTATCTCCATCGATAATAAACACCATAAAAAACACGTAAAGGAGTTCACTTAGGAAGCATTATATTGAGTGAAGGGAAAAACAATGAGATACAAAATAGATGCAACAAAACATACCAGATCTTAGGACAGATGACACATATTTTCAAGAACAAAAATGTAAACATAGACACTAAAGTTGCATTATACAAGACTATTATTATTCCATCACTATGCTACAGACCTGGACAATGACAGCACACAAGACAAAAGAAAAATAGTGACAGCAGAAATTAGATGTCTACGAAGAATACTCAGTGTCATTAAAAGATAGAATTAAAAATGATAACATCAGACAGATAACCAAAACAATACCTGTATTGGAACACATAAAAAAACAACAGATCACGTGGTTTTCACATGCTTACAAACTACTGAGAGATAGCATGCCACAAATAGCCATGGCACATAGACACCACGACTATAAAGCCAGATGCAGACCATGTAAATCACAGATGGATCAAAGAGGCTACGGGAACAAGTCTACAAACAGCACACAATGAGGTCATCTCCAGAGAACTCTTCTACCCCAACGGCACGAGGCACAAAATGGTCACAGCATTTACACCATTACTTGATAGATAGACATTCAGGTGATCTTGGTAATAAAATAGGCCACATCAAATACACCTGCAAATTGGGAGTTGACAATGAATAAGAGGAACCTGCTTCTGTGTTTCCTTGGAATGGGCAAAGTAAATACTTTAATGTTTTGATATTGTTATTTTTCTCCATAGAGCAGAAACACTTCTCTTATCAGTACACAGCCTCCCTCCCCATCTTTTATTGCAGAGATTCCTCATCTGCTCTTACACCCTTGGAAATAGTAGGTGGTAACAAAAGCAAGCTGTTGCAGATTAAGGTTGAGGGTATCAATCCGAGAGCATCAGCAGTAAAGACCTCTGTACAGAAAGTAAACAATCCTTCATTTGTTACGTTTCTGATTATTGGCGTGATTTTTGTTGGTCATCATGTATATACATGCATGGCAAAAAAAATCCAAGGCAGACCAACGCAATTCATGGAAATAATAAATAATCAGCTTTTCAGGTCTTGTTTACTTTCCATACACAGGTCTTTACTGGAGCCTGGTCATGATCCAACCACGCATGCATGCACACACGCACGCTCGCTCGCTCACTCACTCTCTCTTAGGAAATTAGATCATGACATTTAGTTCTAGAAATCAAGGAGAAAAAGTTGATGAAACACCTCTTCCTCCCATAATGAGTTTCCCTCATAAGATCTCAAATAACCCACAAAAATGATCAGATTATTAGCTTATTAAAGGTAAACCCCTAACATACACCACTCCCTACCACCACAAAAAACATATCTTCGACCCTATTTTCAATATCAAGCTCTAGTTGTGGTACATTTCTGACAGTTTACATTCTATTGTTTCCATGTTTTTACAAAATCTGCAGTTACACTACATGAACTTGTACAAGGAGGGAGTACAATGGTTGCCACTGAGTGTGTCATGGCAGGAGATGTTGATGTGAAGACTTTGTCAGGATTTAGATGGTGTTGAAAGATTAAATGCACCTATAGTCAAGGTGTCTATAGAGCAATTCTTGTGATATAAATCAGCATGCTTTACACAAGGCTTGAACCCAATCCGTCTGTGAGGCACTGACCGGCAACAGCGTGATACATCACATTTTACTGCCCCAGACAGCAATATCTTGAATGAAGGTTATCACACACCAAGTCGTGAAAATGCATTTGTCAAACATCCACCTGGAGCATTGATCATGTATGAAACACATACCCAGTACATTCACAACTTCAAGGTGTTTTTGTATACCTATGATACATTTGAAGCTACTTTGTTGTGTACACTATTTGTGTGTAACTTGCACATGTGTTTGGTATTCGAGCAATGAGAAATAGATTGAACACAACAGGATAGTTACAACGGAAGAGTACCAAATTTTATACACATTTTTTAAGGTATACCCATTCTGTCATCTGAGTAGCATGATTTAATGGTGGTCATCTAGACATCCTGGGCACCAAGATCTGTGTTGTTGAAGTGAGCAACAGGAATCCTAGAACAATAGTTAATAGCCTGCAGGTGTTGACATAATCTGTCTCCTCTTACTCATCTCCCCTATGTAGCCCATGGCACATATGCAAATGAGTGCATAAATAATTTTGCAGGGTATATAGTTAATACTGCTCAGGATGAGAGAGACAGTGGAAATTATTGAGGGGGGGGGGGACCAAGGATCATTGGGTATCAGACTGAAGAAGAGGGAGTTGCCAGAACACTGGGGAATACATAACTGGGGAGTGGTGAAAGTGAAAGGTGAAAATACGTTTGAACGTGAACAAGGAGGGAGTACAATGGTTGCCACTGAGTGTGTCATGGCAGGAGATATTGATGTGAAGACTTTGTCAGGATTTAGATGTTGTTGGAAGATTAAAAGAAGTTATAGTCAAACAATTGAGGATGCAGTGGGTGATAAATTGTCATGGCAAATGGCTGATATATACAAATTGCTGATATATACAAATGGCTGACATATACAAATGGCTGACATATACAAATGGCTGACATATACAAATGGCTGACATATACAAATAGCTGGCATATACAAATGGCTGATATATACTTATGCCTGTTGACAGATTTGAAGGCTAGGGAAGACCACCCAAATCAAAGCCGTGCTCAAGTTGAGGTCAGATGTGTCAGGGTGAAAGGTGCAGGTATCGCAGCTTAGACATCAGGAAAAAGCGCACTCCGTTATCTGGACTATATCTTGCTGATTTTCAGGAATTTAAGAACAAATACAGAAGAAAATCATGCTGAAATTGGATGCGCTGGACTAAAAGGTACAAATATAGCAAATTTTCTGCAAACTGCCAGCGCAATGTATTCATATGCTCTCCAGCTTAAATCACTTGAAAATACATACTGGTTTTCTGAGAGGAGATAGAAACAGTTGAGAGAAGAACAGGGAGATCTCAGGAAAGGTAGATAATGCACAGATCTGATTACTATACAGCGAATAATAGTTGAAGCAAGGTTTGAGTGGATTTTTTTACATTCTACATGAATGTATGAAGGATATAGTCTGGAGAATGGAATGTGTTGTATCATGGTTTATAGCTTGCCTGCAATGTCTGTGTTTTTAGGCCTGATACATCTAGCTTCAGCATGGTTTGTTGGTCACTTTGACATATGGGAGTGGCCCTACAGTCGCCTGTGCAAAATAGTGTGGTCTGTTGATGCCATTAGAGAGGTGATGTATTGCATCTGATTTGTCTTTCACTTCTACATCTTTCTTTGACTTTGACATTTTTGTATTGTGGATTATGGCTTTGATTCTCTGTAGGACATTGGACGTCTGAGTTGTTTCATATTACACCAAATCTGACCACTTGACACCAATTGTGCATGTAACTCTTGATAATAAACATCATCATGGCCCACTGGACATTTCCATAAGTGCTCTCCTCTCTGTTCCAGTAGCCGTCAAAGAGTGTGCAGATTCAAAGTTCCAGTCAGATGTTGATTATCACCTGTGGTCATCTTCATTTCTGTCATATTTTGTATGCATACAAAATCATCTCCAGTATTGTCTTCTTCAATCTGTAGTAAATCCATGACTGCAATTATTAGGTCGGTCCTATCTCTTCTATGTATTGTGCTATCAACCACAGTGTTGCTTTCCAATGTGTCTGCTCTTTCTTTGCCTCTGACCCCTACATGGCCCTACATGTGGAGTATATCCATAAATACAGTTTGGCCTTTAGGTAAGAATGTTGATTTTTTTATGTGATATAATGTGTGCTTCTACTGATTAGCAAAACTTCATTACCCTGGTCCTAGTTTCATCCATGTAATACTTTGGACAGCTGTGTTGTTCAGTGACCCATTCCTTTTTCAACACCACCTATCTTATACTGCATACTTTGTTTGTCTGAGAGTATCACTACATTGATATTTCAGTCACCCAATGTCACTGCTTCTATCTCTATTATCATACTGCATGTGGAGTAGGTAGATGAATACTCTAGCACCATCCTGCCATTCTTATGTAGACAAGGGAACATAAGACCAATGTGTACGTAAGAAATAAAGTAGAGATGTGTGCAGGTGTTCAGGAGCCATTGCTTTCAATAGTGAAACGACAAAAACTAGCATGGTTCGGACATGTATGCAGGCACGATTCCTTGTCAAAAACAATACTGCAGGGAACTGTCGAGGGTGGAAGAAGCAGAGGAGGGAAAATAAAGGCATGGACAGACAACATCAAGGAACGGACAGGGCAAGATATTTCCACACTCATCCGCATTGCTGAGGATAGAATTCTCTGGAAGACTCTGTGTGCTGAGGCATCCAATGTGTTACCCCTACGACCCTGAAGGGTTACGGTTTTATTGATTGATTGATTGATGTAGAGAACAAAGTGCATGCAACTCTGGTTGCTACATGACATATCTAGTCCCAGGAGAATAATTTTACATATTGTTATTTTATATTTGGTTTCACTTCTGTATACACTGTTATCATTTACACTGACAGGCATTGAACAGTTTTCTGTTTGTGGTTAATAGTCAAGGAAAGGTTGAGTTTGTCACGGAGAATGTAACACAGTTTCTCAAGTACACACAGGTATGGAGTGGAGATGTATGTGCTCGTGAGTCTACATAGAAGGGTTATTACTAGTTGCAGGATGGGTTAGGATTATCATTGTTTGTTGCGGTGGATTAGTATTATTGATGATTGTACGGTGGATTAGAAGTATTGTTGAATGTAGGTGATTAGGATTATTGATGATTGTAAGGTGGGTTAGAAGTATTGTTGAATGTAGGTGATTAGTATTATTGATGATTGTAAGGTGGATTAGAAGTATTGTTGAATGTAGGTGATTAGGATTGTTGAGATTATTATGCAGGCATCATAACTATCACAATTTTTTTTCTAACTTTGTGTGTCATATCTATGTCTGCCTCAACTTCCCCATGTCTGTCTACGCTTATCTGTCTATATTTTTTTCTGTTCCATCAACATTTCTTCTTATCTGTCTACACTATTACCTCATCTCTTACACTTCTCCTTGTATGTCCACACTTTTCCTTGTATGTTCACACTTTTCCTTGTATGTCCACACTTTTCCTTGTATGTCCACACTTTTCCTTGTATGTTCACACTTCTCCTTGTATGTCCACACTTTTCCTTGTATGTCCACACTTTTCCTTGTATGTCCACACTTCTCCTTGTATGTCCACACTTCTTGTATGTCCACACTTCTCCTTGTATGTTCACACTTCTCCTTGTATGTCCACACTTTTCCTTGTATGTTCACACTTTTCCTTGTATGTCCACACTTCTCCTTGTATGTCTACACTTCTCCTTGTATGTCCACATTTCTCTTCCTGTGTCCACATTTCTCTTCCTGTCTATCAACATTTCTCCCTTGTCCACCTACATATCTTACATTTATGTACTAATTTCTTTCTCTGTTTAATTAGACGTGTCAATAATCATCTATAAATCTTGAATTCACTCTCTCCTTCCTTCTTCTCTCTCTCTCTTCTTTCTGATGTCTCTTTTTTCATAACCAGATACATTTTTCTCTTTGAATATACCCTTTGATTCACCCACCTGTGATCTTACCTGCACACCACCTGTTTACCTGTTCTGTTTACCCATACTAGGATGACCTTGTTGGGAAGAGCATATACAACATCATCCATGTTGGAGATCATCCACAGTTCAGCAAGAACTTGCTACCAATCACATTAAGTAAGTATGAATGGCTGTCCAGTTTTAGATAATAGTAAAATATTTGTTTTATCAGCCAGCTAGTCTGTTATATAATGCAGTATGAACCAAAATATTCAGTACTGAAATGAACAAACATTGTCCAGTTGTTGTGTGGAGTTATACCCACCAACAAACATCTTATATGCATCTATAAGATGCATGCAAAAGTTTAAGTACTGCATATTGTACAGCAAACCATATTTGTTAACTTTAATAACCACACTGTGTGAAGCGTGTGGCCATACGGCTAGAACGCCGGCCTCAGGTTCCTGAGGTCCCGGGTTCAATCTACGGTTGGGACAAGGATTTTTGTCTTTCGGTGGTGCAACAAAAAATTCTTCCTGTACACGTCGCGGCTACAGCTTTAGCAAAGCGGCCTTTATTTTCACGGCCTTAAAAGCCTCAGGAAAACAACGCAGTAATGAAAGTTTTAATAACCACACTTGCTGAGCAGTGATGACACCATTCATTGACCTTCCTAGGACATGAGCTTTGGTACCACACTTTCTTGTGTCTGGGTGATACCAGAGTTATTTTTACTTCAAACCACGAATGAGTGAACTTGAACGAGTATGCTGGTTGGTGGGCGAGTGATTTAACACTATACTACTGCAGCTCCCATAAAAGAACTGCTGGGAGTGTGAAATTTTGGGATTTCAAGAAAGACAGCCTAGTTCACTCTGGAGTAAAAGACTGTCAAGCCCATGGAATTGCACACTACAGCTACAGCCATACTGAAATAAACTATCTTCTGAGAATTGCAAGTTTCCCATTAAAAAAAATGACTTTCAAAGAATGAAACATCACTCAGAGTTGAAAATAAAACTCCCATCTCCAGGCATAGGGAACAAGACTGACCAACTCAAATTATCTTGGGGGTTCTTCCTTTGGATAAATTCTCAAACTTCTGTAGATTACTTCCTCTAGCAGAGCAGCAAACTGCCGGTCGCAAGTATTGTTCAATCTATCTATCTATCTATCTATACGCTGTGTCCCTTGTTTGCCTTGCAGCGTCAGGGGTGGAAGAGTTCTCTGGAGATGGCCTTCTTGTGCGCTGTTTGTAAGCTTGTTCCCGTGGCTTCTTTGATTTCTGTGATCCATCTTTTACATGGTCTGCCTCTGGCCTTATAACCGTTATGTCTATGTGTCATGGCCATCTGTGGCATGCTATATGTCGGTAGTCTGGAAGCGTGTGAAAACCACTTGATCTGCTGTCTTTTGATGTGTTCCAATACTGGTATTGTTTTGGTTATCTGTCTGATGTTATCGTTTCTAATTCTATCTCTTAATGACACTCCGAGTATTCTTCGTAGACATGTCATTTCTGTTGTCACTATTTTTCTTCTATCCTGTGCTGTCATTGTCCAGGTTTGGCACTGGTAGCATAGTGATGGGATAATAATAGTCTTGTATAATGCAACTTTAGTGTCTATGTTTACATTTTTGTTCTTGAAAATGCGTGTCATCTGTCCTAGGATCTGGTATGTTTTGTTGCATCTATTTTGTATCTCTTTACTGGTTTTCCCTTCACTCGATATAATGCTTCCTAAGTAAGTGAACTCATTTACTTGTTTAAGGTGTTTATCATCGATGGAGATGGTGATATTTCTTTCTTTCTTTGCTATTGCCATTATTTCGGTCTTTTCAATATTGATCTTCATGTTGAATTTTTTACATGTTGTGTGGAGTCTGTTCATATGGTCTTGCAATTGTTCTTCTGATGTCGCTATTAGTACTTGGTCGTCTGCAAAGAGTAGTTCGTTCAATTTGTCTTTTATGTTATCTTCTTCGTTGGTACTTGTTAGTTTACAGATGTGGTCGATATATGTTATAAAAAATAGAGGGGATAGGACACACCCCTGGCGGACTCCTGATTGGATGTGGAACTTATTGGACACACCTGCATTTGTTCTTACTGCACATTGGCTATTTGCATAAATGCCCTTGCATATGTTGATTAAATGTTCTGGTACTCCGTATATTGATAGGTATTGTTCAATGTACATATGAATATAGATCAAGTGATAATTCCCAATTTCAGTGGCCACGATGATGTTAATGTCATATAAATACATATATCCAGAGATAATTCTCAGGTACCTCTGGCTATAGTACGGTTGTTATAATGACGAGGATGTGGATGACATATAAATATTCAGCTCCAGTGATAATCCCCAGGGACATCTGGGTGTGCCATTTGATTGTAGTTTGTGCTTTTGGGAACAAGTTGATAATGTCATCTTAAATGCCAGTAAACGTCTTTCAGCCCTGAGAGTGATGGCAGCAGCTGACACTAAACAATCAAGTTTAGAAGTGCAAATCTACAAATATTCAACAATCTGCAAAGAAGTGCAGGCTTTGGTCAGTGAGAATGCTTAAGAGGGGGATGTGATTATATACACTGATAGATCTGTGATTAGACATGTTCGCAGTGCTTGGGCTTTCACAGCTCAGTGCGCAAGTAAAACAATCAGGGAGGAGAGTGGGGCCTTTGCGGTTACTACAAGTAGCATGACCATGGAGACTATGACGGTGACCATGGCATTTGAGTGGGTATGCACGCAGAAGGTAACACAGGTCTGCATCTTGAGTGACCCATGAGTATGATTAGGAAAGTACAAGTGGGTCTCGTTTGCAAACAGTGGATTGAAGCCTTAGGAAAGGCGAGGCTGAAAGCGGTTATATTTGTTTTTGTGCCGGGGCATGTGGGTGTTATGGGCAATGAAAGAGCGGATCAACTGGTGTCATGCGCGATTTTGAACTCCTTAAGAGATATAGCACGCGAGAATGAGACTAGTGTGGATGATGATTCCTTGTCAATCATCAGGATTAAAGATCAGGGTTTGAAATCCGGTGTTGCTAGAAGTGAACATTTTGGAGGGTGCAGAAGAATGATGGTAAACCAGCGTAGGACCAGTACCGTCAATAGAAGTGTAATGGCGGATACACTCAGGAAGAGATCGGAGCAACTATGAACATGTCCAGTTTGTAGTGATGACGATCCGAATTTAACTAACTAATCATAGATCATATTCCTATATAAGACTCATGTCCTCCCTATCATTGAATATGCAGGTGTTACCATCACCCAGTCAAGCACAGATTGAGAGAATTCAAATTGAAGTGATACTGAACATCCTTGGTTGTACCAGGGACACTTGTACTTGGTTGTCCTTGATTTTCCAAGCATATCTCACAGAATTGATATGTGGTAATCCTCTGCATACTTTAGAGTGAACTCAGACACAGATCACCAACTACACAGTGAGTTCCATCTTGCGAAGGGAAGCAGGCTTCATAGAGAAAAACCTTGGATGGGTCGTGCCGAGGATACTGTTAAACAGATTTGCACTCCAGAAAGCATCAATCCTGATGAGAAACGGATACCTATTCCTATGGTCTTTCAGGAGGCAATCAAGTCAGGAGATGGTGCAGACTCATTAGAGGGTGTAGGGAACATAGTCCTGTGATTGTTGATACTGAGGTCAAGGCACACATCTACAAACATGCCCATGATACATACTTGATTTACATGGATGTGTTGGTCATCCACCATCAGCTATGTGTAGGGGCCTTTACTGCCAGATCATATAGAAGAACATTGCACGAAGTCAGTGGGGCCGTTACCACAACAACAAGTAGTCTAATGATGGAAGTGTGTGCAGTAATGCAGGCACTAAATTGGCTGAAATCACAATTTTCTTTGCCCCTGGACATGCAGGTGTGGAAAGAAATGAATGGGCTGACAATATAACTAGCCTTGCCACCAAACAGATGTCAACCAATGGACCAAGCAGATACACTCGGTGCTCTTTGTGAGTCCATACGGTTAGAAGATTTTGAGATACAAGAGCATGGGTTAATATTGAGAATTCACAATTTGGAAGTGAGGATAGGCATGGCCTGTAGAGAATGCCTAACAAAGATTTCAGAAAAAGCACCAAGCTAATATAGAACTGGAACTGTCTGTCAGCTGTTATACCCTGAGAGATTTACTGAAGCGACGTGTTTGTTATTTTGTGATTGATATTAAGTCTGGTTTTTCTGTGTTTATCTTCACGTCAGAGTCCTTCCATGGGAGAAAAGCTCAGCATATAGATCTTCTTCTGCGTTCGTTCTCAAACTCCTGCAAATTTATTTATATATATCTCCAGCATTGCTGCGATATCTGCACCTTTTGGCCTGACACATCCGACATCATCATGAGCATATAGATGATGATGTTGGTATTTGTGATAATGATCAAGTTGATAATGGTAGTGATACGTATATTTATGATAATGTTGCTAGTGATAATATTGATGTCTACATAGGGGAGGATGATAATGCTTATGTCGGAGTAGATTTGTATTTCTAAATTGAGAAATGCTAAACATTAATTAACGATGTTAGTTTTGAACTTTAGGAATTGTGAGCAATAGAGTTATTGTATTTATGTGTGCAATTTGGGGAGGGAGGCGGGTGTGTGTGTGTGGAATGTTTCTCCATTGTTTTATTTCAATAATAGGCAATAATGTCAGAAAAACTTTCTTGATAAAGGCCTTTTAGCAAAAACATCAAGTTTTGTGTTATCATGTGTATTACCAGCGATTGGCAAAACTTCTGTTCCAAGTTTCATTTCATACACAAAAGATTTGAACTCTCATCTATGTGCAGTGCTTTGAGAAGTCCATACTCAAGAGTGGATACAATCGTAATTGAAGTGTTGTGAGGCTTTCATATGAACACATATCTATATAGACATGTTATCTACTTGAGGTTTTATGTGATATGATGGTAGGATTCATGGACAACTGTGGGAGACCTTCAGACTTTAGAGATGATGATTTTATATTTATGATGATGATGACTGTATTAGGATGATAATGATTGTGTTTTTTTTTGCTTCAGTCACAGCTGGTGGTCTACCGTGGCCAAATGACTCACCAGCAAACAGGGGATGCAACTTTCAGTGCCGTCTGCTTGTGAAACCAACAAGTAAGTAGACCTACCTCACTTCAAATAGGAATTAAATCAGTTAGAAAAGGGAAATGTCAAGTAGGGGGTAGGGGTGGTGTGGGGGGGGGGGGGAGAAAGCTAATATGTAAAGTGGTATGAGGATGGCAGAACAGAATAGTGAGACAGGCATGTTGACATGGAATCTACAGAGACAGAGAAAAATGGGGAAAATAAGTAGTACAGTTTGAAGAATGGCAACAATGAAAATTTTGTAATGATATTGACATGGAAAATCCAAGAGATGAAATCTAAGAACAGTATAGATTGGTATAGAATTGTTTAGTTGTCTAGGATATTATGATTGATTGATTAACCTTTAGCATCCTGTATTAAAGTACCCAAGATACGCTAGAGGCAACTGAGATGTGGTATTTAAGAAGAATGATGAAAATTCCATGAAAAGTAAACAAAAGTGCCCAAGATTAGTTGGAGGGAACTGAGATGTGGTTTTTAAGAAGAATGATGAATTTCCATGGACAGCCAAGAAAACTAATGTAGAAGTTCTCAGAAATGCTGAAATAAAATAACAAATTAGAACAATAATTAGAAGAATCAATATTTTTAGGGCATGTGATGAGAAAAGTAAAATTTGAACATTTAGTAACCACCGGAAAGATAAAGTAAAAAAGAGACAGAGGAAGACGAAAGGAGAAATTTCGAGATGGGTTGTCACTATGGCACAAAAAGAAGCTACTAACTGAACTTATTAACAACACAAGCGACAGAGAGTTGTGGAGATTCATGATCACCTATGCCACTCAGCATGGCACTTGATCGATTGATACTTGATCGATTAAAATTGCATTATTTTCCCCTGCCAATGCCTCCTTTTTTTTTTTACTTCTACGCGTTATTTATGGTAGATATTTAGAAACACAATAACTTTGTTTTTTGTTGAGCTTTCTGTATAATTGTTTCTTATGGAAGCAAAGGCATGATTACTAAATATAATGATGCAAATTATGATGGTGTATATGTATATGTTTCTAAAGTGACACCTCTACAACTCTGAAGAGGTATGGTTTTGATGATGAGAAAAGGTCAAGCAGCCAACTGTGACCAGAATTCATATGGGTTAGCCTGGGGGGGGCGACCATCCCCTACCAGGCGCGTCCACAGGTTGCGGATCATGGAACAACCTCCGGATATGGAGTCTCCATATCTGGTGGTTGGCTGCAATATAAGACAGATCTCTGGACGAATAATCCAGATTTCTGGACGAATAAGCAGTCGCGGACAAACTGGCGATGTTGCCCAACAGGACGGGGTGGGATATCAGGTGGCACTGATATCTCCACTGAAATACCCCATGTGTCTCGTGACGGGCAGCATCAAGCGAGTATGAGCCGCTATAAGCTCAAGCCAACAGCTGGGGTCATTGACCCCAGCATGCGCGTCCCCCAGGGTTGGGGGGACCATTTAAAATAGGGGAATATGGGAAACTATTTTCTAAAACATACAAAGGGAGAAGTCAGTAAAACCCTACTTAGGCCCCAATCATCTCCATCCCATAAAGGAACAAGGCAGGAAAACTTAAAAAATTCCCCTAACTGCTGGGCAGGTGGCGCTCAAGAGTCCAGAAAGACAGGCCACCTAGGAGATGGAAAACTCTACACAAAGCCTGGACAGATGGTGCTCATGATCCCGGGAGGGTAGACCATCTAAGGAAAGCAAACCTAAAAAAAATAGCTGCCGGAAATCGGATGCACTTGGCCATATGGCGCATAACAAAGTGCAACGTACCTCATATACACTCATGCAGATTGATATGGGTTAGAAAAAAGGTTAATGTGCATAAAAACGGGCTGATCTACTAGCAATATGACCTTGGATGTACACTGCACTGTGGAATTGATAAAACACTTAATGCATACATACCACTACTAAAGTAAGATGTGTCAGGGGGCGTTGGTGCAAATAAAACTGTAATACAACAGATTTCAATTCTCTGTATTACATGCTGTTAGAAATCTAGTAGGTTCATTATAAATCTCTTGTTGTACTACAAGAAAGATACAGAAATTTGAAGATGAACACTTAAAAGTAATACTCTGAGCATTTTGAACATGTTCTAAAACTTGTCAAAGATATTTATCTGATCATTGTTAATCCTTATGAACTTGTTCTAAAACTTGTCAAAGATATTTATTTATCTGATAACTGTGAATTCTTATGAATTTGCACACTCTTTCCACAGCTGAAGAAGAAGAAGATGTAGACCTGAAACAAACACACATACCCAAATATGAAAATATGCAAATTGCAGCTATTGTGCAACCTTGTCTGTCCCAGAAGCTCACAGATACACAACATTTTTCACCACAGGCCAATGGTAAGGTAGTTTTATTTTACAAATATTTCTGCTCAAATAATAGTGTCTGTATGTGTGAGACAATAAAATACTGCATATTACTCTATGTAAGACAAGAAGTTTTGGAATTATTTCACTGCTGAAATAGAGGAATCTGCTTTATATAACGGTTATAGGTCATTTTGAAAAAAAAATGTATCAATATGTCAATAGAGCCAATATTACTTTCTCACTTAAGCACCAATTATCTACTTCATCTGTGTGATGTAAGACTTTGTACTGTTAATGATCTCATATACACATATTCAGGATGAGCAAAAGTTTTTGTTGAATTGTTGATGTCTTTATATAGGATGAAATATATTTTTACATAATTTTAATTCAGCTTATACGAGGTATGGTCAAAAAGTAATTGCTCCTAATTTATAATTTATTTAAACAGGTATGAAAATAGATAAAACTCACATTAAAAATGTAATCTGAAGTCTGTACTTCACAAATGTATTGCTTAATGTAATCTCCATTACTGGTTTTTTATCCATCTTCGTGCAAAGGCATGTATCCTTGCATTGTATAAATGTGTGTCTTTTTTTTTCCTAAACCAATTGTGTATGGTGCATTTAAGGTATATTTCCCAGGTCTGACACACGTATAGCAAGGTAGTGATCACAATTGTACAATATACTTTTAGTTTTGTGGTGAGGCTAATGCCCTTCCATTCTAACATATTGTCGCACATCTTCCAAATGCGATACCTGCTTTAGATATTCTATTGTTGACTTCGGCATCAATGCTGTCGTCTCTGAAGAGAGTACTACCAAGAAAAGTGAAATCGGTACAATTTTTAAAAATTCTGGAATTAACAGCAGCAGAACACTATTGTATCCAAAAAAAGGTATAAAACTCCTATAATTTTACCCTATCTGAGTATAGGATGTGTCTTCTCGAAACTTTGCATAATATGTTGAGTCTTTTGTGTATGAAATAAAGCTCTGGAGAAATTTCTCCATTGCACAAAAGAATACAAGAGCTCTATTGTTGATAATTTCTGGGTGTTGAAAGAAACAATCATTGCTGCTGTTGTTGATACCCAATTGGTGAACTATTCCTAGCAGCTCGACTCTATTCTTAAAGTGCAGGTCTTCTAAAGTTGACGTACAATTCTTTATAACAAACATATTGTTTATTTATTTTCTTAAATCAACAGAAAATAGAACTTGTCTGTTGTGTATAGTCCAGCGTCTGCCAATGAATGAGAGAAGCAATATGATGATAGGGGCCATTAGCCAATTCTCCACCAAAGAAGATGTGAATGGGAAGATCATCCGTGCAGAAACCAGGTAGCATGTGATTTTATTGCTCAACATCTGTTCTATGTTGTTTTTATGGTAAATATATATGTCAAAGTTGAACTATATTAATGTAACAATCTTTCAAAATATTCATCCTTTAACTTTTAAATGTGAGGCACCACAAAAATGGACTGTAAACAATAATATTCAAAGCAAATTAGAGACTACAGAAATGTGGTTTCTGAGAAAAATGATGTAAAATCATAGACATCTAAGAAAATAATGCAGAGGTTCTCATTGATGCTAGTGTAGAAAGATCAATCATATCAAACATTAGGGACAGACAGTCAAGATTCCTAGGGCATGTGCTGAGAAGAACACAGATTGAACACTTAATAACCACTGGAAAGATCAAGGGGAAAAGAAATAGAGGTAGACAAAGAAACGTGAGACGGACTAGTATTGTGGCACGGTAGAAGTTCACCAACTGAGATTATTGACAACACAAGAGACTGAGAGTCGTGGAGAAACATAATTGCCTACGCCATTCTGCATTACACTTGATTGATTGACCACAAAAATTGGCTTTCAGTCATCCAAGTTTTTATTACATGCCATTTGAAGTAGCTTTCCTACAATAATCTCAGAAACAGCAAGAACAGGTTGAAAATATTCCTCGCTCACAAAAATTGTGTTATTCTGTATACTAAGAATTAATGCAGCTGTATTTAGCAAGTGTGAGTAGGCATCAAACAGCAATATGTTTCTATAACAATGAGAAGAAAATGATGGACTTATATTGGATATGTACTTAGAATGAATGAAAACAGACTGTCACTACAAGCATTAAAATGGGTACCAGATGGAAAAAGACAAAGAGGAAGACCAAGAGATACTTTTTGCAGAACAATAATCAAAGAGGGTATGAGTATGGGTCTTAACAACATGTAAGAATTACACACAGTAGCATCACATCACTTTAACTGGAGAGCTCTGGTTTCTGCCCCATGCACTATAGTCAGCGCTCAAGGAATATAGATGACCAGCCATGTATGGTGTAAGAGACAAAAAGGATGTATAATGAGTACAACTAATGTGCAAGCCATGACACTACACATTCTGTTCTCTGAACTACATACTGTTAACAGGCAAATGTTTGATAACAAATATAGAAGATGAAGAAGAAGTAATCCTACAAAGAACTTTAGCAGCCTGGTGTGCTTAAAAAAAATTTAGGGTTAATTCTCAAACACCAATTGGATCTCTCTTGTAGACTTTGTTCAAATCCTGTCACTATCTGAAGATTTTCAAAATTGGCTGTTGAATCATGAGACAATTTGACTGAATAAGTTTGTGAAGCAATTTACTTGGCTGACACTATCTAAATGACCTTCAGTTTTTGGGCTATGCCAAGTTAGGTCACTCGAATATGCTATAATATTGTGACGTTTCAGAATATTGGTAGCTCCATTAGTCCATCTTCTTCTTAGTCCTTCTTATGGCTATTAGTATTTCTAAGAGCCTACTGCCATTGTATATTACATGTTAAGTTTCAGTCCATTATGAATGAATCAATATTTTGTTTATCTGTTCAGCTATGGTAAAATGGACATAGAGGGAACTTATATCACAGATTTATGCCATCATGAAGATATTCAACAATTAAAGAAACATTCTCTGGAAGGTCAGTTCAAGTTTTTTATTTTTTATAAAGGTTAGATTATTTACTGTAAAATATTTCAATCATCAATTTGAACAGTATGTTGGTGACAAAATTAAGACAACAGTTGATAAGTGTGAAACCCGAAAGAATTGAATAGGTTACAATGTTACAAAGGAGGGTGGCGCCAAAGCAGTAAATTATTTAGTGCTGTATCGTCTTATAGGTCTGGCTTTGTGACGGAGACATACAGAACCGTCTTAGATGGACAAGGTCAATCAATCAATCAAGTGCCATGTCAAGTGTCGCTTATTCAATCATGCCTCTCCATAACTCTGTTTCTTGTGTTGTTAATAAGTTCAGTTGGTGACTTCTTTTTGTGCCATAGTGACAACCGATCCAGAATTTCTCTTTTTATCTTCCTGTTTCTTCTCCCCTTGATTTTTCCTGCGGTTGCTTAATGTTCTGTGAAAATATGTAGAACACTGAGCTCACTAAACATACAGATAGACAACATAGGAGTAAAACAAGTATCGGAGTTCAAATATTTCGGTAGTATTTTCACAGAAAATGGAAGCCATGATAGAGAGATAGAGGCCAGGGAAATGAGATCAGGGTACAAAGGCAGAGGAAGACTATGAAAAAGATGGATAGAAAACGTCTGGGACATCTTGAACAAACACGGTCATAGCACAGCCGAAGTCACACATCTTGCCTTGGAACACAAGCTCGAGCTCCAATCACCCCTATGTTTAACGGCAAGATTGGATAACAAACCACTTGGGGAAAGACAATAGACAATAGTCTAAATGTTCAAGTTTTACTTTTCTCATCACATGTACTAAAAATCTTGATTGTCTGTTTCTAATTTTTGCTACAATTTGTTGTTTTACTCCAGTATTCCTGAGAACTTATACATTAGTTTTTTTGGCTGTCCAAGGAATTTTCATCATTCTTCTTAAAAATCACATCTCAGTTGCAAAGGGTGCAAAGAAAGATAACTATCTTGGCATTGTTAGTAATATATATATAATAAGAGTAAAGGGGTTTGAAACTTTTTAGGTCCTAGGTTGGAGGAAAGTAGGGTGGGAGGGGGGCATAGAATAAACTCTGCTCCAAACAAGCATCATGGGTTATGATAATTCTTACATCTGATGGGAATTGTTCTAGTGGCACCGAATCACCTTGCAACTTAAGTAAACAGGTTTTCCGTACTTGACCAACCACATCCCCCAAAAAGATGTGATCTTATCAAGACATTCAACCTGTGCCCTCAAGTCACTGAGAACAGACCGATCGAGACAAGGACTATTACAACGTCAACGAACATCAATTGACTAGAGTATAACAGTAAAAATTTATATTCTCAGTTCGGAAGAATGGTCACAATACAAGTGGAGTTTACCGGTTCAGGCTGGCAGAGAACCGGTACGCATACGTCCAAACAAAGAGCAGACTGTTTAACAACCAGTTGACTGGCTCGGCTGACTTTATAATGTCCACTCACTCGATTATTGGGTAAGAATATTTTTTTGTTTTCATAAATTTAAGACCATAATTTATAGTGTCATTTCATTGTTGTTATTTATGTTCATAAATATATCTTATCTGTAAAATGATGGGGAGCTTTGTGGTGTATGGTTAATTCATTTGCAGTGCGTTCAAGAGGTGTTTTGTATGCTACCCAACTATTATGTCTTGTTTACAAGTGCACTTTTTCTGAGACTTGATTGAAACTATGAAGTTACAAGTGCACTTTTTCTGAGACTTGATTGAAACTATGAAGTTACATGTACTGTAGAATGTCTTCATCTTGTTGTGTTCAGTTTATCATGTCTACACAGCAAGTACTGTAGGGTGTCTTCTTGTGTGCAGCTTAGCATGTCTACACAGCAAGTACTGTAGGGTGTCTTCTTGTGTACAGTTTAGCATGTCTACACAGCAAGTACTGTAGGGTGTCTTCTTCTGTGCAGTTTAGCATGACTACAGAGCAAGTACTGTAGGGTGTCTTCTTCTGTGCAGTTTAGCATGTCTACAGAGCAAGTACTGTAGGGTGTCTTCTTGTGTACAGTTTAGCATGTCTACACAGCAAGTACTGTAGGGTGTCTTCTTGTGTACAGTTTAGCATGTCTACACAGCAAGTACTGTAGGGTGTCTTCTTGTGTGCAGTTTAGCATGTCTGCACAGCAAGTACTGTAGGGTGTCTTCTTGTGTGCAGTTTAGCATGTCTACACAGCAAGTACTGTAGGGTGTCTTCTTGTGTACAGTTTAGCATGTCTACACAGCAAGTACTGTAGGGTGTCTTCTTGTGTGCAGTTTAGCATGTCTACACAGCAAGTACTGTAGGGTGTCTTCTTGTGTACAGTTTATCATGTCTACACAGCAAGTACTGTAGGGTGTCTTCTTGTGTACAGCTTAGCATGTCTACACAGCAAGTACTGTAGGGTGTCTTCTTGTGTACAGTTTAGCATGTCTACACAGCAAGTACTGTAGGGTGTCTTCTTCTGTGCAGTTTAGCATGTCTACACAGCAAGTACTGTAGGGTGTCTTCTTCTGTGCAGTTTAGCATGTCTACACAGCAAGTACTGTAGGGTGTCTTCTTGTGTACAGTTTAGCATGTCTACACAGCAAGTACTGTAGGGTGTCTTCTTGTGTACAGTTTAGCATGTCTACACAGCAAGTACTGTAGGGTGTCTTCTTGTGTACAGTTTAGCATGTCTACACAGCAAGTACTGTAGGGTGTCTTCTTGTGTACAGTTTAGCATGTCTACACAGCAAGTACTGTAGGGTGTCTTCTTGTGTACAGTTTAGCATGTCTACACAGCAAGTACTGTAGGGTGTCTTCTTGTGTACAGTTTAGCATGTCTGCACAGCAAGTACTGTAGGGTGTCTTCTTGTGTGCAGTTTATCATGTCTACACAGCAAGTACTGTAGGGTGTCTTCTTGTGTACAGTTTATCATGTCTACACAGCAAGTACTGTAGGGTGTCTTCTTGTGTACAGTTTAGCATGTCTACACAGCAAGTACTGTAGGGTGTCTTCTTGTGTACAGTTTAGCATGTCTACACAGCAAGTACTGTAGGGTGTCTTCTTGTGTACAGTTTAGCATGTCTACACAGCAAGTACTGTAGGGTGTCTTCTTGTGTACAGTTTAGCATGTCTACACAGCAAGTACTGTAGGGTGTCTTCTTCTGTGCAGTTTAGCATGTCTACACAGCAAGTACTGTAGGGTGTCTTCTTGTGTACAGTTTAGCATGTCTGCACAGCAAGTACTGTAGGGTGTCTTCTTGTGTACAGTTTAGCATGTCTACACAGCAAGTACTGTAGGGTGTCTTCTTGTGTACAGTTTAGCATGTCTACACAGCAAGTACTGTAGGGTGTCTTCTTGTGTGCAGTTTAGCATGTCTACACAGCAAGTACTGTAGGGTGTCTTCTTGTGTACAGTTTAGCATGTCTACACAGCAAGTACTGTAGGGTGTCTTCTTGTGTGCAGTTTAGCATGTCTACACAGCAAGTACTGTAGGGTGTCTTCTTGTGTACAGTTTAGCATGTCTACACAGCAAGTACTGTAGAGTGTCTTCTTGTGTGCAGTTTAGCATGTCTACACAGCAAGTACTGTAGGGTGTCTTCTTGTGTACAGTTTAGCATGTCTACACAGCAAGTACTGTAGGGTGTCTTCTTGTGTGCAGTTTAGCATGTCTACACAGCAAGTACTGTAGGGTGTCTTCTTGTGTGCAGCTTAGCATGTCTACACAGCAAGTACTGTAGGGTGTCTTCTTGTGTACAGTTTAGCATGTCTACACAGCAAGTACTGTAGGGTGTCTTCTTGTGTACAGTTTAGCATGTCTACACAGCAAGTACTGTAGGGTGTCTTCTTGTGTACAGTTTAGCATGTCTACACAGCAAGTACTGTAGGGTGTCTTCTTGTGTACAGTTTAGCATGCCTACACAGCAAGTACTGTAGGGTGTCTTCTTGTGTACAGTTTAGCATGTCTACACAGCAAGTACTGTAGGGTGTCTTCTTGTGTGCAGTTTAGCATGTCTACACAGCAAGTACTGTAGGGTGTCTTCTTGTGTGCAGTTTAGCATGCCTACACAGCAAGTACTGTAGGGTGTCTTCTTGTGTACAGTTTATCATGTCTACACAGCAAGTACTGTAGGGTGTCTTCTTGTGTACAGTTTAGCATGTCTACACAGCAAGTACTGTAGGGTGTCTTCTTGTGTGCAGCTTAGCATGTCTACACAGCAAGTACTGTAGGGTGTCTTCTTGTGTGCAGTTTAGCATGTCTACACAGCAAGTACTGTAGGGTGTCTTCTTGTGTACAGTTTAGCATGTCTACACAGCAAGTACTGTAGGGTGTCTTCTTGTGTGCAGTTTAGCATGTCTACACAGCAAGTACTGTAGGGTGTCTTCTTGTGTACAGTTTATCATGTCTACACAGCAAGTACTGTAGGGTGTCTTCTTGTGTACAGTTTAGCATGCCTACACAGCAAGTACTGTAGGGTGTCTTCTTGTGTACAGTTTATCATGCCTACACAGCAAGTACTGTAGGGTGTCTTCTTGTGTGCAGTTTAGCATGTCTACACAGCAAGTACTGTAGGGTGTCTTCTTGTGTACAGTTTAGCATGTCTACACAGCAAGTACTGTAGGGTGTCTTCTTGTGTACAGTTTAGCATGTCTACACAGCAAGTACTGTAGGGTGTCTTCTTGTGTGCAGCTTAGCATGTCTACACAGCAAGTACTGTAGGGTGTCTTCTTGTTTGCAGTTTAGCATGTCTACACAGCAAGTACTGTAGGGTGTCTTCTTGTGTGCAGTTTAGCATGTCTACACAGCAAGTACTGTAGGGTGTCTTCTTGTGTACAGTTTAGCATGTCTACACAGCAAGTACTGTAGGGTGTCTTCTTGTGTGCAGTTTAGCATGTCTACACAGCAAGTACTGTAGGGTGTCTTCTTGTGTGCAGTTTAGCATGTCTACACAGCAAGTACTGTAGGGTGTCTTCTTGTGTACAGTTTAGCATGTCTACACAGCAAGTACTGTAGGGTGTCTTCTTGTGTACAGTTTAGCATGTCTACACAGCAAGTACTGTAGGGTGTCTTCTTGTGTACACTTTAGCATGTCTACACAACAAGTACTGTAGGGTGTCTTCTTGTGTACAGTTTAGCATGTCTACACAGCAAGTACTGTAGGGTGTCTTCTTGTGCGCAATTTAGCATGTCTACACAACAAGTACTGTAGGGTGTCTTCTTGTGTACAGTTTAGCATGTCTACACAGCAAGTACTGTAGGGTGTCTTCTTGTGTACAGTTTAGCATGTCTACACAGCAAGTACTGTAGGGTGTCTTCTTGTGTACAGTTTAGCATGTCTACACAGCAAGTACTGTAGGGTGTCTTCTTGTGCACAGTTTAGCATGTCTACACAGCAAGTACTGTAGGGTGTCTTCTTGTGCGCAATTTAGCATGTCTACACAGCAAGTACTGTAGGGTGTCTTCTTGTGCGCAATTTAGCATGTCTACACAGCAAGTACTGTAGGGTGTCTTCTTGTGCGCAATTTAGCATGTCTACACAGCAAGTACTGTAGGGTGTCTTCTTGTGTACAGTTTAGCATGTCTACACAGCAAGTACTGTAGCACTGGTTTATGCACAGTATCGGACACTGAAGGAATATAGATAAATAGATGTTCAATAATAGTTTGGTTTCATCTTGTAATGTATTTTCTTTCATGTAATGTTCTCTTGTGCCAGTTCCAGTGGTAGAGAAGGTTACTGGTCTATTCTCACAAACTCTACTGGCTCAAACTCTCTCATGGTTCAAATTGCAGAGCAGCTTATCACCAATATTGTACTGGCAATCCCATTGGATGTTTGTACCTTGATATTAAACATTAATTGAAAAGGCAATGTCTTGTATAGGATGTGTTTTAATTATTATTATTGTTAATACTGAGTTTCTTACATAGAATGTTTCGGTCTATGTTATATAAAAGTAATGTAAAGGTAGGTTCCATGGCAGCGACCTGTCGTCGGGGATGAAGATAACTCTTCATGTACTAAACTGCAGCAACTGTTAGGTGGAATCGTCTGTTTCCTTCCTTGTTGTGTTTACCTTCCCTAACTCATGCATCAGGTACCCATTTACAGCTGGGTTGACTGGAGGAGTGGTCGTGTCAGGTGAAAAATCATGTCCCTGGTTTTTGTGTGTCCAGAAAACCCGTGGTTTCGAACCTGGCACACTGTAACCTGGTGATAGTCAGCAAGGTCACCTAGGTAGTCATCAATTAGGCGGTAGCGCTGCACAATGTTATATAGACTGTCTAAAAAGTCACTGTGCACTGATGTTGCACAGATCTGCATTAAATACCTGCAATTCATATGATATAGTGTCACCACCAGTGTTAGTGAGTGCACAGTAACTTTGTAGATTCTAGGTATTACATCTGTGAGCATCAACTCGAATAAGTGGATATTTTCAAATACCTAACAGCCTGCAGACACATGAGTACGCATACTCATGTATGAAGAAATGTTAAAGGCCTTTTGTGCAACAATCCAAAACAATTACAGAGGATGGATATGACCTTTGGTGCTATGTCAAGGCAAAATTTAATATGGAAAAGCATCAGTGTTAGAGTGAAGATGAAAATTTAATATGGAAAAACATCAGTGTTAGAGTGAAGATGAAAATTTAATATGGAAAAACATCAGTGTTAGAGTGAAGATGAAAATTTAATATGGAAAAACATCAGTGTTAGAGTGAAGATGAAAATTTAATATGGAAAAGCGTCAGTGTTAGAGTGAAGATGAAAATTTAATATGGAAAAACATCAGTTTTAGAGTGAAGATGAAAATGTATAACTCAGTAGTTCTTTCTATTATGCTGTTTAGTTGTGACACCACTGCAGTCATGGAAAGATGGATACAGGCCTTTGAATAAAAGTGTTTGGATCAAAGCCCACGAGCCGCTGAATCAGCAACCAACCCAACAGAAACGTTTCTGGACTACTTTCTCCTGGAAATCTAGTAGGATAATTGCTCTACTACAAGAGAGAAACAAAATGCAAGTGTTATAGATGAATTCTGTGCATTTCCTATAGAGAACAAAAGACAAATGTTTTATGTAAGATGTAAATTATTGATGCTGATACTTGAGGATCACTACATCCAATAGTGAAAACCTGACATGGTTTGGATATGTATGTGCACAGTAAGTACAAGTAAAGTAACCCATAGCATTTATTAATGCCGTAGGGGTGTGAGATGTTAGCTATCTCACATTTCACAGGCTCTGCTTTATGAGGGTTGTAGCCATCTCCTCTCCCTCGCAGTCTTTACTTCCCGGATTAATCTGGTACCCATTTAAGGCTGACGGCCCGGGAGCCGTTGCGATCTGAAAATTATTTCCGCTTTAACTGGGGAATGAACCCAGCACCACTCATATGCGAAGCCAGTGCACTAACCATTTCAATGTGCACAGTATTACCTGTCCAACATGATTCTGCAGGGAATAGTAGAAGTCGAAAGAAGATAGGATTAAAAAAAAATAATGAGCAGACATCAAAGACTGGATCGGTCAAGATTTTTCACTCATTTGCATTACTGAAAATGTAAATCTCTATTGGACTATTGATGCAACAATGCAGTACACATATTCCCATATGGTTTATTGGTTTTATGGATGGTAATAATATTATATCTGTGTCCTTTCAAATTTTGTTGTCACATTTTCTTTCCTCACTTCAATAGAGAGATTGAACCAGAAGCAGAAATTCAAGCATTGGAATCTGCAAATATTATGACCTCTATTATGGGCCAGTCAGGAAGTCATTCTACCGCATTTACCAATTTGAGAGCAGTGTCATCACATGTGACACCCTTGCTGCCCTCGGTGAATATGAATGTTAATGCGGATGCTGAGACAAAGATAATGGATTCTGGCAATATGGAATCTGATATCCTAACAGAACTGGATTTATTTGGGAGACAAAGTAAGTAATATCATTAATTTGCATCATCATTCCTTTGGTGTCATCACTTTTCACATAGGGCTTGCAGTGTCTCGCCAGGCATCTTGTGAGCCATGTTTCATTAAAATGTTCTCAATATTAGCGAGAAAATCTGTGACTTGTCATTGTAGCTTCTCATGTCATTTAACTCTTCCGTGTCTTTTTTGGTCAACCTTTTTCCAATGCGCCACTGTGACCCTCTATGGGATGGGATAGCCAACTCCATCCTACAAACCTCCTTTGTTGTCTCTTATGATGTGCCTAGAAGTCAACCATGTTACTATTCTTTGCTCCCTGTTTGGGTCGTCACAACACACAAGCGAATATTGGTGAAACTATTGGTTTCATGTACATTTCTCCTATTTCTATGACATTCTTGTACTTATTCTATTTTATATAAAGTATCTTCCGCTGAAGACGGATGTGTCGGGCCATTGGCGCAAATAAAACGGCGACACAACGCATTTCCATTCTCTGGACTACATCCTGCTGGAAATATAGTAGGACCAGTGTCCTGTTACAAGAGATATCCAGCGGGAGATTGAGAATGAACGCTGATGATATAAAGTATCTTTATGAAACATTTGTTCTCAAATGTAACCAGTTTACTCTCCACTTTGGTTTATTTCCAGCTTTTGTAGAAATAAGGGTACATTGAATCTTTCCCCAGATATAAGCTCCTGTTGATTCATCTAGGCTAATCCGACTTATCAAAATTATTACTTTATTTTCTCCAGTCTCCAGTCAATTGAAAGTATGGATCAGTCAGTAGTCAATTGGTGTGACCAGTCCGCGAGATTTATTTCTTGAAAAGAATTTAGATAGATACTATGTTTGAGTTGTATCAAAAACTTTGTCCTTGTGATTAGGATTTTTTATTTCAATATTACTGAATGCTTATACTGCAGTTACAGTTCTTCTTCTTCTTCTTCTTTCTGTCCTCATGTACCTTTCGGTGTTGAGGGGAGAGTGAGTGTACGGTCTTTTGCCCTTCTATTCGCCTCTTCTGCTGTTATATTTCCGAGTGTCTCTAATACACTATCTATCCACCTTTTACGAGGGCGTCCAATAGGTCGACTGTTTTCATATCGTTTGTTAAGTGTTTTTTGGATAATACTTTGCTCTTTCTGTCTGGTTATGTGGCCCTACTATTTAACTTGTTGTTTCTGGATGTATTCTATTGTTGACTTGATCCCTAATTGTTTCCTTAGTGCTTCATTCCTGACTTTGTCTCTCAAGCTAACTCCAATCATACGTCTCACACATTTCATTTCAGTGGTGTTAATCTTATGTATTGTTCTAGAATCCAATGTTCAAGTTTGACACTGATAACACAATGTTGGTAAGAAAATGGTGTTGAAAAGCGCTTTCTTTGTTTCTAGTGTAATATCTTTGTTTCTTAGTAAAGGTGTTAATTGACCAATGACCTGACAGGCCTTATTACATCTTGCATTTATTTCTGCTTCTTGTTTATTGTCATACCTCAATGTGCTGCCCAGATATTTGAATTCATCTACTTGTTTTAGTTGTTTATTGTTTATCTGTATGTTGATGTTCTCCTTTTCTCTTGCAATATTCATTACTTCAGTTACAATTCTGGTTGTACCAAAGTAATAAAGACTATATCAAACACTCTGTTTTCTACCAATTAGTTGTTGCTAAAGTTATTTTAATTGTCAGGGATTGCAGACAATTAACACTTTCTCTGTCAAGTCTTTTTAATCTAAGTGTTTCCTCCACCTGCGATGCCATTTTTTGGGTTTTTTTTATTTATTTAATAGGTATGATGAGTTTTGCCAGTGATTATTTTAAGAAATTATGACAAAAATTAGCCAATTTATGTTAGGGCGTTATAATTTTTAGAAGACATTCACACAAGAATAAGTTTTCCAAGAACACATATCTAAACCCCATTGAAGTCAACTCATTGAAGTGGAGATGGGACATAGTCCAGCCAACATAGTTTGAAAACTAAGATTGGTCGGGCCATCCCCAATATCAAGCAGGACCACAGTCTTGCCCAGGCAAGTACAGATGATGAAGTCAACACCTTCAATGACAGAAAACAGGGATTTTGATAGTCTTTATTACTTTGGTACAATCAGAATTGTAACTGCAGTATAAGCATTCAATAATATTGAAATCACAAGGCAGAGAGGCGCACCAGCAACCATAGTATCCTGAAACCCGCCCATTTAGCATGTCTGCGAATGAGAAAAAAGGCAGACTTATTTCAAGCTTTTATTGTAAAGGTTTCATTTCCAATGATTTTATAGATGAATTTGTCTAGCAGTCTAGTAATGGCCCCATTTTCAAAGTGGAGTCCACTCGCTCCTGGATAACAGTCTGGCCCACAGGAGAATTTCTGCAAAACAAATTGTAGTGAGCACACAACTGTCTAAAACAAACTGCTGAATACATGACCAATATTGGGCTGGATGTATAATTGATTGCTGAAGGAGAAGAAACTCCTGGATATGTAGAACTATTTGGTATCAACCTGTGGCCATCATTAATTGAATCAATGTGTTATTCACTATCACTATAATAATAAGTTAACCTTTGACTGGGTATCATCCAGGCTGACATGGTTAATTTTCAAGTGTTCGCTGGAAGACCGTAATAAAACCATGACATTTCCAATTATCAGCATTAAATAGATCAAATAACTGGCTCCGTCATTTCATGTTTTTTTTTAATGAGTACAGTAGGCTCTGCAGTGAATAAATTTTATCAGCCAAAGATGAATTGGGCCATTGATGCAAATAAAATGACGACACAGCTCATTTTCATTCTCTGGATTACATCCTGCTGGAAATCTAGTAAGATCATTGTCCTGTACTGCTGCAAGGGAGATCTAGCACGATGTTTGAGAATGAACGCTGAAGAGGAAGATTAGAAACCAACATCATGGCACATAGAACATACCTATAAGTGATACACTTTCCTTTCTAGCAGCCATACAAGAGCATGAAAACTCAACATTCAAGTTGGATATTGATTATGTGATGTTTTCAGACAGGACACATACAAGAGCATGAAAACTCAACATTCAAGTTGGATATTGATTATGTGATGTTTTCAGACAGGACACATACAAGAGCATGAAAACTCAACATTCAAGTTGGATATTGATTATGTGATGTTTTCAGACAGGACACATACAAGAGCATGAAAACTCAACATTCAAGTTGGATATTGATTATGTGATGTTTTCAGACAGGACACATACAAGAGCATGAAAACTCAACATTCAAGTTGGATATTGATTATGTGATGTTTTCAGACAGGACACATACAAGAGCATGAAAACTCAACATTCAAGTTGGATATTGATTATGTGATGTTTTCAGACAGGACACATACAAGAGCATGAAAACTCAACATTCAAGTTGGATATTGATTATGTGATGTTTTCAGACAAGACACACTTTTTCCCATCATTCTTGATCATCCCCATTTCTGTCATTCTTTGTATGTGCATGTTATCACCTTCAGTGTTGTCTTTTTCACTTCTGTAGTCAATATATAATTGTTTCTTTACCTTTAGATGACAACTTGGACATTAAACCTGTGATTCCTGTTGGTGCCAGCAGCCCAGGAATCAATAACTGGGGATCTCATCCTCCCATGACATCTCCAGCACCATCCAGCACACCATCACCATTACAATTTGTTCTGCAAAGTGGACCTGGGGGCCGAACGGGATCCATTAAGCGACCACCAAATTTGAGCAACTCCCCGAGAAGCAATTCTGTGAATTCCTTTAGCGAGTCTCCCAAAAATGCGAGATTCACCCCCAGTCCAGGAAATGTAACCAAAAATTCTGGATTCACACAAAGGACAGTACCAGCTTTGAGTAGTCCAATTACTTTGACCGTGAGCGGAGTCTCAGGGCTTCAGCAAAGTCGTGGACAAAAGTCAGTTACTGTTGGATTTCAGCGACGAACATCGATGTCACCATTGACGTCACCTCAGTCTGTGATGTCACCTCTATCTGTGATGTCATCCCAGTCTGGTAAATATATATTTTACTTTTAAAATTAGCTGATTTGTTTTTGAAATTCTGAGGCTATTGCTTATACTCAACACACAAGATGGCCATCTCCATAAAACTCTTCTATCCTTGGTGCTGAAAGGCAACAAATTTCATGTTCTCATCTGACAAAATACTTCTAGATCCGCAACATATTCAACTTTTGGTGCAAGAAAATCTGCTCTTTCTGACAATGTTTATCTCCAGATTTCATTTTTTCATTGAAAAACTGTTTGCAAGGAACCTTCCAACATTTTTTGTCTCTTGCTCTTGTGGCTTGCTGTGATAGATCTTATTTTTGTGTACTCTCTGACATAACTCTGCCGACCTCTTTCTCGCCTCCGCCTTAACTTTACTATCAAGTAATGCCTTCAACAAGGTGTTGTATCTTTTTTATTTGTCCAAAACCACAGATGACAAATGTGTCGGGCCATTGGCGCAAATAAAACGGTGACACAATGCATTTTCATTCTCTGCACTACATCCTGCTTGAAATCTAGTAGGACCATTGTCCTGCTACAAGAGAAATCCAGCGGGAGTTTGAGAATGAACGCTGAAGAAGAAATGTGTCCAAAATATTTGTGAGTGAAAAAAATGTACCTATTTTGGCAAGAAATGTTCCCTTCAAACTATAAATTTTTATCTTAATTGATTATATGGGTGCTGTGACCATTGCAAACAATGGAGGTTGTGGTCAAATCAACATTTTTCAAAGTAATGTTATTTTATTTTAAAAAAAATTAAAATAAATAAAAATAAAACATTTTCATTTCCTTTACTATTTTTTTCATACATAGTGTTTTTCATAGTGTTCTTAGACTTTTATAGATTGTTTCTCTATCCACGAAGTTCTCTCTATTCTTTTATATATCCACATATCAAAGACATCAATTTGATCTGCTATCTGTTTGTTCATTAACCATGATTTTTTGAACCATACAATAACTCCTAAGTCCTAATTAATTGTGTATGAGGTCTTCCACACACGACCATCTTGCACAAACATGCCACTTCTGGAATGTCACCTGCTTAAGACAGTGGATCTTTAAAAAAAAATACCTGTTTTGCAGGGGAGGGGGTGGAGCAACTGAAATCAATAGTGAAAGGCGTCGTCTTCTCTTTCCCTTTCACTTTTGAAAAATGGATCCAAACATATCATTCCGCCATAATTGATACCCATAGGTTAATTTCACAATTGTCTCTCATGTTAATTACTGTATATTCCCTAAAAGGTAAACATATGGTAATGAAGCTCAAAGTCTTCTGTATCGCATAAAAACAAATGGTGTCTGTTTCACATCATTTTTTATTGTATTGTTTCCCACTTAGTCTTTACTGTCTGCTGTAATTTAGTCGGAACCACGCGGGAAGATAATTACCGTAGTAATTACTATTCACTACCCTGTAGGATATGGAACACAAACAATTCGCCTGAGAAAGTACGGTCTGTTGTTTCACAGTGGTGCCACCGCTATAGACGTTCATGAGTGGACAGTATTAAGAAAACAATCAGAGTGTACGCATCCAAGTTAACACTGTAGAGGCCAACATTTTTGACTGAATAAGGAACAATACCTGCTGTTTAGGGAAGACCACACGGTATTATCTCTGATGTATGGTTCCCAGAATACAGTGGTCCTATTCATTCATTCAGGAAATGTGCTAAAGTTTGTGTTAATGTCCATATAGCATGTCCACTTATTCTTATGATGACTAGATTCCACAGTATCATTACAGACATGGTTATTTCTATGTCGGTATATAATCTGATATAATCTGACACTTTCGAGATACCAAAATCACCTCCTCAGCTTATTATCGGATGCTTTTATATTCGGATATCTACAGTATTCGTTCCAATAACAAAATTCCAACAATTTTCTGATTTTTTCTTTCTTTTCTCTCCAGTGTTATACAATATGTATCATATGTGTGTGCGTATATATATATATATATATATATATGCATATATATATATGCTGTGTTAGCAAATGTGCTGTATTATTAATCTTTATTGACATTTCTTGCACAGGATATCCCTTAAGTCCTGCACCTGTTGCATGGAGCCAGTTTCCAACATCAGCTACTCCGACCCCTCCTGGAAGTGATGATTTCTTGCAGTCTCTCAATAATCCAGTTGGTACACAACGCATGTCTCCACTAAACAATCTGCTGTCACTGGGATCACCTGCTCAATTAACAATTTCAGGAATTGTTTCTCAATCAAGGATGACTGTAGGAACAGACAGCAATGTCAATACATCCATGACATCTCCAAGTTTTTCTAATACACAATTTCTTTATGCATCTTTGCCATCATACCAAACTGGCATTGATCAAAACAGACATTTATCTCAGAACATTACCACTTTGACTGGAAATAACATTAACAGTCACTCTGGCATGTCTTCACAGAGGCTGTGCCAACTTTTGACCCAAAACTCATCTCCGGATTCTATGCATTCTACAACCAAAGGAGATGGAAGGAGGCCAATTGTGAACAGAATCAGACAAACTTCAGGCCAGATTGGATCATCTACATCGAATCCAACGTCGTCCAGCGGTAACAATAGTTTTTCCTCCTCACCTGGAGTCATGACCAGTTTGACAATGGATATGCACTGGACAAGTAGCTCAAGCAAATTAATGAAATCTCCAGATGATCACTTTCTGCAGTCACCAACAGAGGGACCAGGGCAGAGCCCCCAGGAAAAACCCCAAAGTACATCCAGTGACGATGCTGATGTTGAAATAACAAGTGCTGCAGGAATTGGTAGTACTAACATTAATAAAAATAACACAAATACTAAGGACAAGACAAACAAATACAACAGTAATAATAATAATAACAATAACAACAACTATAAGAGCGGTGGAAGAAGTGACAGGAGCAATTATATTCTAAAGACGCTGCTCAGCCAGGACGATGATGATGAGCCCTCATTGGTTGATCATGATAAGGCATCTTCTATGATGAGCTCTGTGGTTCACCCAGGGGAGAAAAATGATTTAGAGCCAAGGAAAACAAATGCCTTGCTGAAGGTATTAACCATCTTTGTTCACTCTCTAACGTAAATCACAACATTATCTCTCATACAGTCATTCTTGATGACATTATTCTTGTTAAGTATTCCTTGCTATAAACATCCAATCTCTAAATATGCTTGCTATAAACATCCAATCTCTAAATATCCTTGCTATAAACATCCAATGTCTAAATATGCTTGCTATAAACATCCAATCTCTAAATATGCTTGCTATAAACATCCAATCTCTAAATATGCTTGCTATAAACATCCAATCTCTAAATATGCTTGCTATAAACATCCAATCTCTAAATATGCTTGCTATAAACATCCAATCTCTAAATATGCTTGCTATAAACATCCAATCACTAAATATGCTTGCTATAAACATCCAATCTCTAAATATGCTTGCTATAAACATCCAATCTCTAAATATGCTTGCTATAAACATCCAATCTCTAAATATGCTTGCTATAAACATCCAATCTCTAAATATGCTTGCTATAAACATCCAATCTCTAAATATGCTTGCTATAAACATCCAATCTCTAAATATCCTTGCTATAAACATCCAATCTCTAAATATCCTTGCTATAAACATCCAATCTCTAAATATGCTTGCTATAAACATCCAATCACTAAATATGCTTGCTATAAACATCCAATCTCTAAATATCCTTGCTATAAACATCCAATCTCTAAATATGCTTGCTATAAACATCCAATCTCTAAATATGCTTGCTATAAACATCCAATCTCTAAATATCCTTGCTATAAACATCCAATCTCTAAATATGCTTGCTATAAACATCCAATCACTAAATATGCTTGCTATAAACATCCAATCTCTAAATATCCTTGCTATAAACATCCAATCTCTAAATATCCTTGCTATAAACATCCAATCTCTAAATATGCTTGCTATAAACATCCAATCTCTAAATATGCTTGCTATAAACATCCAATCTCTAAATATGCTTGCTATAAACATCCAATCTCTAAATATGCTTGCTATAAACATCCAATCACTAAATATCCTTGCTATAAACATCCAATCTCTAAATATGCTTGCTATAAACATCCAATCTCTAAATATGCTTGCTATAAACATCCAATCTCTAAATATGCTTGCTATAAACATCCAATCTCTAAATATGCTTGCTATAACATCCAATCTCTAAATATGCTTGCTATAAACATCCAATCTCTAAATATTCTTTTTACCCTTCTCTGTTCAACTGGAACTTGTTTATATATGAAATTTCTGAATATTCCATCTGTAAACATTTCATCTTTAAATACTCACCATCTAGATATTCTCAAATATAACATCTCTAAATATTCAATTTCTAAAATTTAATCTCTAAACATTCCTTCTCTATCATTCCTTTTTATTCATTTAAAAAAACACATTCTTTCTCTAAGCATTGCTGATCTAAACATTCCTTCTCTAAGAATAGCTGATCTAAACATTCCATCTCTGAGCAGTCCTCTAAATATTATTTCTCTCAGCATTCCTTTTCTAAACAATCCATCTGTAAGCATTTCGTTTCAAGGCATTTGTTTTGAATTAATACTACTTCCTACTACTTCCTGTTCACAGTGTTTAAGAATTTTCACCCATAAAAGTTTGTATTGTTTTGGAATGCTACTGAGAGATGAAGGGCTGGGACATGTATTAACATTAGATTTATTGCAAACACTATACCTAACCCTCCCCCTCAAAGTCCTAAAATCTAACAGTATCCTGCAGTTGTACTAATATTCTGCAAGTGACGTAAGAGACGCAATTTCTTAGACTGTTCAATAAAATGAAAACAATGCACAAACACACACTACCAATGAACATGTGCATTGAATCTTGCTTAGTTCACATCCAGCTATAATAACAAAATATAGGGGGTATGCTTTGCGATTATAGAACCCATTTTTTTCTCTAAAGCATTCTAAATATTCTTTCTATAAATGGTTTTTTTTTCTAAAGATGTTGCCTCTCTAGATTATTCTTATTTAAAAATATTCCCTCTCTAGACTATTCTTATCTAAAGATATTCCTTCTCTAGACTATTCTTATCTAAAGATGTTGCCTCTCTAGATTATTCTTATCTAAAAATATTCCCTCTCAAGACTATTCTTATCTAAAAATATTCCTTCTCTAGACTATTCTTATCTAAAAATATAGACTATTCTTATCTAAAAATATTCCTTCTCTAGACTATTCTTATCTAAAAATATAGACTATTCTTATCTAAAAATATTCCTTCTCTAGACTATTCTTATCTAAAGATATTCCTTCTCTAGACTATTCTTATCTAAAGATATTCCTTCTCTAGACTATTCTTATCTAAAGATATTCCTTCTCTAGACTATTCTTATCTAAAGATGTTCCCTCTCTAGATTATTCTTATCTAAAAATATTCCCTCTCAAGACTATTCTTATCTAAAAATATTCCTTCTCTAGACTATTCTTATCTAAAAATATAGACTATTCTTATCTAAAAATATTCCTTCTCTAGACTATTCTTATCTAAAAATATTCCTTCTCTAGACTATTCTTATCTAAAAATATTCCTTCTCTAGACTATTCTTATCTAAAGATATTCCTTCTCTAGACTATTCTTATCTAAAGATATTCCTTCTCTAGACTATTCTTATCTAAAGATATTCCTTCTCTAGACTATTCTTATCTAAAGATGTTCCCTCTCTAGACTATTCTTATCTAAAAATATTCCCTCTCTAGACTATTCTTATCTAAAGATGTTCCATGTCTAAACTGTTTTTCTCTAAAGATATTCCCTCTCTAGATTGTTCTTCTTTAAAGATCCCCTCTCTAAACTGTTGCTCTCTATTCTTTCTCTATACATTTTATCACTAAATATGATGGTGACTTATTGACTCAATGAACATGCTCCGTAAAACTGAAGTAATTCGCTGCCAATGGATGGAGTTATTGACACAATCTATAACCAGAAAGATTACGTTTATATTTGTGCCAGAACATGCCGAGGTTTTAAGGCAATGAGTGAGATGATACATTGGTAAGCATGACCACAATGCTAATAGATACATCAATGGATCGATATGACATCATCATCATCATCAAGTGTCGTCTCCGCAACGAAGGTTGGCTGCAACGGATCTCCAACAACCCCTCTCTCTTGTCTTGTAATGCAAAATGATGTAAAAAGGTTACTAAAACACTTACCTAGCCTATTAATAAAAATATATTTTTAAGAAAAAAAAACAAAAAACATACAATAAAACTAAACAGGACAATTCTCAACGTATCGGCTCAAATTGAACCTTTTTCAAGAGACAAACAACAGAAAACGACAAAATAAAAAAATAAATAGATGTCTATATTTCATCAAGCCCTCGTCTCCATAATAGCGCAGGGATGGCAACGCATCTAGTCAAGGTGAAAATGCGTGCATTCATTATAAACAAACCGAAAGTGGGAAATTAGAGACACTATAGATGAGTGCAAGAATAATAAAAGAAAAAGATAAGAAAAATACCCCTTTTGTCACTCTATCAGACAGGCAGGTTTTAAGAACATAGTCACAACAGGCACGACTGAAGGGAACAGAGACAGATGGGGACGTGAGAAAATATTCATGTGACAACCTAGCAAGGCTTGGAAACAACGATCCTGATAACAATACTGTGAACAGAGAACCATGGTCACCTACGCCAACAAGAATGGCATATGACAATGATAGATGAGTAATGATGAGGTTGTGTGGTGGTGGGGTGAGTGGGTTTGGGGAAGGAAGGATAGAAGAAGAATCAACATTTGAAAACGCATGGAATGAATGTGAAACCAAATATAGACATAAACATATATATAAAACCAAACCTAAACATACATAGAAATGTAAACACACACCAAGAGTCAAGAAATAAACACATAACAAGATGGACACAGATGTGTGAAGGATACCCACACAAAATGCACAGGCATGTAAATGTATCCACACACAGGAAAGGGCTCACACCAGAATAGGTATACACATTGACACAGAATGGAGATACGTGCATTAACATAAAAAAGCGCTCACATAAATATACATATATATATATGTATACACAAATATGAACATTCATGCACATAAACACTTTCTCGTATAAATAATAACATGAACATTCATACACATAGAAACATATACATATATTAATGTAAATATAAACGTTCGTTCACATAAAGATAATGCTATAACAACTGCATATGTATACATACAAATGTGTGGCCCAAAGTAATTGTGTGGATACATAGAACCATGTAAAACGAAATGCATATACAAATAACTATATATGTGTGGGCACCCATCGAAGAGACAACTGCAATAAAAACGAGGAAATCAAAATCTAAATATGTAAATGATTTAACAATAACAAAATGGCAGAGTACAAAATAATCACATATTGACATACACAAACGAAAGAAGACATAAAGGAATTATATAGAAGAACGGCAAACACAAAAATAATAATTATTCACGAAAGTGTACAAAGACAAATAATTACAAGAATCAGTGCAATACGGGAGTAGAGGGTATAAAGAAAAGGTGGGTAACTCAAACAAAACGGTGATTAATGTTCATTCCGTTTGGTTGCAAGACTCCCATATGACAAATGAGACGATATTCCAAGGACTGACGTTGCCGGTCACCGGTATAACAACGTAACAAACCGGTTACAGAGACATCAGAGCTACCATGATGTGACGGGCTGTTAAAATGATTAGCCACTGGGGAGTCACGATGATTCGTGATATCTCTCAGATGTTCGGCGAATCTATCAGCTAAACGTCTACCAGTCTCACCAATATACTTCATATCACAACGCTTACATATGATAGAGTATATTAAGTTACGGGACACACATGAAAAAGAATCATGTCGGACACCCTCTGGCCATTTGGTTATTTATATTTCTCTTATCTTGGTGGTGCGCTCTGCTAGACTGTAACCTGTCCATCGTGTGATGTTACTCTCCCACTTGTATCTCTGCCTACCTCTTGCTTGCCTTCCTTTGACTTTACCCTCAAGTAAGGTCTTCAATAAGGTGTCATCCAAGGAATGATCTGACATAGCTAATGTTTTAAGGGACTTTACTCAGAAGATTTTCCAAAGGGAATCATGAGTGCTCTCAAGACTGTGTGAGGTTGGTTAATTATCAGAACCACCCTTAAAGAGAAACATAACAGATAAACATAATACAAAGGACTGATAAATCACCAAACTGGAACTGTTGGCATCTACACTCTCATGGATTTATTGAGATCTGACCGGAGCACCCATGGACTTGTTCAGTGTGCGCTAATGATAACCTGCAGTCAGAACTCATGATGGTGATACTGATGTTTTTGATGGTGATACTGATGTTGTTGGTGGTGATACTGATGTTGTTGGTGGTGATACTGATGTTGTTGGATACTGATGTTGTTGATGGTGATACTGATGTTGTTGGTGGTGATACTGATGTTGTTGATGGTGATACTGATGTTGTTGGTGGTGATACTGATGTTGTTGGTGGTGATACTGATGTTGTTGATGGTGATGGTTATAATAGTGATGGTGATAATGACAATTATGATGTTGATGAATCTGTTTTGAATTTATTATGTTCTGTTTATTTTAATCCCCAGAATTATGAGCACTTGAGCTATTTTATCCTTTAGTACAATAGCATAACTTTCTCTAGTGTTTTATTTCACATTGAACATGTTGTTAATCTGTCAAATTCAACAGTCACCATTCAGCTCAACTGTGATGAAGATGATAATGTCTGCAGTGTGCCCGACTGTGACTAATAAGTCATATGCATGCATGGAACTGTCTACCACACTCTGAGTATGTGTGGGAGGAGTTTGTGAGACATTGAACAGCTCTTGCCTTTCTTCTAGCTCATTTTTTCTGTGCAGCGTGATGTCTAAGATTCTATGCAGCTGCTGCAGCACTCTTGATTCTGTGATGGCATTGGATTTGTTTTGTGCTAGTCCCATGAATTTGTATATTTTAAAATGAGCCAGTGGTGTCTTAAGAGTGTCTTTAAAACACATCTCCTGTCCTGCCTTGCGGGAAGCCAGTCTGGAATTCTGCATGTAACAACTTCTGTTGTAGACAATGCTATACCAAAATACTTTAACTCTCACTGCTATGCAAGGCTGTGAGAAGTCTCCTACTTAGAGGAGGTAAAAACATAATTGTAAAGATGAACTGCTGTGAAGCTTCCACAAGAGGGAAACTTTACGGTATAGATATGTGATCTACCAGGGTTTCTTGTTACATTTAGTTGTGTGCTCTGTGAAAGCATCTAACTTTATGTGTTGTTTGTTTTCATTTGCTCTCAATCTCCAATTGGATCCATTTTGTAGCATAAATTGTCCAATGAGATTTCCAGCAGGATGTAGTCCAAGGAATGGAAATGTGATCTGTCATGGTTTTTAACAATGGTCTGACATCAGTGATGTATCTAGTTCGTTCATTGTTATTACAACTTTCACAGAGCGTCCACAACCATATTGCTAGTAGAATAGCCGTGTGATGGCAGCCTGTGCTGATCACAATCTCATATCTAGTCACTGTCAAACTTGCTAGACTTTTTTTACTATTTTAATATTAACATAGCCAAAGATGCACATAACTTTGTGCGTAAAATTTTATGGGAGTGTTCCTGACTCATATCTCTCAACTTGTATCTATTGTCTGTTCACAGCAGCTTCTAGGAGAACACAACAGCAATGTTGAGCAGGCTCAAAGAGAGTTGAACGAGAGAATCAGACGGGAGATAGCTGGCCAAGCATCACGCTTAACCAATTCGTATCAGAAACCTATGACTTCTAGTACTGCCAGTTTGCCAACTACAACAGTGGTGACTACAGCTGCAGTAACCACCACTAAGAAAAGGAAGTTGAGTACTGGCAGAGAACTGTTGCAGCATTTGCTCGATGAAAGTGATGAGGATGAATTTGAGGCAGCGAAGGGGAGAATAACGACTTCAGCACCAGCAGTAAGAAAGTGTTAGTCTTTAGGCAGCTGTTGATTCTTGATCTTCTTCTTCTCATTCAGCATGAACTCTCATATAATCAGATGTGAGTTTAGTATGTGATTTCAACCAGGATTGTGTTGTTGTTCGTTCATCACATGATGATGATGACCATTTGTTACATCCACTTTTGAAAATTCAATTAGGGTTATGTCCTTGATTATGAGTTCATAGATGGCTAAAGAGCCCTACTCTAGCTGTAAATGTCTTTGGACAGTTCGGACATGGAATGACGACTGTAGACGGATCTTGGTCTATCCGTGACTTTCTAGCTGCTCTCCGCTGTTGAGCTGCTGCATTTCTCCTCTTTTCACAAAATGATGCGCACTTTTTGATTTTAGAACGCCATGTAGATCTATTTTGTGCAAGTTCTTACCATGTATCGTGGTCTATTTCAAAGGCTTTCAGTGAGTTCTTTAACGAATCCTTGTAGCGCTTCTTTTGACCACCTTGAGATCATGTACCCTTCTCCAGCTCACCATAGAGAAGTATCTTTGGCAGACGAGAGTCGTGTCAATGCTGGGGATACCAGCTCTATCAAGGACAGTGGTATCTGGAATCTTGTCTTGCCATCTGATGGTCATAACTTTTCTGAGACAAGTTGTGTGAAAGTACCACTGCTCTGTAAACTTTCAGCTTAGTCTGTAGGTTAATGCCATTTCTATGCCAAACATTTGCGTACAATCTGCCGAAAGTATTTCTTGCCTCGGCGATCCTTGTATACTCTTCATCATCTACGTTGGCATTTTGTGATAACGTACTGCCTAGATATGTGAATCTATTCACAACTTTCAGTGCTACACCATTTTGTAAACCAGGATTGTAAATATTAGTTTACAGCAAAGTTGCGATTTCACCCTTTTGAGTTTGCACATCAGATTTCCCCACATATCCAGTCCAGTTTTCTGAATATAGAAGAAGGGTTTTTTTTAAAATGATGGGTATACGTACATCCCTAAAATTTCCTCCAGAATGAATTCCTGCTAGATGTTATCACTGCAATAGATTTAACATCTAAGATATGATTTGTAGAATATATTGACATCTGGTTGTGGGGACTGATAACTTGTACATAATCTTTGACATCTTCTTCTGGTGACTGACAGCTTCTGACAACAGATTGCTCAGATAACATAAGTAATTAACCTTTACAAAGCTATCAGCAGTTAAATCCATGGACGGGTATATGTTACTACATGCCTGTGGTGTGGGTGGATGAATCCACCGGTTGCTATGTTTGATTCCTCAGTACGGAATTACATGAAGTTATGCTCACAAGATGGCAGATTTTCCATCACATGAAGCTAGAATACACCAGTCTAAAGGTCAAATTTCTTTACACACGATAGATAGAAAAGGAGGCCAGGTCATTTTGTCAATGAAAGTCTGGAACAAATTCTTTGGAATTTTGACGCCATATTTAATTCAAATGTTTATAGATTATGGTCTGATGATGATTTCTTGGGAATTACATTTGTTATCATATAAAATAGTCTTAAAATGTTACTTTCTGAGAATATATCCAGACATTTTGTGGATTCATATAGGACTATACATCGTATATAATTATGATGATTGTGTCCGATTGAACTTTCTTCGAGGTAAAATGTTGGACAGCGTGACATGGTATGTTATCATCATGGTAAGTAATATCTACATGCGTTAGTTGCTGTTCTTGTGTGTTATTATATTATAAGAATGTTTGTTTATTCATTGGATAACATAAAAACAATATTTATTAGGGGTGCCACAGGCCGGCATTGAAAATAATTACCATTTTATGTTGGGCTAGGTCTAGTCTTCAATGGACCAAAATTATATTTGGTATATTCATGTTTTATTGGTTTTTTTCCAGCCCATATTATATTAGTTTAGTTAGGAAACAACATATATACAACAGGACTAGGTATTTAGGAGGATTTGATCAGTGTTGCCACATATTTCTCAAGTATGGGTTTTTCCTCCAATTTTCAACTTGACAACTTGCTCACAACTTTCATATTACGCATACAACAAAAAAGCACAAATTATATGCATTATTCACTTCTTTATTTACATATACAAAAATAATTTTTAAATCTCTAACAACAAAAAAGTTATTGTATTTACCAAACACTCACCAAATATAATGCACATTGTCAACAAAATAGCCAGGTCCAGGGGAAAGATGGCATAGTTTTTATTCAAGAGCCCTAACGGTTAACTAGTAACAAATAACAATTTATTTCTAATGTGCATGCCTGATCTAAATTGTTTGAGTTTTTCTTCTCATGTCAGGAAAGTACATCTTCGGACCTGGACACAGATTCCACAAGCAGATCCAGACATCAATCAGAGCATCAAGATTCATCCTCCATCTCAGAGCCCAGTACTTCAGAACCAGCCATACAAAAGTGGGATAACTCTGTTGATGATAATATGAGACAGGGGCATTACGAAGAGTATGTTTTATATATATATAAAATATTGTTTTCAAACAGTATGTTTTATATACATGTATGTGTTATATATATATATAAAATCTTACCCATGTGTTACCAGAGCTCCGATCTAATAGAGGGCCAAAAGAGATCCAGAAGCCATGCTGAAGTTGTATGTGTCAGGACAAGAGGCACAGATAACCACAACTGTAGACCATGGCACAATACATTATGTTCACAATACATTATATATATATGCTTGACTTGAGGAAGTATGGGGGTCTTGCCAGTCACACCTTCATACTTATTGTTGGTGATATAACTAGATAGTGAGGTTTTTTCTGAAAGTGAAAATCCCTCCAACATTCATCGTTGCATTTATAAATGTTTCATGTTGTATGTTCTACTGGGTTAAATGGATTAAATACATGTCTTGTCTGAATGTCATACTTTTATATTCTATCAAATAATCCACATTTTATTTTAATCCACATTTTAATCAACATCATCCCTATTCTATCATATGGGTGCGAAAGTTGGAAAGCCACAAAAGCCACAGATAAAAGACTCGACTCCTTTGAAAACAAATGCCTACATACCATTCTGAACGTTAAGTGGAGTGACTTTAAATCTAACACTACTATAAGAGAGGAAAGCAAACAAACCTATATACCTTCCTTCATTAGACAAAGGCGTTGGACTTACATCGGCCATGTTCTCTCTCAGAATGAACATCCTAAGAATTCCCCAGCAATCACTATATTGGGTGCCACCTGGAGTAAGAAGAAGAGGGAGACCTAGAGAAACTATACGAAGAACCATTAATAGAGAAGGCATGTCAATGAACCTAAACAACACGCAACAATTGAAAGACCCGGCAACACAAATACAGAAATGGAAGGCTATGGTTTCTGCCCTATGCGCCGCCTATGGCCCTGGAGGAACATAACATAACAATCCATATTGATGCTGAAGAGATGCAGGCTATCGAACATTGTACATTTGACCGTCTGTCACACTTCTGTCACACCGAAAACACACTATTTTTGTCTGTCCTTGGCTGTTTTCTGTGTTGTATTAAAGTTATGGTTGGCTGTTTTCTGTGTTGTATTATGGTTATGATTGGCTGTTTTCTGTGTTGTATTAAGGTTATGATTGGCTGTTTTCTGTGTTGTATTAAGGTTATGATTGGCTGTTTTCTATGTTGTATTAACGTTATGATTGGCTGTTTTCTGTGTTGTATTAAAGTTATGATTGGCTGTTTTCTGTGTTGTATTAAAGTTATGGTTAGTAACTTGCTTTACTGCTGGCGTGAAAATATGCATGACTTGAAAATATGGGGGAATGTGGGCTTGGATTCCATCCCAAACAAGGTAAAAGTGACCCAAAAGTCATACAGGGGTCAGGCACGAAGGTATAGATATTGCAGCAAAACTGTAAAATTGCGTAATCAGGAGTTTGAGAAACAAACACAACAAAAAGGACAAGGTAAAAACATTGATTAATGTAGTTTTCTGAATCACTAAAAGAACAAAAAAGCACAACTAAAAATTGATGTCTTGACCAGAAGACCATTATTGAGACCGAATAATAATAAGACAGCCAACTGGTTGAAAGATGTTACCTTTCATGTTCCTTGTAGTACACTTTCTTGTTTTGTGATAACTAACATCCTCAATACTTAACTCCACAGTTTGCTGCATACATTGTGGCTGAAGGAGGACAGCACTCCCAAACAACAACAGAATAGAGTACCAATTAGCAACGGTAAACGACGAAAAACATCTTCATCTGATGTCGACAGCAGCAATACTGTTGTTATAGATACAGAACCAACATCTACAAATGTACAGACAACACAACAAAGCAAACTATCGCAGACAAATGCACTTCTAGCCCAGCTTCTGAGTAGGAAAGCTCACAAAGAAACTGTTGTGAATACAAATATTTCTATTAATCCCACCGGAGTCCCGCAAAACCGGTACCCACGGAATCTCATTGACCGGGTTATAAATATAAAAACGGTGGGTGGAAATGATAATGTCACACCTGAAAATGAAACCAACATTGATTCTGGTTTAAGGAAAGGTGTACATCTTACGGAAAATATTTCTAGTTCTGTTGTAGCAACAAATACTGCTAGTGTTTCTGCAGGAAGTAACATTTTACCAGATTTTTTAAGTGGGGGTTTTGCAGGTGGTCGGTCATTAGATGTTGCAGATCCCAGCAATAATGAGTTGGAATTTGTTTCCACGGATAGTCAGTTAAGACAATTCCAAAGACTTTTAGACAGTGAAGCTGATTTGTTGAGAAGTGGGAGTTCGCTGCAAGCGGAATCTAGGTCTCAGTTGGGAACTAGTGACTTTTCTGAAAATGATCCACTCCTTCAACAGATTTTGCAGCAGGCGGCAGATTTGCAGGATGATCTGTTGAAAAATGTGGAGAGTAATTCTGGGATGGGACAAATTTCTTCTTCATATGTGTTCTTTCCTGGGACAGGACAGACTTTTGGTGTATCATTGCCCGGGACAGGTCAGACTTTTGGTGTATCATTGCCTGGGACAGGTCAGACATTTGGTGTATCATTGCCTGGGACAGGTCAGACATTTGGTGTATCATTGCCTGGGTTGGGACAAACTTCAACTTCATTTGTATCCCCATCTGGAATAGAACAGACTTCTTCCTTGAGTGTATCATTACCTGTGGTGAGGCAGACTTCTTCTTTGGGTGTATCATTGCAAGGCTCTGGGCAGACTTCTTCTTTGGGTGTATCATTGCAAGGCTCGGGGCAGACTTCTACTTTAAGCGTTTCATTGCCAGTAATGGATGGTGTCAACAGATCGGGAACTGATTTTATTAGTAGTATAAATAATTCATCAAATATAAATTCTATTTCCCGAACCTTAGGAACAACTCTTCAGCCAAATCTCCAAGTAAGACTAAACACTCTACAGCAACAACAACAACAACAACCGCAACAACAACAGCAGCAGCAAGAAAAACTTCAGTCCAGTAAACATCTCAATCAGCATGCTGTTCTGCAACGACTTCAACAAAAGTCTTTAATCAATGATATATTGTCATTGCAACATCACGAACAATTTTCATCGCAGACGCAACAATCATCAATAGCAGTATCATTACAACAGTCATCGTTGACCTCCTCACCATTGACCTCTTCATCTATGACCTCTTCACATTTGACATCTTCGCACTTGACCTCTTCACATTTGACCTCTTTACCATTGACCTCTTCATATTTGACCACTTCACCATTAACCTCTTCACAGTTGACATCTTCACCATTGCCAACATCAAATTTGTCCGTATCACAACAAAACTTACAACAGCAGTCATCGCAAAACTTACAACAGCAGTCATCGATGGCAGACATAGACTTTGACGATGAGTTAAACCTAGTTGCGCAGCTTGATGAAATTTTCAGAGAAAGTGCAAACTGGCCACATGTAGACAATTGCTTAAACAACAGCCATTTGATGCAGGATTCGTCTAATGAACAGCAAGCGATTGATGGCATCAAACGGCAGCTGATGGGTGAGGATCCTCTCATCCTTCCTCAGCAACACTCACAGCAAATAATGTTTGATGTCACGGATACTGGATCTAAGATGGATAAACAAAGTCTGCAAGTATGCATTTTAAAATAATTTGTGTGTTATTTAAAAAAGTATGGTTAATGATAAGAGTGTTGGGTATTAATAAGAATATCACTAAGGAGAAGCTCATGGAAAGAACTAAATCAAAGGTTGGAAACCTGATGTGGGAGTATTGAGATTTTTGCATGTAGAAAGTGCTAAAAATTTTATTTTAAAAATTACCTTGTTGTTCAAAGTAGTATTTTCTGAGTTCAGAAGCATCATGATTTTTTTTTAACCCTAAGAGATCTTAGGGATGATTTTGTAGATTGAATTAATAATGACCTCTTATTGTAGGTTTGGCCACAGTATTTAAATGGTGCATTTAAAATTTTACCCCCACACACGCACGCACGCATACACACTAAATAACCAGACAACCAATATACCCACCCCACCCACTCATCATCCTAACATGCCAACCACCCCACCCACTCACCATCCCAACTCGCGAACCAACCATGTACACTTATATCCATCAACTGTAACTATTTTCTTAACACTGTATATATATTTTTAAATCAGCCTGGAGGGCTGATAATGGTGGCTTGGAATTGGCCTACGGGCTGTTTTTTTCTCCTGACCATGCTGAAGTACATAATAGTAGAGTTGAGAGAGAGAACTCAATAAGGATTGTTTGAAAATAGAACATACATTCAGAAGACCAGTGGACAAAAAATATGGAAATGTTCTGGAATGTTTTGGGAAAGTAATTATGAAATATAGTTTATAGATCTTATAATGGATTGAATGGACAATTCAACAAAATGTCTATGTTGACATGTCCATTTCAAGGAAAAAATACAAGTGAAGTGAAGGAAACTGCTTTCCCATTTCAAGGAAAAAATACAAGTGAAGTGAAGGAAAATGCTTTCCCATTTCAAGGAAAAAATACAAGTGAAGTGAAGGAAACTGCTTTCCCATTTCAAGGAAAAAATACAAGTGAAGTGAAGGAAACTGCTTTCCCATTTCAAGGAAAAATACAAGTGAAGTGAAGGTAACTTCTTGTGTTGCTTGAAATGTTATTATATCTGCAGTTTTGTTTTTAATATGAATATGAGGCATGTTCAAATGAAACCCGTCCTTGCTGCGTCACCTATGCCAGCAAGCGAGGAGCGTAAAAACATCATCACTGATGTAATAAGTACACATCAATAAAACAAATGGTCATGTGGTCATTCTCTTTGTATGCTTTTAGTATCCTGTGCAGGCAGTTGACAATATGGCAGCTGTGATAATGAACCAGAACCTGGTTACTTCCCATTAGTCTTAAGAATTTTAAATTTTCTTCTTCATCAGCATTCATTCTCAAACTTCTTCTGGATCTCTCTTGTAGCAGGACAATGGCCCTACTAGATTTCCAGTAGGATGTAGTCCAGAAAATGGAAATTCTTTGTGCTGCAATTTTAGTTGCGCCAATGGCCTGACACATCTGTACTCTGCAAATTTTAAAAATTTATCCTCGTTTCCTACTTAAATTTACTTGTATAAGCAATTATTTGAAGCAGCATTATACTGTCTCTATGTTATTTATGTTTACAAGAAGATGTATTGGCCCTTGTAGTACGAATACGGATGTTATATGTTTGTGTTACTGAGGACACTTCAATACTTGTACGGAATGTTCATTGTTCTTGTAATAGTCCTTGTCTTGATTGATCTGTTCTCAGTGACTTGAGTACACAGTTTGAATGTTATTAAAATCACATCTTTTTTTGGAGATTCTGGTTAGTCAAATACGGAAAAACTTGTTTACTCAAGTTGCAAGGCAATTCGATGCTGTTAGAATGAACCTGGTTCAATTCCTGTTAGTCTGAAGAATATTTTCCATACAGCATATCAACAATGTTTAACTAATCGAGAGTCAGACACTGCTCTTAGTGCCAAAGGTTGAAGTGCTGCAAGACCTCACTCATAGTTTGTGATTTTATAACATTCAATTCATTTTGTATCTGGTTTTTGAACTTTTTTCCCCAGCAACATCTCCATGGAAGTACAGCTCAACAACAACAACAAAATCTAGCCAAGGGCTCAACTCAAACTTTGGCTGGATACATCACAAGTGTACAGGGCCTCAGGCAGGTTGTCCCAACAACATTCAGTACACCTAATCCAGGACAGCAGCAACAGCCAGTTCAGCAACAGTCAGGATTTAATCAACCAAGAGGTTTAATTCAATGATCTTGATACTCTAGTTCTTCTTGTACTTCCACTTCTTTCCCTCCACCCTCCATGTGATACTGGAATTTGAAATGGGCCCAAAGAATAGTAACACTGTTGAATGTTTTAGGTGACTAAGAATGGGGCTGGGCGTGAGGGTTTACTTACCCATCTCATGATATGTGGTGAAACCTGCTGAAGACCCATGTCTTGACCACTGGGAGAGAATTAACTCTTTCATCTACAGCATGCTTTGTGATTGCAAGAAAGTCATGGCAAAGTTCCCGTGAGAGTAAAAAGCTTTCTAGCTTATGACATCACACTCTACAGCCACACTGAGTAAAATGGCCATCAGGTTTAGTAAAGTTTTCTGAATTGACATTGATGCACTCTGAACACCATAGGTGCTCAATCTCTCCAGCACATGATGAAAAGTATTCATGCTGTTGGTTCTTCTAGCTCGCTATTTACACACAAACCTTAGACACCCCCAAGGTCACCCTATTCCACCCATGCCTGGGATAATTCCAGATTCTTTTCACATTATCGATCTCTTTCCAGTCTATTGTCCCGATATTGAAAATGTTAAGTAAATATTTTAATATGTCATTCTTGTATGTAACTAAATCGCCTAGTATTAGTGCTTTTGACCTCCCGTGTGTAGCCGGGGCCCGAAAGGGGAGCAAAGAATAGCAACACTGTTTACCTTCCACGCATGTCGTAAAAGGCGACTAAGGAGGTTATGGGATGGAGTTGGCGGTCCCATCCCATATAAGGTCAGTGATCCAAAGTCACGCTGAAGTCAGATGTGTCAGGCCGAAAGGCACTTATATCGCAGCAATGCTGTAAACCATGGCACAACGCATTCCGCTCTCCGGACTACATCCTGCTAAGCTGCAGGAGTTTGATAACGAATACAGAAGTGCTTTTGATGCCAACATGTCAGCTTTTTCATTCTCGTGTATTCCTTCAAATCCAAGTAGAATGATCATCTGGGACTTGCAAAGTCTGTGAAAAATCTCTCCAAAAAAATCCACCAGAAAAAAATGTGAAATAAACAACAGTCTGAAGCTGCAAGTAAAACTTCATTGAGTGGTGTAAGAAGTAACAGTGACAAACTCATACTCTTGTTGTACTATCATTATCATATCCTTTTCTTTCTCCTGCCTCCTCTTTCCTTGATATCTTATTTTTCTCGAGGAAAAGTAAAAAAACAGCCTGCCCCAGTGCATGATTTATTGATACGAATGCAGGTATGATTTTTAATCATACGCTAGGGAGCCATGTAGTGCAGTGGTTAGCGCACTGGCTTCGCATATGACTGGTCCTGGGTTTATTCTCCAGTTGAGGCGGAAATGTTTTTCAGGTCGCAACGGCTTCCGGGTCGACCCAGCCGTAAATGGGTACCAGATTAATCTGGGAAGTAAAGACTGCAAGGGAGAGGAGATGGCTACCGCCCTCATTTGCAGAGCCTCTGAAATGTGAAATCGCTAACATCTCACACCCCTACGGCATTAATAAATGCTATGCGTTACTTTACTTTTATGATTGTTAAACTCAATAAATAATGTCTATTTTACTATTTTAGCTATGGACATGACATTTACTCTGTGCATGGTAAATTGGACATGACATTTACTCTGTGCATGGTAAATTGGACATGACATTTACTCTGTGCATGGTAAATTGGACATGACATTTACTCTGTGCATGGTAAATTGGACATGACATTTACTCTGTGCATGGTAAATTGGACATGACATTTACTCTGCATGGTAAATTGGACATGACATTTACTCTGTGCATGGTAAATTTTAAACATGAAAATGCTGGAAGATATTAATATGGACAATAAAGATCTTAGAATTGTGCGCAATATATACTTGGCAAAAAGAAGCATCCATGAAAGTGGATAATATAACTGGGAAGTATACACAAATAAAACAAGGTGTACGCCAGGGATGTGTATTGTCACCAGATTTATTTTCTCTTACAGTGAGAATATCTTGAGATAATTAAGAATATCCCAGGCATTAAAATAGGAGGACACAATATCAATAATCTACGATATGCAGATGATACAGTGTTGATAGCAGAAAGCCAAGAACATCTCCAAGATCTGTTAAATAGGACAGTGATAGAAAGTGAACAAAAAGGTCTTAGTTTAAATATTTAAAAAAAAAACACAATGATAATATCAGGAAATAGCACCCCGCCAAATAGTAAAATAGTATTAAATGAGAAAAACTTAAAGCAGGTGAATAGTTTTAAATATTTAGGAACATTAATAACTTCAGATGGTAAATGCAAGAACAAAATTATAAGCAGAATAGGACAAAAGTAAAAGCAGTATTCCATAAAATGAAAAATATCCTGTGCAACAAGTTCATATCGATGGATACTAGAAAACGTGTCCTCAAATGCTACATTGAACCAGTGCTACTCTATGGAAGTGAAGCATGGACATTAAGACATCACAAAAATCATTGGAGGCAGCGGAGATGTGGTTTATTTGAAGAATGTTACGCATTCCTTGGACAGCAAAGGTTACTAATGAAGAATATCTTAGAAGGATGGATGTGAAAAGATGCATTATTGATAATATAAGAAAAAGACAGTCAACATTTATTGGGCACATAATGAGAAGAGGAGGCATTGAGAATATAGTGACAACAGGAAAGATAGAAGGGAAAAGATCAGGGAGAAGACCCAGAGAAAAGATATTGGACAGTTTGACTAAATGGCTTCGATTGACAACACCAATAGAGATGATGACATATATGGGAGATCGATTTACATGGAGCCATATGACCGTCACACCATTCGGCATGGCACTTGATGATTGATGATGATTTTAAATTTTACCCACTCACACACCCAATTAAACAACCAGACAACCATATATCTACCCAACTCACCACTGCACCTTGCCAGCCAGCCATCCAACCAGTAACCAACCACCAAACCAACCACGAAGAAGAGAAGTAGAAAGGTTCTCTTAATATTTGCTTGTATCACAGGTCCTCTAGCAACTGCTTTACAAAGTGGAGTATCACAGATACGACCTATTGTTGTTAATACATCAGCTGTGAATGTGCGACAAACACTGTTGTATCAGCAACGACATCGGCAGATTGACCGACAGAAACAAGACAGAGACCGCCAGTTGCAGCAGCAAAGCCTACAAAGTTTACCTCAGTCTTTCACCCAAACATTTAAAAAGGTATGATGTTAATTGCTGGTGTTTTTTAATTGTTTCAGAAAATTAAGTTACATGGAGTCACTTATTTCTCAATTAGGACATTTAATTTGTGTCTATCACGTGTCTTTAAAATTAGCAACTAACCAACATACACCCATTGTGTCTGTCACATCTTTAAAATTTCAATTAACCAACATACACCCATTGTGTCTGTCACATCTTTAAAATTTCAATTAACCAACATACACCCATTGTGTCTGTCACATCTTTAAAATTTCATCTAACCAACATACACCCATCGAGTCTGTCACATCTTTAAACTTTCATCTAACCAGCATATATCCATTGTGTCTGTCACATCTTTCAGCTTTCAGCTAACCAGCATACACCCATTGTGTCTGTCACATCTTTCAACTTTCAGCTAACCAACATTCACCCATCGAGTCTGTCACATCTTTCAACTTTCAGCTAACCAACATTCACCCATCGAGTCTGTCACATCTTTCAACTTTCAGCTAACCAACATTCACCCATTGTGTCTGTCACATCTTTCAACTTTCAGCTAACCAACATATATCCATAGAGTCTGTCACATCTTTAAACTTTGATCTAACCAACATACAACCATTGTGTCTGTCACATCTTTCAACTTTCAGCTAACCAACATACACCCATTGTGTCTGTCACATCTTTAAACTTTCAGCTAACCAACATACACCCATTGTGTCTGTCTCATTTTAAAACTTTCAAATAAACAAAAACAAACCAGATAACCAGCCAACCAAAATATCCACTCACCCACCCATCCAGCTACAGATTTCATTATAATGTGGATACCAAGAGGAACGATGGAACACGTCGTGACAATAGGCAAGTTGAAGAGAAAGAAGGGTAGGCAAGGACCAAGAGAGAAGATGCATGGCATTGTGACACAGGAAAACATTGGTATTAAAAATGATTGACAGCACATGAAACAGAAGGCAGTGGAAAGACAAGATAACCAATGTTACACTGCAGGAACCATAAACAGAAGAATAAAATAACTCCTAATCCCATTTTTGTTTCTCAAAACCCATCTCTGAATTTTATTTTAATGTTGTCTTAGAATGGCATACCTGTTACTGATGGTTCTTCTAGCACACTAGTACCATTCCCCGACAACCTACGGGAGTTGATGACACAAAGTAACCCTCCAAATGTGACTTTACCTGTACAGGTTAGTTGATAATTTTTCTACGTTAACTGAAAAGCAGGCATTTTTTAATAAAATAACAAGAATGTCAGAAAAGATCTGACAAACAAGGTTTAAATACCAAAACATAGAATTTGTTTTTGCCTATGAATGTATATTTACTAGTTAGATGTTATTCTGTTGTTTTTGTTGATTGCAATTCCCTTCCTATCTTTGTTCATATTACCTATGAAATTTTCATTTTGTACACAAGTTGGTTTTGATTCCCAGCAAATATGAAGCATATTTTCAACTAGGAGCTCTTGTATCATTTTGTGTAAAGGGGGGCAGTTTTTCCAGAGTTTTATTTCATACCCAGAAAGCTCTCAAAAGATATGCGATGAATTGAGAAGAATCTACTCAGAGGGTGTAGAAACATTGTTGTATAGATTTTTTGGGTGTTGTTGTGAAGACTCGTTATCTAGTCATTTTGCGTGATACTCGAGGAACTGTGCTGCAAAATTCAAACGGGAGCTGTCCGCCAATAATGGTGGAGTTATTGAAACAATCAAAGAATAGTAAGAATAGCTTTATATTCATGTCAGGACATGCAGGTTCTGAGGGTAATGAACGATCTGATACACTGGTGAACATGGCCACAGTATCAATAGGTACATCAATGGATCAATGTGACAGTTAAATGCATGTAGGGGCCTGGAGGATTTGCTCAGAAACTTTTCCCAACTGTAAATCCTGGTCCCTGTCAAGACTACGTAAGATTTAGTGTAAAGATCAGAATAGCCATTAAAGAGCAACATAATATACGAAGAAACTGATAAATCAGCATGGAACTGAAACTGTCAGCTGCTTCACTCTGATGAATTTATTAAAACGGGGATTGGAGCACCTATGGATGTGTCTGGTGTGTGTGCTGATAACAACTTGTAGTCATAACTGTAGATCACAATTGGAACACCATGGACAGAGTTGAAGACGACAAGGGCATTAAGAATATTATTGGAGCACAACAGTTGCAGTCCTTTGTTCCTCAGGAAGCTTACAAGAAGGAAGAGAAAGATGGGTGGCAGTAGGTTGTCACGAGCCAATGAACATAGAATATGATATTGCGAAGATCTGTTACTGTAAATAGGTAGCATACTAACTAACCTCTTCAGAGTTGAAGTTTACATTCAGATGTCGGGATTGTATCTCTTCAGAGTTGAAGTTTACATTGAGATGTCGGGACTATCTCTCCAGAGTGGAAGTTTACATTGAGATGTCGGGACTGTATCTCTTCAGAGTGGATGTTTACATTGAAATGTCGGGACTGTATCTCTTCAGAGTGGATGTTTACATTGAAATGTCAGGACTGTATCTCTTCAAAGTGGAGGTTTACATTGAGATGTCAGGACTGTATCTCTTCAGAGTGGAGGTTTACATTGAGATGTCAGGACTGTATCTCTTCAGAGTGGAGGTTTACATTGAGATGTCAGGACTGTTTTTTGATATTACAAACTGTCTTGAGCTGCCCAAGAGTGAGGAGAAATCACAAGTCTGGATCTATCTATTGTCTTTTCCACAAATGATGTTTGGCGTCACGGGGAGTTGAAGTTTTCTGTCTTTGACCAGCTTTGTTGCGCTTGTCATGGTTAGGCTGTGAATTTTAGCAATCTTTCTGACTGAATCTTCCAATCTTGTTCTTGGTCTTCCTCATGTTTTGTAGCTGTTCTTTCTAATGTTGCATGCTTGGATGGATGGTTGTTGTGGCTCCATTCACATAAGGTGGCCGAACCTGTTGATCTATTGTCTCTCCCTATATCGTTTGCATGATTTGGTCTTTACTTTCTTTCTGATGTCTTCATTTCTCATTGGGTCTCTTCTTGTGACATTTATAGCTTTTCTCAGGCATTTCATCTCACATGTTGTAATCTTCCTCAGGAGTGTTTTTGATAGGAGTCATGTCTGGCAATGGTAAAATAACGATATAAAGATGGTATTTATTATATGTCGTTTGGTCTCCATGTTGAACGCTGGGATTTTAAGCAGCGGTGACAGTTGGTATGTTACATTGTTTGTCTTTTGGTACCTCATATCAATTTCTCTATCTATTTTACCATCTTCTGTAATAAACTTCGGATAAAAGAAGGAAGTGATCTTATTTACATGAAAAATGTTATTGCCGGCTGTATACAATTTCTTTGTTCATTCTCTTTGTTATTGTATTTGTAGAGAGGTCAAGGAATGCCTGGTCCCATGTCCCCATTCAGTTTACCTTCCCCTCAAGCTAGTCAACTGTCACCCCAGTTTTCACCGCAGCAAGGATCAGGAGGAACATGGCATATGAGAACTCAATCGTCTACGGACCCACTTGGAATACAGGTAAATTTTGAAATGTTTTTCGGCATTTCATTGTGAACTTGTTAGTAAATGATGATTGCCTCAAACTCTCACTTAATTCTATACTTCTTCTATACTAGATGTGTAGATCAATCCAGTATTTTTGGCTGTCATTATTTTCTAGGAAATATTTATCCAGTAGGTTGCCATTGCTTACTGAATGGCGTGGACACATAACTGCATGAAGCAGAAATCAGACCCAATACTTTGGTCATATGAGACATGTTCTGTACCACCTCCATTCATCTTTCTAAGGGTCTCAGTCAAATTTATTTCTAGCTTCTGGTCTGCCAGCTCTTCTGTTGCTATAATTATTTGCTTATGGTTGTATTAGTAGCTTACTAATTCTTAGGTGGTAATCGTTCAATTCCAAGTCAGGGTGTGACATTTTTAGACAATAAACAGCTGACCTGGTATTAGGAAATTGGTACCTGAACAAATGTGGGAAATTAGAGGTAACCAGCTGCTGCTTATTTGTTGCTGGAACCCAAGAAGAAAAAAAATAGTAACACTTATCCATCATGCATGTCATTAGAGGTGATTGTTGTTAGTTTCAATCTCCAGAAATTACATATTAAATATTGTGTAATGTAAATATTGCAACAAACCTGTAAACCATGATGCAACATTTTGCTGATGACATCCTGCTAACCAGCAGAAGTTTGAGACCGAACACAGAAGTAGAATAGTTGGGGTACTACAATAGGTGCATGAACACACAGAATCCTCCAGAAATGTCTATATTTAGTGATGGGACTGAGCGGAAAAATGTTGACCTGTCCAGTCTATGATATTGTCTGCTCATGTTTTTCTTTGGCTTCCTCTTTTTCCTCTTTTTTTAGCATACATGTCCACAATTGCAAAACTTATTTTCATCATTTTACTATTAATGAATATTATGTATTGATATTCAATTAAAAAAAAAATTAATCAAGCCCTGCCTGTAAAAAAGATTGCAGGCCTAGGGCAATTCTCCACTGTCTATGCTAACCTTAAATATTTGCTCCAAACCTTCCCATATGATGCAGATATCACTGAGAACTTAAATCATCATTTTTCTCCAAGTTGTTCTAGGTCTCACATCTTCTCTTTCTCCTGGTGGATTCGATGTAAATACCTGTCTTGCTGTAAATCTCCCGTAGAGTGACACAATCCATCTCCATTTCCGAGACATGATTTGTAGAAAATCAGATCCTGCCATTCTCCCATGAACACCTCTTTGTTCTGATCCTGCCATTCTCTCATGAACACCTCTTTGTTCTGATCCTGCCATTCTCTCATGAACACCTCTTTGTTCTGATCCTGCCATTCTCCCATGAACACCTCTTTGTTCTGATCCTGCCATTTTCCCATGAACACCTCTTTGTTCTGATCCTGCCATTCTCTCATGAACACCTCTTTGTTCTGATCCTGCCATTCTCTCATGAACACCTCTTTGTTCTGATCCTGCCATTCTCCCATGAACACCTCTTTGTTCTGATCCTGCCATTCTCCCAACGAACACCTCTTTGTTCTGTTCCTGCCATTCTCTCACGAACACCTCTTTGTTCTGATCCTGCCATTCTCTCACGAACACCTCTTTGTTCTGATCCTGCCATTCTCTCATGAACACCTCTTTGTTCTGATCCTGCCATTCTCCCATGAACACCTCTTTGTTCTGATCCTGCCATTCTCCCATGAACACCTCTTTGTTCTGATCCTGCCATTCTACCATGAACACCTCTTTGTTCTGATCCTGCCATTCTCTCATGAACACCTCTTTGTTCTGATTCTGCCATTTAATATTTAAACTCTCTCTTAAGCAAAAAGCAGTTGGTCTCAGATGTGTGCAGTCTGTGTTGTTTTGCTTTGTCATCACCCTTCTTTCAGAGCCATATAAACCAATTTTACTCTCCTAGAGTTAAGGCAAATTGTGTTTACTATGAACATGTGTATTTCCTGTGGCGACATATGGTTGCGAAGCATGGACACTAAATAAAACAGTGGCCAAGAGAATAACATCATTTGAATTAAAGTGTTATAGAAGAGTTCTGAGAATACCATGGACAGCGAAGAAAACAAACCAAATGGTGTTACGAACAATTAACGTCCAGGAAGGCTGGCTTCTGAACACTATATTAAAGAAAAAGCTATTTTTTGGGGTCATATTAAGAGACGACGACATGGAGAGAGTGTTACTGGAGGGATGATAGAAGGCAACAGGGGCAAAGGCCTACCAAGACGCCGTTGGACAAAAGACATTCAAGAATGCCTGCACGTCACTGAAAGATGCAGGATAACTTGCTCAAGACCGCAGAGAATTTAAGAGATCCATAGGAAAGACTACGTTTTGGAAAGAATATGTCACTTGATGATGATGATAGTCAAGAGTTGTCAGCAATATTATGTTGATATATTGAATATTGTAATGAATATTATTATGTGCGAGCTGCGGTAGTGTAATGTTAAGTCATTCACCCACTGACCAGCAGATCCTTGTTTTGAGTCCACGTGTTATCCGTGGTTTGAAATGAACATGAAACCAGTGATTCACCAAGCTACCTGGAAGTAGAATACCATAAATCTTGCTCTAGGATGGTCGAAAAATGTCGCCGTCGCTACTGAGCAAGTGTGGTAGACGCCGCTAGTCAGGCCCTTTCTGGTCAAGAGCTGATCAGGTAACTTAAGCACTTGTGAGAGACTATATTCTACTGCACTGCTTTATAAATCAGGTTACCGTTACCTTTATTTTCCAATATTAACATATTGTTATGACTCATTTATCTTTCTCAGAGCAATCAATTTTCCCCCAACTTGACTCAGCAACGACCACTCTCTAGTAACTCATTACCTAGTCCAGGAAGCCAACAACAGCAGAAGCTACAAGTACAGCAACAACAAGTACAACAGCAGCATAAACTACAAGTACAGCAGCAACAAGCACAGCAGCAGCAGAAACACATACAACAGCAAAAAGCGCAGCATCAGCAACACCAACAAAAGCAACAGATACAACTAAGTCAACAGCATCAACAATTGCAGCAACAAAATCAACAACAGCAACAACAGCTTCAACAAAATCAACAGCAGCAACAACAGCTTCAACAAAATCAGCAGCAGCAACAACAGCTTCAACAAAATCAGCAGCAGCAACAACAGATTCAACAAAATCAGCAGCAGCAACAACAGCTTCAACAAAATCAACAGCAAATGCAACAGCATCAACAACAGCTTCAACAAAATCAACAGCAGCAACAGCAAATGCAACAGCAGCAGAAAGTACAACATCAGCAGCAAATACAACATCAGCAACAGCAAGTCCAGCAAAACCAGAATCATCAACAATTGCAGCAGCAACAACTTCAACAACAACAACATCAAAACCAACAACAGCAAAATGAGTTGCAGTTTGCAGATGAGGATCCATTCAACAATATAACTGGTTCTTTGAATGGTGGTTTGGGTGTTGTGACTCGGCAATTAAACAACCCATTATCTTCATCTCAGAGACATCAGCAGGGAAACCAGGGACCATTTCAGCAATCTAGGATAACACAAAGAGCTTCATCTAGTAAGTAGCAATCTTGGTGTTTACAAGATGCCTTTAAATATATTGTTAGGGTCACTTTGATTGATATGAGTTTTTGAGTTGGTTATATTAACTTGCACCATGTGCCAGATATGAATTACGTAATTGTCCCTCTGCATGCTAGATTCTTTTATGACAATTACATATTATAAAATGACAGACTGACATGTTTGTTTCTGAACATGTGAAATACACTTTCAAAATTCTAGACATGTTTGTTTCTGAACATGTGAAATACACTTTCAAAATTCTAGACATGTTTGTTTCTGAACATGTGAAATACACTTTAAAAATTCTACGACATGTTTGTTTCTGAACATGTGAAATACACTTTCAAAATTCTAGACATGTTTGTTTCTGAACATGTGAAATACACTTTCAAAATTCTAGACATGTTTGTTTCTGAACATGTGAAATACACTTTCAAAATTCTACGACATGTTTGTTTCTGAACATGTGAAATACACTTTCAAAATTCTATGACATGTTTGTTTCTGAACATGTGAAATACACTTTCAAAATTCTAGACATGTTTGTTTCTGAACATGTGAAATACACTTTAAAAATTCTACGACATATTTATAATGTTATTTCATAACCAAACTAACGTGCTATAGTATCTTGAACTATATGAAACATAGTGTCTGGTGATAAATAAATAAAACAAGTTAATATCGTCTGTTAAAATTAAGTAAAACAATAGATGTCACTAATCTCCTTTTTCCAGTCGTGACTAGATCTATGAATTTTTTGAGACACTTCACACAGCATGATTTTTTTTATTCAATGCGCGATTTTCATGCTGAGTTTTCTCAATGTCATTTCTCAACAAAACTGTGGTGAAAAGGGTATCGCACTGTTCTCAGTGGACTCAGATTAGCAGATAACCAATATCCCAAAAGTATCTCCTTGTGGGTGCACCCTGGAAACAGAAATACAGCTGCTCATGCTGATTCTAGTTAAACCTTTTGGGAATCGTGTCTGTCAATGTAGTGGCAACATGGAAAGAGAATTGACTGCAAAAGAGACAGTCAATAAATTCAACACCACTGCGCCAACATGTGCAGTGGCACTGTTGACACACAGTAATGCGAATCATTCTGGTCCAAGAATTGGAGGGGCAGCCAATGAAAATGACCTGAAAAGGTAGATGCATGGCAAGAGACAAAAAATATAACATACTGAGTACAATGAAAGGGCAGCACAGTGCTAGAAGGAAGTGACAAATGCAAATAGAAAGGGAAAACATTCCAAGGAAATCGGAACTGCAAACTTTGTTAGCCCAAAACAAGCTTCTGTTTACTGATGATCCTTATGAGCAGAGACCCAGACTCATGTGTGAACCCCTGTCACAGAAAGCAGCCCTGGTCCAACTCAAATATCTAGCTATACTATACCGGAAAATGCTTGCAGAGAGAAAAGGTTCAGTACCCGATGGGTTCAGGAACAAATGGGACAACGAAGGCAGATCTGGCCCAACTCTACTGTCAAGATTTCCTATACCAGAAACATGCTTGCAGAGAGAAAGGGGTCAGCCAGTACCTGATGGGCTCAGGCACAAATTGGACAAGGCTGTTCAGCTCGAGAACAAGTTTTGCTCTCAAATGCGTGGTGAGACTCAGACTTGGATGAGGGGTTTATGATGTCAGTGAATGACACCTCAGGTAAGAAGGCGAGAGAGCCATGGGTCCAACCCTTCTGTTGAGTTCTTCCTTTACCAGAACCAGGCTCACAGATGAGAAAAGGTTCAGTACCTGATGGGTACAGGCATAGAACGTTTAATTACACGAGGCAAGTTCATGGACAGTGGAACACCTTGTGTGAGATAGACGTGAATGACAATCGTCTCGGTGTAGAGTCATTACACACCCACACACCCATCGACAGATAGGCACACTGTCACAGACTAGGGAAGCCCACTACCCGAGTTAAAGGCATGATGAAAACAGATGTCCGGGCCACAAAGGGAGCCAACCGAGGAAGAAATAACACAGTTCAACTGTGTACACATACAACAGTAACTAGCAGTACAATGTACTTGCTCCATCACATAATTTATTCATGGTGGCTATAATAAAGCGAACGCAGAAGAAGAACGAGATCACAAAACTAATGCGTTCATAATATCTTCTTTGAAAATGAACATAACTCCAAACAATTCCTCATAATTAGAAAAACATCCTTTAGAATTCACTAAAAATGATCTCTTCTCAACAACAAGCCGTCTATCGCCGCATTGCCTGCCAATAAGTCGACTCTCTCATTTCCTCTGACCCCAGTATGACCAGGGCAGTATAGCCATGTAATGCTCTGGACAATTGAGTTGTTTAATAAGTCCCACTATTCTTTTCTCAGCATGAACTTTTCTTTCTTTTGCAACATGCTTTAACCTTTAGCAAGCCAGATTAAAAAATACAAAACGTCTCCCTGCCACCGGATTCTTTTTTGAAAATTTGCGTTATTGATGGTGACTGTTTTGAAAATGTGATAATTTTTTGGTTGTTAGATATATTTAAATAATATTTGCACATATAAATAAAGAATTGAATTGTGCATATATTGGTGTAATTTATGTACGTGTGTGTGTGATACCAGACGTATGAGAAAGTGGTAAAGACGTTTTTCACAAAAAACATATATTTTATAACAAATAAAGAGGGAAAAAATAAGAAAAAAAAATAACTTACCTTACGTATCGAATTCCTTGGTAACACTGTCAACTAAATCACGCAAATCTGTTGTATTTATGTTCTTTCACTGCGTAATTATCAAAATATAGCCGGGGGAACTGTATAAAACATGTAGATTTGCAGTAAAATCGTTCTTTGAGCTTAGGCCTAGAGTTATTTTTTCTGCCACTTCAAAATATTCGATATCAAACGTACAAGTCCCCAAACCAACACGGCATTCTGTATATTCACTGCTGTGAAACTAAATAACCTAATAATCCATGATTCAAGCCACGATTCAATGTTATTTTATTCGAAATACGATGAAATAAAGGTCTGTAAAACCGATCCATCATCATGGCATCGTACCGGTGTACAGATGTGGTCAGATTAATTGCTCTTAAACTTTTACGAATAGCTAGCCATTCTCAAAAACGATCATGTCGGAAGTGGTGGATGTACCGGCTTCGATTGCGCATGTCCCCAGCTATGTGCACGGACTGTGGTACGTGTAAATCTCACGATATTATCGTTGGGTGGGCCGGACCGCCAAAAGCGCGCGCGGCCATTTTGTTTCTCGGCGGCTGCGATTGATATAGGCTCGGTGAAGGTTAAGAGTCTGTGAGTATTACCGAGTGTGTTGATGTATCAGTTGATCAACCAATTAAGAGCTGCTGTAACTCACTCTATCTCCATCCTCATGCTCGATGTGACAGTGGAATATGCTGAAGATTTCTCAACCAACTTCACGCCGTTTCTGTAGGCAACAAAATCCCAACTGCTTTTATTTGTATTTCTGCTAACGGAGCCATCTGTGTATATAATTATGTCTTGTGGTTTCGAGTGTAGCTGGGCGAGTTCATGCACTGTAGCCTGGGCTCTGACACCCGTCCATTTTTGACATGCTTTATCTAGTTGTATTATTACTTTAGTCAGTGATTTCTTCTCAGTGTCTACCTCCACCCATTCACTGCCCTTTCTTATTTCTTCAAATTCACATACTATTCGTAGTGTGCCTTCGTCCTCTGCCAGCCATGATCTGCCACGCATGATTCGTTTTCCCTTTGACTCATCTAGACGTTGGTGTAATGGGTGGTGGTTGTATTCTGTCACCTTAAGGTATGACCTAACTTGTGCTACCTGATGTCACACTCTAATTCTGGGGAGATCAAGCAGAAATCTCATAACAGAGATGGGTGTATCTTTAGTGCTCCCCAGAAAAACATGGCAACACTGTAACTTGCTATGCATGTCATAATATGTGACTAAGGAAGCTAAAATGTGTGATCATAGAAGAACTATCTGTACAACTAGGCACAGTTTGTGATGGTATTTTAAATATAAAACAAATATTTTGTTTCTTTTAATTACTTCCACTTTGTAAATTTAAAATTAGTTTAATTATCTTCATCAGGTCAGGGGTTGCTTAGATCAACAAACAGTCCATTCAGTACTAGTCCTATAGACCCTTTACTCTCTACTTCATCATCTACAATGTCTCCAAACTCAAGTGGGAGGCATTCACAACAAAATAACATTCAGGTAAGGAAAACATTCAAAATAACATTCAGGTAAAAAAAAATTAAAAATAAAAAAAACAACCGGGTTGTGATTTATTACTTGATACGACCACTCCTCCAGTCGACTCAGCTGTAAATGAGTACCTGACGCATGAGTTAGGGAAGGTAAAAAACAGCACAGAAGGGAACTGGCCACCCCACCTAATAGTTGCTGCGGCGTAGTACATGAAGAGTTATCTTCATCCCTGACGGCAGATGCCATGGGACCTACCTTTACCTTTTTAAAGAACTTTGCTGTTATTGAAATTGTGATAGTCCATGGGGTTACATAATTGTTTATCATCAAACATGATGAATGGTTATAAATTTAAAAGAGGTGAACACTTTCAAATACATCATATTCAGCGATGGAAAATTCAAAGCAGAATGAAAAATCAAGGCTAAGCTTAATGTGTAAAAGCAACATCAGTGTTAGAGTGACAAATCAAAGTTTATAACTCACTACTGATTTCTATTGCGCTATATGATTGTGAGCGCCTGACACTTATTGTAGACATGGAGAGATGATTACAGGCTTTTGAATACAAATGTTACAGACAAATTCTATGAATCTTCTTTGGAGAGCATAAGACAAATGTGTACATAAGAATTAAAATAGAGATCTATACATGTTTACAAGAATCATTTTATTCAGTAGTGAAATGGTGAAAAAGTGCATGGTTTGCACATGCATACCAACATGATTCCTTGTCAAAAACAATACTGCAGGGAGCCATCAAAGGGAGGATCTCCATGGTGTAATAGTTCAACTATTGTTCTAGTTTTTATGAGTTTCTAAGTTTTGGGCCTTCACATCTCATATACAAGTGCATTTTTTCCAGATTTTACAGGTTTGTTGCCTGAGAATATGGAATTATATGCATACGTGATTCTCTTGAGTACAATGAAGTCAATCCTTTATGTCTTTTTTTAATGTAAAATATTATGTGTTATATGATTTCTGTATTGAATAACAACTGTGCTAATGTAACATTGCTTTATGTTGCAGGATTTACATTTAGGATAATATGAAAATATTATAGGATTTATATATTGTAGGATTTCCATATTATAGCATCTCTGTATCAGTTATAAAATTTATGTATTGTATAACTTATGTGTTAGTTATAAGATTTAATATTCTATTATAGGATTTCTGTGTCCATTATAGGATTTAATATTGTAGGATTTCTGTGTCCATTATAGGATTTAATATTGTAGGATTTCTGTGTCCATTATAGGATTTAATATTGTCGTATTTCTGTGTCCATTATAGGATTTAATATTGTAGGATTTCTGTGTCCATTATAGGATTTAATATTGTAGGATTTCTGTGTCCATTATAGGATTTAATATTGTCGTATTTCTGTGTCCATTATAGGATTTAATATTGTAGGATTTCTGTGTCCATTATAGGATTTAATATTGTAGGATTTCTGTGTCCATTATAGGATTTAATATTGTAGGATTTCTGTGTCCATGATAGAATTTAATATTGTAGGATTTCTGTTTGCATTATAGGATTTAATATTGTCGTATTTCTGTTTGCATTATAGGATTTAATATTGTCATATTTCTGTGTCCATTATAGGATTTAATATTGTAGGATTTCTGTGTCCGTTATAGGATTAATATTGTGTACATTATAGGATTTCAATATTGTGTACATTATAGGATTTCAATATTGTGTACATTATAGGATTTCAATATTGTGTACATTATAGGATTTCAATATTGTGTACATTATAGGATTTCAATATTGTGTACATTATAGGATTTCAATATTGTGTACATTATAGGATTTCAATATTGTGTACATTATAGGATTTCAATATTGTGTACATTATAGGATTTCAATATTGTGTACATTATAGGATTTCAATATTGTGTACATTATAGGATTTCAATATTGTGTACATTATAGTTTCCATATTGTGGCCGTTATAGGATTTCCATATTGTGTCCATGGGAGGCTTCTGTCATCTGATTTCTGTGGCTGGATTTCTTTACCACACAATTTATGTTGCAGAATTTCTTGAATTTTGTGTGTTTTAATCTCTCTTGTTTACATATTTCACACAACTTGCTGAGTGTTAAGTTTCTACTCATCAATGTTGTGCACCAACTGCCTTTTGGTATTCTTCAATACCAAAGCACAGCCCATGTGTTGTCTGGGCAGATAGAGGAGCAATAGTAAGTTTATATATTGGAGCAGCTTCTCTGTGATACCTGGACAGAGGAGCAATATCAAGACTATATATTGGAGCACCTTCTCTGTGATACCTGGACAGAGGAACAATATCAAGACTATATATTGGAGCAGTTCTCTGTGATACCTGGACAGAGGAGCAATATCAAGACTATATATTGGAGCACCTTCTCTGTGATACCTGGACAGAGGAACAATATCAAGACTATATATTGGAGCAGCTTCTATGTGATACCTGGACAGAGGAGCAATATCAAGACTATATATTGGAGCACCTCTGTGATACCTGGACAGAGGAGCAATATCAAGACTATATATTGGAGCACCTTCTCTGTGATACCTGGATAGAGGAACAATATCAAGACTATATATTGGAGCACCTTCTCTGTGATACCTGGACAGAGGAACAATATCAAGACTATATATTGGAGCACCTTCTCTGTGATACCTGGACAGAGGAACAATATCAAGACTATATATTGGAGCACCTTCTCTGTGATACCTGGACAGAGGAACAATATCAAGACTATATATTGGAGCACCTTCTCTGTGATACCTGGATAGAGGAGCAATATCAAGACTATATATTGGAGCACCTTCTCTGTGATACCTGGACAGAGGAACAATATCAAGACTATATATTGGAGCACCTTCTCTGTGATACCTGGATAGAGGAACAAGACTTTATATTGGAGCATCACCTGTGTGATACCTGGACAAAGGAGCAATAGTAAGACTATATATTGGAGCACCACCCGTGTGTAACCTAGACAGAGGAGCAATAGTATAACTATTGGAGCACTACCAGTGTATTGTCCAGACCAACATATAGGAGGAGCGATGGTAAGTCTATATAGTAGAGCACCAGTCATATTTTGCCTGGGCAAGCAAGTAATAGTAAGCTGGAGCACCAACTGTGTATTGTCTAGTAAAGTAAAGTAAAGTAACCCATAGCATTTATTAATGCCGTAGGGGTGTGAGATGTTAGCGATCTCACATTTCACAGGCTCTGCAAATGAGGGCGGTAGCCATCTCCTCTCCCTCGCAGTCTTTACTTCCCGGATTAATCCGGTACCCATTTAAGGCTGGGTCGACCTGGGAGCCGTTGCGATCTGAAAACATTTCCGCCTCAACTGGGGAATGAACCCAGGACCACTCATATGCGAAGCCAGTGCGCTAACCACTGCGCGGTCTAGGCTGACAGATGAACAAGGAATAGTAACATTGCAAGTAGTCATGCATGTCATAAGAAATATGGAAAAAGGGTGTGAGGTTAACTGCCCCAATCATTTATCTTCAAGAGATGGAATCCATGAAGACCATTGCTGGACTGTTGGAAATAAGTCAACCCTTTTATCTGCTGCATTTCTTGAGATTGTAACCCATGAAAGTCAAAATTTCCTCTGGAGATGAAGACTGTCCCTTGCTTGGCATTGCAACATACAGTCACATTGAGTTCAACAATCATCTGAGACTTGCACAAGCTCTGGAAAACACCTACCATCACATTTTGAGACTTGCACAAGCTCTGGAAAACCCCTACCATCACATTTTGAGACTTGCACAAGCTCTGGAAAACCCCTACCATCACATTTTGAGACTTGCACCAGCTCTGGAAAACCCCTACCATCACATTTTGAGACTTGCACAAGCTCTGGAAAACCCCTACCATCACATTTTGAGACTTGCACCAGCTCTGGAAAACCCCTACCATCACATTTTATTTCCCAGGGTTCTGTAATTTTCCTCATAATTAATAATTGAGTACATATTTAGAAAAATGTTTTCTTTTTTTTGAACATAAGCATACAATCTTATTTCTCCATAGGTTACATCCATGTATAATGATGCCCTCATTGCTGCTTCTGGATATACTGGGCAGATGGCAAGCAATCCTGCTGGTCTGGACACACTTCAAGGTGGATCTCCTGTACCTTCAGGTGTCAATTCCTTCAGCTCACGAAGAACTATATCCCAGTCTACAGCCAGTGCTCGTGACTTTGATTTGCAACTTTTTGATGCTGCACTTGTCTCCATGGAAAAGTAAGTCATGTCATTTCCTGTTGTCACTCTTGTAAAACAAAACAGTCTACAGAATAATTACTAATGTATAGAAAACTGCCCCAATCATTTACAAAATCTAATGTTACAAATCATGATTGTTAGCATAATGGTAGAAGTAAGACAGTCTGTCTCTTCTATCCGTAATTAGTAGACTGTCCAAATGAGTGCTCTAGAATGCCAATCTATCAGCTCTTATTGAGGAACAGACAACAGAATATATCCTTCAAGATTTCAGTACATCAAACCAGTTGCATATATTGCACTGGCTTACAGAGGCAGAAGCAGACAGAAAGCTTATGGGAGTCTTGAAGAACTTTCAAACATTTCAACATCTATAACGAGGACCAGACTAACTGTGTAGACGTATAAATTAAACAGCTGCAAAGAAGAAGAAGAATAAGCTCTCATGATCATGTCACCCAGAATGACCAGGTGCTGTAGATTCCTTAGTGCTTTGTATGATGATCTACAGCTTGGTTATGATATCTGCTTCTTTCAGACCCAATATATCTGACTTCAGCATTGCTTCAGGATCATTGTAAGCATCTGTGATAAACAACCTCACTCAAAAGCCCCTTAGTCTCCTGCTATAACATGCATGGCAGGTCTCATATTTGACATCGTTTGCTTATTATTTGTGGACACAGAAACACATGTTACACACACCCACATAAGGCAGATTACAGCGTTGCGATCCTTATTTATTGTTTATGACACCAGCAACACAAAGGTAGCCACCCATATAAGGCAAGTTACAGCGTTGACATTCTCTGTTTATTGTTAGGGCTCTGGTAACCCACAGGTATAACAGCCATATAAGGCAAGTTACAGCGTTGACATTCTCTGTTTATTGTTAGGGCTCTGGTAACCCACAGGTATAACAGCCATATAAGGCAAGTTACAGCGTTGACATTCTCTGTTTATTGTTAGGGCTCTGGTAACCCACATGTATAACAGCCATATAAGGCAAGTTACAGCGTTGACATTCTCTGTTTATTGTTAGGGCTCTGGTAACCCACAGGTATAACAGCCATTTAAGGCAAGTTACAGCGTTGACATTCTCTGTTTATTGTTAGGGCTCTGGTAACCCACAGGTATAACAGCCATGTAAGGCAAGTTACAGCGTTGACATTCTCTGTTTATTGTTAGGGCTCTGGTAACCCACAGGTATAACAGCCATATAAGGCAAGTTACAGCGTTGACATTCTCTGTTTATTGTTAGGGCTCTGGTAACCCACAGGTATAACAGCCATATAAGAGCTGCTGTAGCTGCTTAAATTTCTATTCTCATACTTCTTCTTTTTCAGCTTTCATTCTCAAACTCCCACTGGATCTCTCTTGCAGCAGGACCATAGTCCAACTAGGTTTCCAGCAGGAAGTAGTCTAGAATATAGAAATGCATTGTGTCGCTGTTTTATTTGCTCCAATGGCCTGACACATACATCTTCTGCAAATTCTCATACTGAATCTTGGATTGTAAGTTCTACTCTGGACTACATCCTGCTAATTGCATGAGTTTGAGAACAAATGTCAAACATTTAATCAATATCTTGCTGTTGCTACCAATGTTAATTCTAGACATTCCTTGTTTTGTTGTTTGTTGATTATCTTAGTTCTTGTAATTTGTATGTGTTGCAGCAAAGCTATGACGAGTGAAATGGGGATCAGTAGCACAGGTTCATCATCAACCTCTGAATATGTGAAACAAGAGCTTCGCAATATATGCAGTGCTCGTTCTGAGAAGCAACAACAACAGTTGCGGCCACAATCACAGTTATTGCCATTGGATGTTGATAATTCACCAAGCGAGTTACCCCCTGATATATTGGAAACAAGTAAGTTATGGCAAGGTTTAGTGATAAATGGAAAATGTTGTGGCATGGTAAATTGAAAGTTGAATCGCATAATTGGTTGCTGATCCTGCTGCGGTGGGGAAGGGTAAATGGAAAGTTGAATCTTGTCCCGCCAAAGACGAATATGTCGGACCATTGGTGCAAATAAAACTGTGACAATATATTTCCATTCTCTGGACTATATCCTGCTGGAAATCTAGTAAGGTTATTGGTCTACTATAAGAGAGATTCAGTGGGAGTTTGAGAATGAATTCTGAAGAAGAAGAATCACATAATTGATTTCTGATCCTGCTGCTGTGGGCTCTTGCCCGTGGGACAAATTAATCAGATAATTTGGAAACATACTTCTTCTAGAAGAATGTACACAATAATGTTAGCTAAATATTGGTGTAAAGTGGGCAGATTTGATGTAGTCACATGATTGTGTTGTTGTCAAGTGGGTTTGATTTAGTCTTGTGGTTAATGTGTTGATGTCAAGTAGATAGAGTTCATTTAGCCATGTGGTTAGATTGTTGATGTCAAGTGGGTAGAGTTGATGTCATGTTGTTAGAGTGTTATCAAATGAGTAAAGTTAATGTAGTCATGTTAGAATGCTGATGTCAAGTGGGTAGAGTTGATATCATGCTGTTAGAGTGTTATCAAATGAGTAAAGTTAATGTAGTCATGTGTTAGATCACTTATGTAGAATATTATCATAATATTGCATTGATTCCAAATCTCTGATGTTGACAGTTAGCGACATGTCCAGGGAACATGGTGGACCACTCAGCAGCCGGCAAGATGAGGCTGACGTAGTGTCCCAAAATAGGCTGGAGGCTCGACAGAGATACAAACAGTTTCAGATATTATCTACTACAGTACAACCTTCATCTGCAGGTAGGTCAAGTTTGGAATTCATTGGAGTGTGGGCATGTGAATGATGCCAAATCCATACCTAAACCTCCTTAGTCTCACCTCTTAGGACATGCATGGCAGGCAACAGTTTCGCTATTCTTTGTTCCCTTATTTAGGCCTTCAAACACATGAGCAAAATACATTTAATTTCTCTGTTCCTATTCATTTGATATTTCTTCTGCTGAATTCATACTCAAATTCTTGCTTTGATGTTAGAATCATGTAATCCAGAGAACTGAACACATATGTTTCATAGTTTACAGATGGCTGCGATATCTGTGCCTTCAGTCACATGACATTCTAGTTTGAGAACAACACTTTACATCAATTTGATCTATCAAATCTAGTTGTGTGGTTTAGAAACAGATACATTGAGGTCGGCTAAGGTACCTGGTTTGATTTCAGTTGCATACGGTTGGACTTACAGTATGCCAGATTAAAATCCACGTCCAGAAATAGACTGTTCATAAAGTAATCCAATGAACATCATTATTTTCTAAAAATCGTTACATCCAAAAATGCTGGATCGATCGCTCCATCTAAAGAGAATAGGCTATCAAGTTTTAATTTACTCTTTACGTACTATTTCAACAGAATTTGGGATCAAAATACAAAAATTATGGGTTAATTTATAAAAATAAAAAATAGTGTTTCTAGCAGTTGAGAGAGGTATATTCAGTGTGAAGTTGAAATTGAAGGTTTGATACAGAAATTATTATCATAATTTTTACTCTAAACCATCAATATGTACTTGGGCTAGTTTGAAGTGGAAACTTTTAAATTCATGTTGTCTTATTTTTTGTTGTAATCAGTTGGTGAACATGCTGAAGAAGCAGAAGTCAAGGCCACAAGTCTGTTTCGGAAGCAATTACTTAGACCAGGTCATTGCATGCCTGGCAGTATAAAATTGTTGGTTCAGTCTAGCAAGAATTCTGATGCCTCTAAGGTTAATATTGTGTGGTTTATATGTTTGTTTAGTGTCATGTTTGGGTGTGGGCTATCTTAGTTGTGTGGTTGTGTCTTTAGTTTTGTGATACCTGTCACAGTTGTTAGGTTACTGTCACAGTACTGGGTTTGATATCACAGTTTTGAGTTCATTGTCACAGTTTAGTTTTGTGATAATTGTTACAGTATTTGTTTTGATATCACAGTTGTGAAGTTGATGTTATAGTTATGGTGCAGAAGATTATGATAGTCACAAGATATACATGTTTTCACCGATGTTCCCTATACCCATCAATAGTCTTTTATTCAGCTCCACTCTGAGTGATCCCCCAGATTAATATTTCTCTGGCATTCACTGATATGGGGAAGGGGAGTGTTCCATAGCTTTTGTTGCAAGTCCCAGATCACTGAATGTGATTGTAGGATGCAATGCCAAGTGCTTGACAGAATTCTATTCTAGAGGAGGCTTTGACATGACTAGCTTACAACGAGGATCATGACTAGCTTAAAATAAGGATCATGACTAGTTTACAGTGAGAATCATGACTAGCTTACAGTGAGAATCATGACTAGCTTACAATGAGAATCATGACTAGCTTACAGTGAGGATCATGACTAGCTTACAATGAGAATCATGACTAGCTTACAATGAGGATCGTGACTAGCTTACAATGAGGATCGTGACTTGCTTACAATGAGGATCATGACTAGCTTACAATGAGAATCATGACTAGCTTACAATGAGGATCGTGACTAGCTTACAATGAGGATCGTGACTTGCTTACAATGAGGATCATGACTTGCTTACAGTGAGACACGTTGCTGGTAAAAGGATTGATTCCTTTACAACAGTACAGGAATGGATTTTTAGCAGGCTTCTTCACCGCAAATATTGTTGTGGGTGGGGGGAGTGGAGTCAAACCTACACCCTCCCTCCTTAGTTACCTATTATGACATGCATGACATTTGGCAGTGATACTGCTCTTTATTCCTTTTTTTGCAAAAGAATGCATATGTTTCAACATCTAAATACCTGTACATTAGTGTGTCCATCAAACAACCACTATAAAATGGTAACTATATATATCTATCTATCTATGTGATGTGTCGTTTACAGATGTTGTCCTCACTTCCACTCTGTAAGTCTCTCAGTTTTTGTGTGTGAGCTGCTCAGCTTGGTCATTATAAGTATCTTAGCATTGTATAGAAACAGTAGTTTGCCATTGCTGTCTTTGCTAGTTCTGGTTGCATATCATTTACTGTCCTTGATGCACCATCAGCCCATTGCGGGACCTTTCCAACTCCTGCCTTCAAAGCCTTTGTCGATAATATGATCTTCCACCATCTCCGCCAGGAGCTGTGTGTACAGTAGGAGAGGATGTCCTCCTGCTCAGTAAGCTTCAAGTAGTTCAGCCGACTAGCCAAGGTCGTTTCCTGGGGGTGCTGCTGTACATAAGCAGACACATGGATATCATCTTAGTTAAAATTAGTTTCCTGTGAGTTAGTATCTCAGTCAATTTATGTTTTAGGTGTTATAATTATTATCCACATTAGTAATAGGTTTTTTTTATCTTTCAGACTCCCACAGAAGAGATAAGACCAGCTGACAATAAGAATAGCCTTCTGTGTCAACTGTTATCGGAATAAACAGATTATTTGAAATTTAAGTCTGAAAATTCAAGCATTATCTGGCCATGTAAATCTGTCACAGCTAATGTTTCAGCCTAGCAAGGGTTATGTAATCGAAAAGTGTTTTGCTTACCCTACTCTGGACTTCTTTTGTTCATCAATGCATAATCTTTGACTTTTCTCCAGCGGCTTGGATTTCAAATGAAATTTATTGTTTTTATTTGTGTTCTCAAAATTGAATTGCATGACAAACTTGTGTGTTTATGGATGATTTTTCCAATAGATAATACTTGCAAGGGATTCAGAACATTAAAAAAATATGCCAACCAAATTTCAATAGAAAATGAAGATCATTCGATTGATGAAATAATCTGAGGTTATTAGGAGGATTGTGAGCATAGTTTTCTTGTGTGACAATGAGTAATAGTAATGTTTTTAATGGGTAGATGACAACGCGTAATGCCTTCAATCATTGAAACTGTATAATTGGTGATTATTTATGCACCATCTGCATATAAATTAACACTTAAATGATTGAGCAGACACACACAGTGCTAATAGTGAGTCCGCACGATCAGAGGATTTTGAGATAAATGAGTATGAGTCAATATCCGGATTGTGCAATTTGAGAGTCAGGACGGCACGTCCTGTAGAAACCACATAGCAAAGATTTAAAAAAGAGCACAGAACTAACTTAAAACCAGAGCCACCTGCCATTATACCGTTAGAGATTTACAGAAGCGGAGATGTAGGTATCTATGGACATGCCCGATGATGCGAATCAATATACCTAACCTAACTGAAATGATTGCAGTATTGTTGGTGTTCTGTCAACAATTATGTTTCGTGGCAGGCTTCCAACATCTTTCATTATTTTGTATCTGTGTTCCCAACTTGGAATAAACAAAATACAGTGAGTTATTCACAATTTTTGTGGGTTATACCTGGCAGAGTTCATGTAGTATTCTTAATTTAACAGGTAAAAGTTTGTTATATATCTGTATGATGCAATCAGCTAGCTGTCACCTAAAACAAGTGAAAACAGTAGTGGAATATAATGTATTTATTGATATATTGTCAACGAATTCATTGCATACACAAGATTTATTGAAGCGTGTTTGGAGCATTTTATATGTTGTGTATGTGAATTGTTGCAGAACAATGTTTTTCCTCACAGAAAATTGCCAGACTTTGTTACTGGAATGTGAAAACAATGCTAGAGCCAGTGAGTAAACCACTAAGGAAACAGCACTGAAGATAGTGCATAGATTAACCTTTACTACCACTACCACTACTACTACTACTACGCTTGATACAAATTATGTAACTTGCTCACTTCAAGCCGGATTGTTTAAAAAAAATATTCTGCAATGATGAAAAAATGCATCGAAGATTATATTATTTTTTAAATGGCTGACTTAAGTGTTCTTATCCGACCAATTTATTCTTTCAATAAATTCCTATACCTATGTTATTTCTAATCATTTAAAAAGTTACTTCATAACGAAACATAACTAAAATAAAACACTTAGGTGTCACTAACTTTTGATTCAATCATGGCTGGATCTAAGAATATTTCTTAACTCATTTCAGAAATAATGTAATGTCAATTTTACTGCATGATGTCCACAGCTAATGTTGCGTTATTATTTCATAATAAAACTAATGTCTACTATAATATCTGTTTTGAAAATAAGCGTAATTTCCAATTTCTAATTATTAGAAAAACAGTCCACAAGAATTGCACTAAATATGGCTTCATATGGCTTCACTTTTTCTGGCTTTTTTTTTTTGCACGTATGCTTGTTGAATAGGAAACTAGGTTTGTTCACAGTGTTGCCACTTTTTTTCCCCAGAAGAAAAAGCTAAATTTAAACTTTTTATCGTATTTACAAAATTGATTAATGCTGTTTGCAATCCTTCTACCACAGTGCTCAGCAGAATACAAGTGAAAGTGGGTCTGTATTCACACGGATAGCGTGGATAAGGTTAAAAAGACTAGCAAGTGGCATTGTAAAACATGCATTGCTCTGGACTGCAAAAGGGAACAGAGGAGGATCAAGACATTACTTAATACCTACTCAGCTAGGATTTCCTCAACTGTAATGCGTCTGTCTGAGAGGACTAGTGCCTCCACTCTTTACAATGTTGCTTGCATTATCTGCAATGGACGGCCTGCAACTCCTTGGCTCATGTTGAACGCAGCTTGAAAGTGATTTTTCCAACTCTTCCTAGTATCATAAGAAGGACCGATCCTTATAAATGACAAACATCTCATCATGAATTGGCTTTGCAGATTCACTTTGCATGTGCAGGAATTTGATTACGCTTTGAGCCTCCATTTTATCCATGACATGACTTCATACACAACTGAACTAGTTTCCCGCCAATGTCTCTTTTACGCACTGCTCGAACAGAGAATGTGCGGAAATTGTCAATCAATAGTACACCTTTAAAATGATATACAACACTCTTGCCTGTTTTTACGATTTTTTAGTAAAGTGCAAAACTTTTCTATCACCTCCTCGTATACAGCATATTTCTATTTACACATGAGATCATTTGTAAACTATTTCATTTTACACATGGGATAATTTATAGATTTTCCTTTTACACATGGGATAATTTATAGATTTTCTTTTTACATATGGGATAATTTATAGATTTTCATTTTATACATGGGATAATTTATAGATTTTCTTTTTACACTTGGGATAATTTATAGATTTTCTTTTTACACTTGGGATTTTCTTTTTACACATGGGCAAATTGTAGACTGTTTTTACACATGGGCAAATTGTAGACTGTTTTTACACATGGGCAAATTTTAGACTGTTTTTAGACATGGGTGAATTGTTGACTATTTTTACTTTCAAAAATTTTAATTTTTCAGTGCAATATCTACACCACTCTAATATATTTCTTCTTCATTATTGCAGTTGGTAACACTCCCCATCTTTCAATATCTAACACTCCCTACTCACTCCGTATGACAGAGCATTTTCACTTTTCCCCTCAATTACTTTCCTATGATATACATGACAGAAACAGTTTCACCTTTCCCCTCAATTACTTTCCTATGATATACATGACAGAAACAGCTTCACTTTTCCCCTCAGTTACTTTCCTATGATATGCATGACAAAAATAGCTTCACTTTTTCCGCTCCGTTACTTTCCTATGATATACATGACAGAAACAGTTTCACTTTCCTAGGCACAGCTTTCAAGCCCTGAAAGTATATTGATTATCATTCCATACATGAATCACAAATTAAAAAATATTTTGTCGTCTTCTGTTCAATCTCAAACTCCAGCAGATTAGCATGATGTAGTCCGGAGAACACTTTGTGCTGTGTCATGGTTTGACTGCAATATGTCTGTGCCTTTCTTCTTGACACATCAGACTTCAACATGGTTTCTGGGTATCTTAACCTTCTATGAGATGTGATAGCCAACTGTCTCACCAATGGCTCACAAGACAAACCACCCATGCAACAGAAAACATTAGTAGATGACATGCCTTTATATTGAGGTTATCTTCTTATAGAAGCTTCATGGCACGTCATCTATACAATCCCGTAGTCGTAACTTTCGATAACAGTTACCATGTTGTTCCGACAGGCCGACGTTGTGCTTGAACTAGTTACGGGCACGGCGAGGGTGGGCAGAACAACAAAGAAACCTGTCGCAAGGGCCAGAGTTATGCCCTGATGTCGACGTCTGTTTCGGCGGCATTGGACTCGAAACACCATCGAAGTCGAGTGGCTGCTGGAACAGAGGGCAGAGCACTTATGGGAATGCCCCACATGCTGTGAGGCCAGTTTTCTAATCAAGAATCACCAGCTTTTTTTTATTTCTCATATTAATGGCCCCAAAGCAAATGACTTCATGAGTAACCGTGCCAAATTTCATCGAAATCGAACACGTTGTTTAGATTTGTATAGAAAACAACAAAAACAGCTGTATTCATTTATGTATACAGATATAGAAAATGTGTATGAGTTGACAGGTATGCAATGAATGGCTGTTTTTGTCTCTGAAATCACATTTAAGTCTTCATTCTTATGTTGCAACAGCCCAAATGGGATGCAGAGAATAGCACCATTGTTGCCTGCCATTCATGTCGTAAGTTACAAGGAAATTTGGGGGGGGGGAGTATGGTGGGATGTCCCATCCCATAAGAGGTCAAGGTGACCCAGAAGCCATACTAAAGTTGGATGTATCAAGTCAAAAGTTAGAGATATTCTAGCCAATGTACAAACCATGACACTGTGCATTCCATTCTCCAGACTATATCCTGCTAATCTGCGGGAGTTTCAGAATGAAAGCATAACTTTTTATGTCTCAGATTTATTTCATGAGTCAGATTTGAATTTTTGTTTTTATAAAGCCAGTCTTTGTTATCTATTGTTGCGAGAGCATCGAATGAAATAACTGCGATAAATTGTGAAATTTGTAATAAGATATCACAATTGTTGGTAATCAATATACTGCACAGAGATAGAAATGTTAGAATTGTGTAGTAGCCTGTGATGTATTTATTCATGCTGTTGCTATGACAACCATTAACAGCTACATCATAACTTCAATTATAATTACAGTTGATAAACTGAAAACACAAGATGCCACTTTGAAGTGGCTCTTAGCTGTCCACATTGCTACTAGAAACCATACGAAGTGGGCTTAAATAGTGTTTTTCATAAAACAACTATATGTGGTTTTATTCTGAGTATACTAAGAGTTAACAAGGGAATATACTTGAAATTTGGCAAGTGTTAAATTTGGTCAGCAAAATGTTAAGAAGAATAATTTTGTAAGTAAATATATGACTACACAACTACATAATAAAATATATGACTACACAACTACATAAGAAAATATATGACTACACAACTACATAAGAAAATACCACGTAAACAGTTGAAGTATCCCCATAACCCTAAACAGTTATTTATTGAATGAGTATATAATAAGCCAAGTTCCAGAGTATATCTGACAAAGTGGAGAGTGCCACATGTTATGCAAAAATAGTTAAAATTGTTGATAATAAATATTGAGGCATATCATGTGTAGACAAACAAAGATCATGTGTACACAAACAAAGATCATGTGTACACAAACAAAGATCATGTGTACACAAACAAATATCATGTGTACACAAACAAAGATCATGTGTACACAACAAAGATCATGTGTACACAAACAAAGATCATGTGTACACAAACAAATATCATGTGTACACAAACAAATATCATGTGTACACAAACAAAGATCATGTGTACACAACATTGATATTCAAATATTGTTGAATGTTTTTTTCATCCAGTACAATGTGGACGATTGGCTTTTGATCCATGAGCAAGTGTGACAAAGTTGTGTTTGTGGAGGGGGTTCAGATCTGCAGGGACTCAACTCAATATTCTGACCAGCTCATGCTGAAGTTTGGGATAATGGGATAAGACTAGCTTCAGAGTCACAGATGACAATGCAATAGTTCGATGTTCTAAATTCTCTATGCATTCATCGTTTCATCTGGTTGACAATACTGTTGATTGATGATAATGTTGAAAGATTTCAGAAGTTTGGAATTATTTCGAGAGATAGAGGAGCATGGTTAAGGGGTAGGATGATACACAATTTCTTGGCTACGGGAAGTATCAGCATGCATACCTTTTGCCATCTGCTGAATGAGACTGAGCTTCTATGTGCATGCTTGGAGTATACCTTTTACCATCAGCTGAATGAGGCTGAACTTCTGTGTGCATGCTTGGAGTATACCTTTTACCATCAGCTGAATGAGGCTGAACTTCTGTGTGCATGCTTGGAGTATACCTTTTACCATCTACTGATTGAAACTGAACTTCTTTGTGCATGCTTGGAGTATACCTTTTACCATCTACTGATTGAAACTGAACTTCTTTGTGCATGCTTGGAGTATACCTTTTACCATCTACTGATTGAAACTGAACTTCTGTGTGCATGCTTGGAGTATACCTTTTACCATCAGCTGAATGAAACTGAACTTCTATGTGCATGCTTGGAGTATTCCTGTATACCTAAATTGATTCAACAAATCACTAGATGAAAAGTTTGCACTGCAAGGGTAAAAATTACAGATGAAGACAATATACACATAATACACATTTATAACTTCTTATCAAAGTACTGTTGGTTAGCAAGTTAATTCCGAGGAATAAAATGGTTGAATGTCTAACAAAACTGTCAGATTATGTCTAACTACTTGTAAAATATGATCAATGCAAATTGATTATGCATTCAATTACTCAGGGATTTGATACAATATTTTTGATTCAATTATCAATTTTTTTCAAACCTTCCATATATATGTAATTATAGCCTGCTCATACATTGCCATTCACATATGTTCATATCTGTACACAATTTTTGGTTCATATCTGTACAAAAGTTTTGGTTCATATTTGTACATTCATACTTTGCCATATGTTGATATCTGTACACAATTTTTGGTTCATATTTGTACATAAATTTTGTTCATATCTGTATATAATTTCTAAAAAAAATGGCATGTTGACAATATTTAAACTCTAAAATGTTTTCATGTTCTGGAGTTTGTCGTCAACGAGAAATATGCAAATATAGCAATCTGTCCTTTTTTAAAGCTTGACCATCTTGTTCCCCATTTCTTCCATTTATTTTTCCTCATTTCCCTTCTTCTACAATGTCTTCTTTTTTTCTTTTTTTTCAGTAACCTGCAATTCAATGTTATAGTACATTTCACAATGTTTGCTAATGTTTGAATTACCTGTAACTGCAACAATAAAAAAATAATAATATTCAAACATATAAGACATTGCTATTTTACTATTGTTGAATTTTTTGTAGCAATTCTAATATGCCTAATTGTATTGCCAGTCTACTAACTACTCTACTACCAAGCAGATCACTGCTACAATTTGTCAATTCATGAAATTTTGTGTGAAACCACGTAATAATTATTTTCTTACCTAACAAAATAATTAAAAGTTGAAAACAGATTTTCAATGTCTTATTTGTGTTATTAAAAAAAAAGAACCAATCATATACAGCAGAATCCCATTATAACAACTTAGTCCTGACTGAAAACATATGTATGTAATAACAGAAATTTGTCATGTACAGTACAAGCAATATAGAATAAATATGATTGGGTATTTTGAGGTGTTGTTGTGAGACGGAAATTTGTTATAAAAGAATACGCTATAGAGGGATTCCATTGTAATCATAACTGTACATTAGTACAGTGTCTCCAATATTTTCAGTCAATGTGTTATCACAAGAAAGAAATGTGCATGTTTCTTAGATGTTCAAACCTTGTAACATGTAGTACATATTATGTAGTAATTCTGGGTTTTTTATAAGGAAGGACAATGTCAAATAAGGAAAGTAGTAGATGCATGTCCAGTTTAAGTAAAACATGATTACATTACAAGTGTCAAGATGCATCATGATTACATTACAAGTGTCAAGATGCATCATGATTACATTACAAGTGTCAAGATGCATCATGATTACATTACAAGTGTCAAGATGCATCATGATTACATTACAAGTGTCAAGATGCATCATGATTACATTACAAGTGTCAAGATGCATCATGATTACATTACAAGTGTCAAGATGCATCATGATTACATTACAAGTGTCCAGATGCATAATGATTACATTACAAGTGTCAAGATGCATCATGATTACATTACAAGTGTCAAGATGCATCATGATTACAAGTGTCAAGATGCATCATGATTACATTACAAGTGTCAAGATGCATCATGATTACATTACAGTGTCAAGATGCATCATGATTACAAGTGTCAAGATGCATCATTATTACATTACAAGTGTCAAGATGCATCATGATTACATTACAAGTGTCAAGATGCATCATTATTACATTACAAGTGTCAAGATGCATCATGATTACATTACAAGTGTCAAGATGCATCATGATTACATTACAAGTGTCAAGATGCATCATGATTACATTACAAGTGTCAAGATGGCATCATGATTACATTACAAGTGTCAAGATGCATCATGATTACATTACAAGTGTCAAGATGCATCATGATTACATTACAAGTGTCAAGATGCATCATGATTACATTACAAGTGTCAAGATGCATCATGATTACAAGTGTCAAGATGCATCATGATTACATTACAAGTGTCAAGATGCATCATGATTACATTACAGTGTCAAGATGCATCATGATTACAAGTGTCAAGATGCATCATGATTACATTACAAGTGTCAAGATGCATCATGATTACATTACAAGTGTCAAGATGCATCATGATTACATTACAAGTGTCAAGATGCATCATGATTACATTACAAGTGTCAAGATGCATCATGATTACATTACAAGTGTCAAGATGCATCATGATTACATTACAAGTGTCAAGATGCATCATGATTACAAGTGTCAAGATGCATCATGATTTCATTACAAGTGTCAAGATGCATCATGATTACATTACGAATGTCAAAATGCATCCAGCTATCTAAACAGTAGAGTTGTATGGCTATGCATGTCATAAGTAAGTGCAGTGCAGGAAATGTAACAAGCTGCTGACAAAATTCAGAGCTGTGAACATAAGAAGGTCTTCAAGATGGGTTACGAAATACAGTTTTGTGATTGTGCAAACCAGCACTTGATCAACACAGACAGCAAAACATTTTTAGAGCAAACATAATTTGGCTTCATGCACACAAATTAGGTAATTTCCCCAAAGGTAATGCAAATAGGTAGTGTTAACCAGAGGATATCCAACAAAGTGGAGAATGATAGAAATAACACAGATTGGTAGAGATAATACTAAGGATGAAAGGTTGAAAAGGCATAGAGGATTGACAACATTGTACATGAGTTGCCCATACTCTGTCCCTTTAAAAAAAAGTGTCCTACTGTACCACTCATAGCACGTAACTCTTTAGCTTCAATCGATAACACTGGTTAACCAAAAAAAAATGAAGTTGAAAGTTGTCTATAATTTTTTAACTGAATTAGGAGCATTTTGTGCCACTGAAGCCAAAAATGACATCTATTTTTCTCAATCAGGTCAAGTTTTTTTTTCTAAATTGATTTAACAAAATTCTATTCTCTGACTATAGCCTTCTATTGATAACTACATTTTGGTGATATTAGTAGTTGATTTATATGTTACATTTCTCAGATAAAAAGTATTTAACAGAATGTATTTATTAAATGTTACAAACATGGAATTATATAAATGAAGAGAAGACATTGAAAAAGGTAAGGACATGTAAATTATGTCATCACTGAGCAAAATTCAAAACATAAACTTCATTTTCTTCGACTTTCTCGAGTGCTCAGCAGCAGGGATGTCTCTCTTCAGAGTCCAGCAGTAATCAGCCATCATTACTGCATCCCAATGTCCTTGATACCTGGTCTCCATCTCTTTTATGTCCTGATGGAACCTCTCTTCCTGCTCGTCACTCATTGGTCCAAGATTCTCGGGAAACCGATTCATATGCGAGAATAAATAATGCACTTTTATGCTCATGTTGCATCCATGGTTTTTGAAAGCAGTCAGCATATTGTTGACAACTTTTTTTATATTTACTGGCTTTGGTGTTGCCCAAAAAATTCTTCACAACCAGAACAAAGGCCTTCCATGCTTCCAATTCCAATTTGTTTATTGATTTTTCAAACTCAGGATCTCTGATGAGCTGATGAAATTGAGGACCATAAAAAATACTACCTTTCAACCTCTCTATGGTTAATCCTGGAAAAGCACGGCACAAGTAAGTGAAGCAGCCACCATCCTTGTTCAGGGCTTTGGTGAACTATTTAATCAAGCCAAGCTTGATATGCAGCGGTGGGAATAGTATCTTGTTTCTGTCTACTGGAGGATTGTTGACGATGTTTTTTGATCTACCTGGCACCAATTCTTCTTGTGCAGGCCAGTCCTTCTTGTGATTTTTGGATTCAGCACAATAAAATTATCCTAAATCAGTAAAAAAAAACCAGAGACAACAAATTTCTTCTTCTACGTTCGTTCTCAAACATCCTGCAGATTAGCAGGATGTAGTCTGTAGAATGGAATGCGTTGTGTCATGGTATAGTGTCATGGTATAGTGTTAAGACCTGTCCCTACTATCCCACATGCACAGAAAGCTGGGGTACTTTGTAAAGCCAGACTGTTGTCCCAATAGGAAATTAACCATCTTCAAGTCAACACAAATATGCCACTCATGCTGATAATAAGAAACTTTATCCAGCACATACTTCACCGCTTCATACTTCTTCAGTGTAGTCGAGTGAGCAAGGGGTAAAGAAGCAAACTGATTGCCATTGTGAAGCAGAACACATTTTAGTGATCTCTTGCAGCTGTCAATGAATAGACTTCAATCTCTGGGCTCATAATGTTGCACTCCAAGCTTCTGCAGAAGGTGAACAATGAATGTACAGTACACCTTCTCTTCAAAGAAGAAAATGGAGGAACTCTTGATGCCTGTTGCGATAAAAAGTGATGCATGTACTGTTAGACAAGAGGTTCTTTCTTTTAATCTGGATGTCAAGAACTCAGCTGAGGACTTCGACAAATTGAGATCACGAACAATCGTTAAGCTCATTTTGGTAAAAAGGATGTGGAGCATCATCGCTAAAAGCCTCTTCTTCTTCGTTCTACTCTCGACCTTCTAGAACACTGGAAGAATCTTCATCACTGATGTCAGGGAGTTCTGCTTAGACAGATACTGGACATTCATCAGAGTGAGCTACCGGACGACGTGCTGATTCATGATCAGGAAACTTGAGGACATTTCCATTCTTTCTATTGATCCCAGTCACATCAATAGCGCAGAAATAGCAGTCAGAGACATGGTTTGTGGGTTCCCTCCAAACCATGGGTATTCCAAATTTCAGACTGCTCTTCTTGCCTTTAATCCACTGACGCAGGTATTCAGTGCATGACTTGCACACCATGTGAGGAGCCCAAGCTTTATCCTGGTCACCAAGTTTTATACCAAAATATGCATGGTAAGCTTGCTTTATGAAAGCTGTGACTGTATTCCTATTAGGAACGAGGGTGTATTCACTGCAGATGTAGCAGAAGATGTTAGGCTTATTTCTGAAAGACTTTCTAGCTGAGGCCATTTGAATCACTTGAAACCTTAAAAAAATACCCCCATAAAAATTAGCAATACTAGAAAGTTTAAACATGTGAAATCTTCATAATTTGTACATTCCAAGATAGATTAAGAAATTTTGCAACATATGGCGCTAAAATATCCATACATGTGACAATAAAATACTTGCTTTCTGTATCATTTGTCCTTTTCAATAGAAAAAATGAACACTTTTGATCAAATATGTGGAAATCAATTGTCGTTTTACTGATTGATTTGACATGGAATATGACCCCCGATAAATAAAAATATCATGTGCTAGATAAAAAACCTGACCTGATTGAGCAAAACCAATGTGATTTTTGGATTCAGCACAATAAAATTATCCTAAATCTGTAAAAAAAAACCAGAGACAACAAATTTCTTCTTCTTCGTTCGTTCTCAAACATCCTGCAGATTAGCAGGATGTAGTCTGTAGAATGGAATGCGTTGTGTCATGGTTTACAGCATTACTGCGATATCTGCGCCTTTCGTCCTGACACATCCGACATCAGCATGGCTTTGGGTCACTGACCCTATATGGGATGGGACAGTTAACTCCATCCCATAACCTTCTTAGTCGCCTTTTATGACATGCATGGAAGGTAAACAGTGTTGCTATTCTTTGCTCTCCTTTCGGGCCCTGGTAACACATGGGCGAGACAACAAATTTGATGTTGACCAGTGTATAATCTTCATGAATCTGAGAAACGATTCATTTTTTTAATAAACAAGATGTGAGCGGGATTCGAACCCATTTCTACTTGAGCACAAAACAAATGTTGTAAAAAACTACACCGGGAAGATCCCCAGAACTAGATATTAGATATTTAGCACAGTAAGAATTGTGCACTGACATAGAATAGTGGAACTTGTAATTTAGCACAGTAAGAATTGTGCAATGACATAGAATAGTGGAACTTGTAATTTAGCACAGTAAGAATTGTGCAATGACATAGAATAATGGAACTTGTAATTTAGCTTCTTGCAACAACATTAGATTGATGGAGAATTCATGTTTTAGGTTAAATTTGTTAGTAGACGACAGAAAGCTTGGACCACTTTTATTTTCCCAGATATGTTATGGCACCCATTTCCATAAGCTGAGCCAATCTCCTAGCCATTTGAAATTTCAAAATAATCCCATTCAACTGGGATTTGAACCATAGATCTCTAGAATAAGAAGAGAGTGCACTCACTGCTATCATAGCTTAGGTAGTACTTGTTAGCAGTATATCGTATTCAGGACGTAGATATCAGTCCAGCAACGTTAGGTTGTAATAATGTCTAAGCAATATAAATACGAACAGTCCGAATGCACAGTTTGCTTATGTGGCAGAGATGTATCTCAGATAATGTCTAGGCAATATAAATACAAACAGTCCGGATACACAATTTGCTTATGTAGCAGAGGTGTATCTCAGATAGCAAAGGTGCCTATATGCATCTTTGCCACAGAGCTAACACTGTATCTGTACATGTTTTTGTTTTTGATTTGTTACAGACTGGAGACCAGAATACATCACGCTGTGGTTTACCTTGTAATATATGCTTCTTTCAGCCAGACAATCTGGTTTCCACCTGTAATTCTTTGGTTACTTTGACCTTCTATAAGATGGGATAACATACCCCATTCCCAAGCCTTTATCACCTTTTACATCAATCTTTGCTCACTTGCTAAGACCTTTGTTCACCTGTCAAGACTAGACTTTGGCTCTCCTGTCAATTCTAGTCTCTGGCCTACCAAGTCTAGTCTCAGGCTCACCTGTCAAGTCTAGTCTCAGGCTCACCTGTCAAGTCCCTACAACATAGAGACATTTTCTTCTTTCTCTATTTGTTCTTCAATAATTTAGCCAAATTTAAACCTATTATTGATTGAATGATATAATCAATGTTGATTGGATGATATAATCTATGTTGATTGGATGATATAATCTATGTTGATTGGATGATATAATCTATGTTGATTGGATGATATAATCTATGTTGATTGGATGATATAATCTATGTTGATTGGATGATATAATCTTTGTTGATTGGATGATATGAAATCACTTGTGATTGGATGTTATTGCATGTTTGATTTGATGTTGTATTTGCTGTAGATATGTGGATTACATGATAAAGTGTGTTGTAGTGATATCATGCATTTGTTGGATGACATAATATCTGTTGAATTAATGATATAATGTTTGGATGATATAATATCTGTTGAATTAATGATATAATGTTTGGATGATATAATATCTGTTGAATTAATGATATAATGTTTGGATGATATAATATCTGTTGAATTAATGATATAATGTTTGGATGATATAATTGTTGAATTAATGATATAATGTTTGGATGATATAATATCTGTTGAATTAATGATATAATGATTGGATGATATAATTGTTGAATTAATGATATAATGTTTGGATGATATAATTGTTGAATTAATGATATAATGTTTGGATGATATAATTGTTGAATTAATGATATAATGTTTGGATGATATAATTGTTGAATTAATGATATAATGATTGGATGATATAATATCTGTTGAATTAATGATATAATGATTGGATGATATAATATCTATTGAATTAATGATATAATGATTGGATGATATAATATCTGTTGAATTAATGATATAATGATTGGATGATATAATATCTGTTGAATTAATGATATAATGATTGGATGATATAATATCTGTTGAATTAATGATATAATGATTGGATGATATAATATCTGTTGAATTAATGATATAATGATTGGATGATATAATATCTGTTAAATTAATGATATAATGATTGGATGATATAATATCTGTTGAATTAATGATATAATGATTAGATGATATACTTTGTGTAAAATTTACGATACAATGTGAAGAAATTAAAAACCATTATATTTATTGAATGAAGTAATCTTTTATTTGAATGATTGATAAATCATTTTTCTAAAATACATAAACAGTTGATTGTGTTGGGAGCTAGTTAGTTCCCTTTAACCTGATGTTTGATGTGTATTTGGGGATCTTGTGAAGAAGTGGTAAACCTATATGACTTGTGTTTGTAAGTTTCCTGGTTCAAATTTGGGCTGTATGTGTTGTTGGTAAGTGCATGGTTGCAGAGGTTTGTGGGGATTGTCACTTGAGCTTCATATTAAGATACAATGATGGCTCCATCTGCAACGTAATGACATGTGTAACAAGATACACTGAGCTCTCATTGTGCAGCCTAATGACATGTGTAACAAGATACACCGAGAGCTCTATGTGCAGCTTGATTGCATGTTTGACAAAATACACAGAGCTCAATGTGACATCAGATGGCATTTGTGACAAGATACACTGAGAACTCCATGTGATGTCAGATGAAATGGGTGACAAGATATTCTGGGAACTTCATGTGACTTCTATTGCACATGTGACAAGATACACTGAGAGTTTCACATGATTTCTATAGCACATGTGACAAGTTACACTGAGAGGTTCTTGCGACTTCTATTGCACATGTGACAAGATAAACTGAGAGCTTCACATGATTTCTATTGCACATGTAATAAGATACACTGAGAGCTTGATGTGACAGTCTATTGCACACGTGACAAGATACACTGAAAGCTTCATGGGATTTATATGGCAATTAAAGGTAAGTCATGTCACTTTATCATACTGTTGAGCTGTATACATCTTCACAGCTAATCAATTCATCTAACCATGCACACAACTAATCAACCCATCGAACCATCTACACAACTAAGTAATCCATCAACTAAGTAATCCATCAACGAAGTAATCCACACAACTAAGTAATCCACACAACTAAGTAATCCATCAACTATGTAACCCACTCAACTAAGTAATCCATCAACTAAGTAATCCATCAACTAAGTAATCCATCAACTAAGTAATCCATCAACTAAGTAATCCATCAACTAAGTAATCCATCAACGAAGTAATCCACACAACTAAGTAATCCACACAACTAAGTAATCCATCAACTATGTAACCCACTCAACTAAGTAACCCATCAACTAAGTAATCCATCAACTAAGTAACCCATCAACTAAGTAACCCATCAACTAAGTAATCCATCAACGAAGTAATCCACACAACTAAGTAACCCATCAACTAAGTAACCCATCAACTAAGTAACCCATCAACTATGTAACCCATCAACTAAGTAATCCATCAACTAAGTAATCCATCAACTAAGTAATCCATCAACTAAGTAATCCATCAACTAAGTAATCCATCAACTAAGTAATCCATCAACTAAGTAACCCATCAACTAAGTAACCCATCAACTAAGTAATCCATCAACGATGTAATCCACACAACTAAGTAACCCATCAACTAAGTAACCCATCAACTAAGTAATCCATCAACGAAGTAATCCACACAACTAAGTAACCCATCAACTAAGTAACCCATCAACTAAGTAACCCATCAACTAAGTAACCCATCAACTAAGTAATCCATCAACTAAGTAACCCATCAACTAAGTAACCCATCAACTAAGTAACCCATCAACTAAGTAACCCATCAACTAAGTAACCCATCAACTAAGTAATCCATCAACTAAGTAACCCATCAACTAAGTAACCCATCAACTAAGTAACCCATCAACTAAGTAATCCATCAACTAAGTAACCCATCAACTAAGTAACCCATCAACTAAGTAACCCATCAACTATGTATCCCACACAACTAATTAATGAATATAACCAGCCACACATTCAACAAGCTCACACTTCTTTGTTTTGTAAATAAATCTCTGACTTTTCTTCTGTTCATTCTCAAGCTCCTGCCGAGCAGCAGGCTGTTGTTCAGAGAGCGAAAAACATTCTAACAAGGTTAACAGTTTTATTACCACATCTGTGCATTTCGACCCAACATATCTGACTTCAACACGGTATTAGTAGTATATACATTGATTATTTATAGATTGGGTAGTCAAAGCCTCACCCAATTCTCCTTATTCACATCTTACGATATACATGACGGTGACTGTAAACTGTTATATGCTTCTATTTTGATCCGCATCGACATGTAAACTAAGTATCTATCGAACAAGTCCGTATTTAAGGGGCAGGTTTAAGGGTGTCAAACCCCTTTCCTTGAAAACTAGAACATGGTATTTAGTGCCAAAATCATTCTTGTAAATCAAAGAGTACAGCACCACGTTTAGCTGTTTTCTCCACAAAAATGTCGTCAAATAATCTAACCAAAAAAAAACGAAAAAAAAACTACAACAAATCCCACGTAGTGATTTGCTTTTTAAAGGGAAAAACATCCCCCTCCCCATTACGAAAGTCGTCTCTTTGACTATGCTATCGGCATAGTAACTTCTATTTTGTCCCCAATTTCTCCATTAGTTTAGGTCTCCCATATCTCTAACAATTTCCCTATCTCAATTACTTCTCCCATATCTCTAACAATTTCCCTATCTCAATTACTTCTCCCATATCTCTAACAATTTCCCTATCTCAATTACTTCTCCCATATCTCTAACAATTTCCCTATCTCAATTACTTCTCCCATATCTCTAACAATTTCCATATCTCAATTACTTCTCCCATATCTCTAACAAATTCAATCTCTCAATAAAATACAAATTGGTTTCAGGAAAGGTATGGAATGCACACATGTTATGTTTGCGCTACTACAGCTGAGTGAAAATACACAGGAATACGACCTACAACTAAACATCGCCTTCATCAACAAAGAAAAGGAATTGTACAGAGGTGACAGAGAAAAACTGTGGCTAATATTTGAGTTCTATGGAGTACATAGACAATTACTAGACAACATAAGAGCTGTAGAGAAAAAAACTGACAGTATAATCAAAACTACTGAGGCACAACATACCCATTTGAAATTAAAACAAAAGTTAAAAGAGGCTGCCTGATATCACCACTTCTGTTCGTAAAATACACGGACAGCATGTAAGAAAGCAGACCCAAGAAACAAATTCATCCCTGCAGAAACATCAAATGAAGATCACAACTCACTCAACAAACTGCTATTTGCAGATGGTCAATGTTTAATATACGAATCTGAAGACGAATTACAGCAGCACACACACTTTCTCCATACAACATGCGAACAACACAACATGAAACTAAACATATCTAAAACAGAGACTATGAAGATAAGCAGAACAACAGGCCTGTTAAATGTATCTGTCAATGGTACAACACTAAAACAAGTCCCAGAGTTTAAATACCTAGGAAGCATATTTACAGAGGATGGCAAAAATCGACAGAGATTGAAACAATGTGTCAAAAAGCCGATATTGTGACTTACCAGCTGTCACCGATACTTAAACATCAATCAATCTGCATGGCTACAAAACGACAATTGGTAAACAGTATTTTTTACCAACTCTATGTTACCAATGCCAAACATGGCATTCACAAAGATACTAGCAAAAAGAGATCACAGTTTTCGAAATGAGATGTTTGAGGAAAGATATAAATGTCACGAGAAGAGACCGTCGGAGAAATGTAGATATCAAGAAAGAAGTAAAGACTATCTCAAGTCAAGACTACATCGAGAGGCAGCAAACCAGATGGTTTGGCCACGTCATGAGAATGGAACCTGCCCAGCAACCCTTCGTGCATACATAAGCAGAAGACCGGGCTACAAGGCTCGAGGAAGACCAAGAACTAGATGGGCAGAGACAATCAAAGAAAGATTAAATAGACACGGGCTTACCATGGCAAATGCAACTGAAATGGCAAAAGACCAAAAAAAAAACAAAACCCACGACACTTAGTTAATGCCACAAGTGAAAATGACTATATATATATATATATATATATATATATATATATATATATATATATATATATATATATATATATATATATATATATATAATTATATATAATTATATATATATATATATATATATATATATATATATATATATATATATATATATATATAATTATATATATATATAATTACACCTCCTAATATCTATAACAGTTGTCTCCTTTCGTGCATGTCTTACATGTTTCTAACAAATTTCCCCTCTAAATTACATCTCCCTAACTCTTAACAAATTCACCATCTAACGATCTGAGATCATCACCGACATGGATAATCCAACACTGGAAATATTGGGGATTCGGTAACACGGGCAAATGTGAGTGGGAACGAATATAATCAAATTACTGTTACCAATAGTGAAAGAACCCGAAATAATATTAAGTCGAAACGTCTTCTATTCTTGTGTGTCCTTGTTAGGATGTTGTTTGCTACTGGTAAATTTTTTCTCAGCGTTCGTTCTCAAACTCCCACACTGGGAACTACAACTTCCACTCTTTTGTAACTGGGCAATAATCCTAAGAGATCTCGAGTACGAAGAAGCCCAGAGAATGGAGACGCGTTGTTATGTACTTTTATTTGCCTTAATGGTTCGATACATCGGACTTCGGCAGGATATATCTTAAATTTATATAGTCATATGTTCGTACATTTGTGCACTTCTCTCTTCTAATATTTACTTCATTTAAATATCCCCCCCCCCCCAAAAAAAAAATAATAAAAAAAATAATAAATAAATCATATTTCTACAACAAAACAGGTGCCACAACTTTTTGAAACCTTTTCAACCCTTTTTTCCCTCTCATCGATCTAACCCAGGGTTGCCATATTGGTCATTTCTTGGACACATGTTTAATGTATTTTTCCCCCTCAAAATTCACTGTGAAAATAATGTATGTTTTAGCCATTTGGATATTTAGCGAAATTGAAAATGCTTTAATTTAAAAAAAATTCTTGTTTAAACTGCTGCTGCTTTAAAAAAAAATACCACACACTACAGACCATGAAACTTATTTTCCTTTATGCAATAGAGAATTCGTCAGAGCTTTCTTTATACATGCACACCGTGGAACAGCGTAATGAAGTTTTTCTAACCACTGGAGATACACATAATAAAACACACATATCGACGTTTCGACTAAAGGCATTTATTAAGACTACATACACAATAAATAACGACAAGCAAAAATTCAATATTAGCATTTATATGGCAGAGCTAGCTAAATGTGGAGATAACCCGGAAGGGGTTAAACAACGTCTGAGGTGAACAACATACAACATACAGGAAGTATACAAAACACACACAAAAACATGTGAAACAAGACAAACAGTGAAATAACGGAACAACATGGCTCCATAAAACTGGCGTTCATCTATCCCGAAAGGTTTTAGCGTGCTAAATTGTAATTGTTATATTTATATAAACGTGGATGCTGGGCTGTCCATAAATTTAGTTAACAATGAAGGTGGAGGGGAGGTGTAGAAAAAGATTGACAGTTACTAACAAGCGGAAGGGTTTCAACAAAAAAGACGTCGAGAATACTGTTTTTTAAAAGCAATTAAATTGTTTGAACATATTTTTTTTTTTAATTCGAAACCAAACGTATTTTTTCATACTCTCTACGGTAAAAAAGGTTTGGGATATGTACAGGGGGATAGGAAGGGAAGGGGGTAGATTAAAATTTTTTCGACATAATGAAGCGGGTTTGGAGTTCCTGAATTTTAGAGCGTTGCTGCCAAAAGGGGTGGGTCAAATATTTGCAAAGTATTTGTCGACATAATTTATGGGAGTCTCTTTTCATGAAATGTTTACTTAATTCTGATCCATTTATATTCCAATTTGTTTTTCTACATAATTGAAAGCTTGGCAATGTTTAGTCCATTTTTTTGGGTGGGGGGGGGGGGGGGGGAGGGGGGGTTTCATTTTGACCATCTCTGCTGAATTATATGGCAACCCTGATCTATTCACCACTGCCATACTCACATTCCTGCGTCCAATCGCAGTGAACTGCGAACACTAGGCGATCACCACCCGACATCACGACAGAACTACGCAACAAAATCCTGTTACGTGCAGTCTTTCGTTGGAGTATGCGCAGATATCAGGGTGATCTATTTTGTGATCATGATTGTGCAACATGTCGCGGACACTGGTTTTGATTAATGCAATATTGGCGTAACGTATCTATTCAGTGAAATATTGATGTAACATATCTGTAGTTCAGCACTCAAGCGGTAAGTAAGCCTGCATCGTTTTTATTTGTGATGGTTATTGTTTAGCAAATATTTATGATAGCTTTGGTTATTGTTTAGCAAATATTCATGATAGCTTACTGGGCAGAATATTACAACTGATACCGGGGTTCGATACCGGGCTGTGATACCGATACAGCGTTTTTTAGATATACAAGACCTGCGGATAGAATCATATATCTTGGCTAATCCTACTGATCCGAGCTCTGCATTGGTCACTTTGTGTATACTTGATTTCACCAGCCATCATTGAAATCACGGTTAAGTTTAATAAGCCAAGATGAGTGATGCAAACATTACATCTCATTAGGCTCTGGCTGTGATGTTTCCAAGTGAATGTTCTCAGTCAATTATATAGTCCTGCAAACTCATCGGCTTCAGTGTTCACAAGTCACACTAGTGACAGGCAGAACTTGGAACAAGGTTGTGAACCGTTGCTATCATTAGTAAAATATAATAACATACACGCAAAAGCTTTTCGAGTAAGCTCATGAGATGATGGACTTCTTCCACTGTCGCCTATACCCTGATAGGGTCATTAGGTCTTCCCTGCCTTGAGTGTGCAGCCTCTCCCCGTCAGGACAAAATCAGCAACATTCAGAGATCCTCCTCCATGGATAGGTTCAGACGTTTTCTCACCTTCCACCCCCATATCTCTGATGTCGATCATGTCCGATTCTTACACTTTCTCTTCTTCCATCGGATCGTGGTGTGTTCTGTGATCCCCTTCTGTGATCCCCCCTGCTTACAGACGTGACAATAACCTCAGGGATAGATAAGTCATGTGTCATCTGAAGCCTGACGTTCCCAGTCATTTCAGCGGCACCCTCAGCTGCAAACTTAGTTAAATGTTACACCAGTGCCTATGTCACCTAGACCAGTTTTGTCACAATTCAACAAAGTCACCATCGACACTGAAGAGAGCTTGACGTGTGTGTCCCGCTACTTCATGTATGCTATCACCTACAATCAATCAGTCAATGTGTCATGACTGCCAATGTACCAATGACAGTCAATGTGCCATGACGTACAGGAGAGACTAGTAGGAAAATCAAACTGGTACTTGATTCTTAAATAGAAACATAGTATCAAATCACACGGAACATTCCCATAAGCGCCTCGCTCTCCGTTCCAGCAGCCATTCGAGTGTATGCAGACTTAAAGTCTCAGTCCGGTTATCCCAGTCAGTCCCAGTTATGTGATCTTCGGTTTTTTCCAAAAATAGTACATTTTCTTCTCTCTGATGTAATCACTTCCAATTCTTTCATTCTTCTGTCATTCTTCTGTCATTCTTCTGTCATTCTTCTGTCATTCTTCTGTCATTCTTCTGTCATTCTTCTGTCATTCTTCGTATGTGTACGTTTTCAGTCTCACTGTCAACATCTTCATTTTGCAATGAATTCATGACTGCTTTAATTGTCAGCTTTATCTCTTCTCAGTAATGTGCAACAAATCGTATCATTGCCTGCCAATGAGTCGGATCGTACGTTTTCTCTGACTCCAGCGTGACCCGGGCAGTATACCAATATAATGCTCTGTACAAATGAGTTGAGCAATAACGCAACTGATTCCTTTCTCAACATGTTCTTTTCTATCTTGCGCAGCATTCTTTAAGAGTCTGTATTACCTAGTTGATTGAAGTTTCAGTTATTGAGTGCTGCTGTAACTCCCTCTATCTTCATACTCATACTCTTGTTGTTGACCACTTGCTTGGCGTGGACCATCGGGGGGAACGCGATAATCACATGACTGTCATTACGTCGCGCGCCTCAAATGATCGGACTTAATACGCGCTTGAGAACCATTACATATATCAATGTGGCACACTAGAGCCCTCTGGGATCAATTTCCATCAGTCCAATGGATAAATATCCTATTGTTCCGTCATTTCTCTGTCTATTTTGTTGTAGGGATATTTGGATATGATCTTTCTATTTTTCTATTTTGGTTGTTTCACATCTATTCTTCTAGTTTATACTCTACCGACGTGTATCTATATTTAGTTCTGCAATGTAAACATAAACATGAATAGTACTTTTCTTACTCGTCCTACTATATTGTGAATGTATTGGCTTTTTGGTCGAAACGTGGACGTGTGTGTGAGTGTTATTACGTGTGTTACTATTGATTGGCAAAATGTACTACCCTGTTCCAAATGTAGTTTTAACGTGTAGATTGACGTTACGTACGGACATCTAGATACACGCAAGGCAAAATGGTACATATGGTTACCTTAAGGAGGGGAGGGGAGGTTGTTCGTCCGTTTTCGCCGTATGTAATTTCACAATTTGACGGGTCATTTTAAAACATGTTATTGAAAAATCGTTATGGGAGGCTTTATTGCCGACCTCAGTGTTGGTTAGGCTCTTAGTACTAAAATTCATTTTCAGATTTTCTAGTGGGGGGGGGGGGGGGGGGAAGTGAAGCGGTTTGAACACTCCAAATACCCTCCCCTTATCTACAGGCCTGATGCAAGACTGGCGATTGTTCACAGATAAATTTACACTTCCCTTGTAGTAAGTACATTTTCAAGGAAAGTGATGTCTAGGTTGACGAAATTTTCATTAGTAACGCTCAGAAAAGTATAGATAAAAAATACTAAATGAAATACCAGCAATGATTATTTACTACCGCCTTTACGACATGACAAATCTGGTTGTTAGTTTGTGTTCTGTTTAAATTTTCGTTCTTTGTTTCACAGCTTTGTGAACAAGTGGTGCAGGTTTGATGTAATATTTATACCTGATCTCGTTCAGACAACTATTTTCATATAGAGAAACAAAAATTAGAATCCACAATACATGCACATCAGGGTAGAAAAAAACAAATGGAAGTGGAAGATAAGCACAATGCAATACATCACCACAAAAGTCACTAATAGACTTCACTTTTTTTCGCCATAGAACAGGGCTACATCGTCCACTTAAGAACCCCGTACACTACCAGATGTCAGCGTGGATAAAAATGCAAACACCATGAATACTGGTCTTTAGTGCAGCCCAACATTCAAAGAGAAAAGATCTGACCAGAGGGTAGAGATGAAGCAAAATCTCTAGAAACTTGACAATCTAGCTTGAGAACAGAAGCTAAACTTGACAATCTAGCTTGAGAACAAAGCTAAACGTGACAATCTAGCTTGAGAACAGAAGCTAAACGTGGCAACTAGCTTCACCACAGAAGCTAAACGTGGCAACTAGCTTCACCACAGAAGCTAAACGTGACACTCTAGCGTGAGAACAGAAACTGAACGTGGCAATCTAGCGTGAGAACAGAAGCTAAACGCAGAAGAAAAATAAGAGTGACCAAGCTATATAACATAGAAGACAACCCCCTCTTCCTGCACAGAGGCGTAATAAATGCAGTTATGCAGATATAATGTTGTGGGTCTTCCACAATAGGGCAGCCTTATTACATATGCATGGCATTTACATATGCATGGCATTTACATATGCATCTAAGTGATGATTCCGTGCCCAACAAGTCCAATGACATTTTGAGTCAGCATTGGGCTTATCAGAGATGTGTTTGTTGTCAGGTGGCCATCATACATTATATACACATTCATAGATGCTCCATCTTCAATTCTGTATGTCCTCCATCTTGTGATAACTGACTTTTATAAGTTCTGTGTTGGTTGATAACCTTTCTTGTGGTAACTGACAGTTCAGTTCTGTTAGTTAATTAGTCGTCGGATCATCATAACTGCAAAGAGATCACGACCATAGTTGATCCGATCTCTCCCTGAGTGTATCCGCCATTACACTTCTGTTGACAACGCTGTTCCTATGCTGCTTGATCATCATTCTTCTGCGACCTCCAAAATGTTCACTTCTAGCAACACCGCATTTCAAACCCTGATCTTTAATCCTGACCATTGAAAAAGAATCACCATCCACACTAGTCTCACTATCGCGTGCTATATCTCTTAAGAAATTCAAAACGTCAGATTGATCTATTGCCACATCGCCCCCTGCCACAATCGCGCTTGACGCCAGTTGATCTGCTCTTTCATTACCTCGAATACCCACATGTCCCCGCACGAAAATGAATGTAACAACTTTAAACTTCGCCTTTCTCAATGCCTCGATCCACTGTTCGTGTACTAGACCCACTTGTACCTTTCTAATCATACCCATAGAGTCACTCAAGATGCAGACCTGTGTTACCTTCTGTGTGCCTACCCACTCAAATGTCCTGGTCACCGCCATAATCTCCATGGTCATGTTACTCGTAGTCAGGTAAAGGCCCCCACTCTCCTCTCTGATCGTTTTACCTGCCACTGAGCTGTGAATGCGCAATCATTGCGAACATATCTAATCATAGAAACACAAGTGTATATAATCACATCCCCTTTTTGGCATTCTCACTGACCAAATCCTATACATCTTGCTCCACAGCCGCGAGGCACCATTCTCTGCATTCCCTGCTAAGTGTTATTACTTTTCTCAAGCAAGTTTTGAAATCTGTGGATAGACTTATCAATTCCGCACCTACTGACACATCTTGCAATCTGCACACGCTTTGTATGACATCTCCAGCACGTCCCATCCACGATTTCCCTCTCTTGTCTGTTACCCGTAACTTTCTGTATTTCGGAATGCAATGGGTGTCTGTATGTATTTGAAGGTACACCCATGCACGGCAATACTGTAATCTGTGCTCTGTCATTGGACAGTCGAGTATGTACCGCAGAACTCTTGTCGATGTGTCTCTTATGCACCCAAGAATTATACGCATTATGTAATTCTGGATTCATTCGAGTCTTTCGATCTGAGTGTGGCTGAGAGTTGCCAATGCATCCTATTCCACCACAGCCACCACCAAACCTATAATTCTGTGTTGGTTGATAACCTTTCTTGTGGTAACTGACAGTTACAGTTGTGTATTTGTTGATAATCTTTCTTTTTATTCCTAAATGCCGCTCTTTTCTTGCAACTCTACGCGTCATACCTAAGTCCTGCATTCTGGACATAGACACAGAAGAAGAAACACAAGCTGCATCATCCAACTGACATAACATTTGACTGCATTCAAAATATCAGCACGTTCAATTGAACTACCACTTATCACTGTTGCCACTTATCACTGTTGCCACACTGGAAAGTCTGTTTACTCTTTCATTTCATCTGATGATGGTGTTCCTCCTTCGCAAGCGAAGATGAGCAACGCATGAAAAACAATAAATGCGATGGAAAAATAAATAATAATAAATTGGTAATTGTCTAATGTGGTTTGTGAGTTTGTTGATGTCAAATGCGTCCGATTTGTCCACGGAAAGTTCTATTGCAGTGCATGCTGGAATGCTGAAGGTTCGGGGTAGGAGAATTTTTGGATTTGAACTTTCGCTTCTTGCGCTTGTAGATTCCCCATAGTGTTCTTTCTTTTTCCAATTTCGTGATGCCAGCAGTGATCTGGGTGTGCCAGGCTGAGCGAGCAATTTCATCTAACACCAGCGTGACCAGGCTCAATAATTATGACAACTTATATAGCTTTAACTTATTCATGGGCTACGGAATAGATAGCCAAGCTATGTCTTTCTAAGTGTTCTAATAGAATCAGCCAGATAGCAGCCATCATTTCACGTCCTCTAGTTGTTTCGTCAAGGTTTACCACTCTGCATCTCAAACCATTGCATACCCTGGTAACCTGCAAACACATTGTCATACTTCATCGTTCTTCATTCAGCTACCAGGTTACAGGGACACATTGTCATAATTCATCGTTCTTCAGTCAGGTATCACATACAGGGACACATTGTCATACTTCATCGTTCTTCAGTCAGCTACCAGGTTACAGGGACACATTGTCATACTTCATCGTTCTTCAGTCAGCTACCAGGTTACAGCAACAACAGCTCCATTCAACCGTGTAATAAATATGAATTTTGCAAGTATAAGACTGCTAGTGTTTATTATCTGCCATCTTCGAACACATAAACAAGGGCACACATGTAACATGTAACAAGGGCACACATGTAACTTGTTTAAGTGTGGGGTGTCTTGTTTAAGTGTGGGGTGTCTTGTTTAAGTGTGGGGTGTATTGTTTAAGTGTGGGGTGTCTTGTTTAAGTGTGGGGTGTCTTGTTTAAGTGTGGGGTGTCTTGTTTAAGTGTGGGGTGTCTTGTTTAAGTGTGGAGTGTCATTTTTAAGTGTGGAGTGTCTTGTGTTTAAGTGTGTCGTGTTTAAGTGTGGAGTGTCTTTTTTAAGTGTGGAGTGTCTTGTTTAAGTGTGGAGTGTCTTGTTTAAGTGTGGGGTGTCTTGTTTAAGTGTGGAGTGTTTTGTTTAAGTGTGGAGTGTTTAAAGTGTGGAGTGTTTTGTTTAAGTGTGGAGTGTTTGAAGGGTGGAGTGTCTTTGAAGGCACAGAGTGAATATGAACACTATCGACTAAACTTTTCCCCCCCCCCCTCCACGCAAAGATATGTCAAAAAGAATATTCAGCACAAACATACAAATATCAGAATAAATATTCACCACACACATATATACCCACAATTCAAATATAATTTCGAATAATTGTATAATAATGTATATTTTTTAGCATATATTTTCTAAAGCATAAGACATACTGGTTAATGGGAAATCAAACGTTTTTAATAACTCATTTGGCTATTCACGTGATTTTCATTGGTAAAGTTGATTATACTTTGTATGGCAGCCAATGAAATTCAAGGGACCAGTCAAACAGATCATTTTAAAAAGCTTGATTGATTTCCTAATGCTCTTATATTCAAATCCCATTTGCTGGATAAGTTTTTCTTTATTTTAGACATTCATGATCTGAGTCATGATTTGAGAGTGTTCGATGTTTAGTTAGAAATCATTTAGTGTGTCATAGTTCAAATATTCGGAAACAAACCTCTGAATTGTATGAATCTAGCCCAAGGCAATGTTTCTAAGGAAAAACTAGATCATGCCACGGATTATGTATGTATTGTGAAACTATTGTGCCGTCTGAATTGTAATACTATTTTACTGTCTGAAATGTTACACTATTTTACTGTCTGAAATGTTACACTATTTTACTGTCTGAAATGTTACACTATTTTACTGTCTGAAATGTTACACTATTTTACTGTCTGAAATGTTACACTATTTTACTGTCTGAAATGTTACACTATTTTACTGTATGAAATGTTACACTATTTTACTGTCTGAAATGTTACACTATTTTACTGTCTGAAATGTTACACTATTTTACTGACTGAATTGTGATACTATTTTACTGTCTGAAATGTTACACTATTTTACTGTCTGAAATGTTACACTATTTTACTGACTGAATTGTGATACTATTTTACTGTCTGAATTGTGACACTTTTTTACTGTCTGAAATGTGACACTAATTTACTGTATGAATTGTGACACTATTTTACTGTCTGAATTGTGATACTATTTTACTGTCTGAAATGTGACACTATTTTACTGCCTGAAATGTGACACTATTTTACTGTCTGAAATGTGACACTAATTTACTGCCTGAAATGTGACACTAATTTACTGCCTGAAATGTGACACTATTTTATTGTCTGAAATGTGACACTAATTTACTGCCTGAAATGTGACACTATTTTACTGTCTGAAATGTGACACTATTTTACTGTCTGAAATGTGACACTAATTTACTGCCTGAAATGTGACACTATTTTACTGCCTGAAATGTGACACTATTTTACTGTCTGAAATGTGACACTAATTTACTGCCTGAAATGTGACACTAATTTACTGTCTGAAATGTGACACTATTTTACTGTCTGAAATGTGACACTAATTTACTGCCTGAAATGTGACACTATTTTACTGCCTGAAATGTGACACTATTTTACTGTCTGAAATGTGACACTAAATTACTGCCTGAAATGTGACACTATTTTACTGTCTGAAATGTGACACTATTTTACTGTCTGAAATGTGACACTAATTTACTGCCTGAAATGTGACACTATTTTACTGTCTGAAATGTGACACTAATTTACTGCCTGAAATGTGACACTATTTTACTGCCTGAAATGTGACACTATTTTACCTTGTACAGTGATAATTCTTCACAAAACCTTACTGCTAAAATAATTATGGCTGTAGGTACGTCTTCAATAAAGGGAAAACTAAAAAAGAGACATTTTCTTTATTTATCTTTCTTCATTTCATGACTGACTACCACGCTTTAAACATAGGTGGATTCCTAATCCCGGAACTACGCTACGCAGACGACATAGTACTTCTTTCAAACGATATAAAGGGATTTGAACAACTAATCAAGAACACAAAGAAATATAGCGAAGCACAAAATTTGTATTTAAACACGTAGAAAACAAAAATCATGTCAACAGATATAACAACACAACAACCAAAAATCAGAATAGACAATACCGAGATAGAATGTGTGGATAAATTTGAATACTTAGGAGCAAACACCAACGGTGCAGGAGACTGCATGGCAGAAATAAGGAAGAGATTGGCAATGGCATATTGCAAAATAACACGGCTGAAAAACATATGGAAAAACAACAAAATAGTGCTAATGTTACGAACTTTTATTTTTCCGGTTGCTACATACGGCTGTGAAACATGGACTCCACCCTAACATGGATGTATTCATGTTTTCTTTAATGTAGTCAGTCCATCGTCTTCTTGGTCTGCTCTTTCTCCTCCACCCAGGTGCTCTGCTCTCCATTATTTGTCTTTCTAAACAGTTGTGTATCTTTATATGACCAAACAGGTGTAGTTATAATTTTGCTATTGTCTTTAGTAACCACCACTCTGCCATCTTCAATGTGTTTATAATCTTGATAACGGCTGTGAAACATGGGCCCTAAGTAAAACAGCGGCAAAGAGGATCAACGTATTCGAGCTGAAATGCTACAGGAAGATACTTAGAATATCATGGAAGGATAAAATCAGAAACTCAGATATTATAAACACACTGAATATTCCCAGAGTGTTGGTTACTAAACACAATAACAAAAAGAAAACTACGCCTGTTTGGTCATATAAAGAGACATAACTGTTTAGAAAGACAAATAATGGAGGGAAGAGTACCTGGGTAGAGGAAAAGGGGCAGACCAAGAAGACGATGGACTGACGACATTAAAGATAACATGAATACATCGCTAGAAAATGCAAGCCACATCGCCCAAGACAGAGTGAGGTTCAGAGAGTTCATTGGGAAGACAACATTCTGGAAGGAATACGTCAAGACACACATTTCATGAATTGTGTTGACTTTTATTTCTTCAAAATCGTTAAAGGGGAGCACAACCTTTTTTGTGTGTCTAAATTCCTAGTACTAAAACTCATGTTTTCTGGTTTTTTTTCTAGAGGAAAAGGGGGGAGGGGGGGGGGGGGAGGGGGAAGGAAGGTGTTAAACACCTCAACTCTAAATCTAAAATCTTGAAAATAGAAACAATGAGATTGACTGTTTCATCGTATAATTCCTGTATGTTCTGTATCAATGTTTCCCAAAGTTGGGGGGGGGGGGGGGAGGGAAATTTGATTGTTCAGGGGGGGGGGGGGGAGGGCAATTGGAACAAATTGTAATTATGCTTTATTTAGAGAACAATTTAATTTTTAAATATTAAAAATATATGTTTATGTTACACAGGGAGGGGGGGGGGGAATCAGATTTTAGAAAGACTTAGGTGGGGTATGGTGCAAAAATGTTGGGAAGTACTGTTCTATGTTGGGAAGTACTGTTCTATATGTTGCTAAGTACTGTTCTCTATGTTGGGAAGTACTGTTCTATATGTTGGGAAGTACTGTTCTATATGTTGGGTAGTACTGTTCTATGTTGGGAAGTACTGTTCTCTATGTTGGGAAGTACTGTTCTATGTTGGGAAGTACTGTTCTATATGTTGAGAAGTACTGTTCTCTATGTTGGGAAGTACTGTTCTATGTTGAGAAGTACTGTTCTATATGTTGAGAAGTACTGTTCTCTATGTTGGGAAGTACTGTTCTATATGTTGGGTAGTACTGTTCTATATGTTGGGAAGTACTGTTCTATATGAACATGTACTTAGAAGGTACAGTACTTGACGGATGATGGGGATGTTATTCTGTTACTTTTTATTCCAAATATCAAATCATATATCTTTCTTTAAATTAAAAAAATCTCTCTAACTTAATGCCATGATATGACTGTCCGCTTGTTTCGATCACTAAGAATTACTAGAGATGAAGCTCTTGTTTCCTATGAACAATAGACCCATAAGACTTCAACTCTCTGCGATATGCACTAGAAGCCTCCTACTCAGATGGGATCTCTGTGTGTTTGTAGAAGGCATAATCCACTATTTTGTATACATACATCAACTAGCATGGTTCGGACATGTATGCAGGCACGATTCCTTGTCAAAAACAATATTGCAGGGAACTGTCGAGGGTCGAAGAAGCAGAGGAGGACAAATAAAGACATGGACAGACAACATCAAGGAATGGACAGGGCAAGATATTTCCACACTCATCCGCATCGCTGAGGATAGAATTCGCTGGAGGACTCTGTGTGCTGAAGCATCCTATGTGGTACCCCTACGATCCTGAAGGGTTATGGGTTTATTGATTGATTGATACAGACATCCAATCACATATGCAAGCATTTGCGGTTATCATTGTTGGCTAGAATTGAAAAAAGACAGAAAATGGAAAGCAATTGTTTCTGTCATATGGCCCTGGAGGAACAAAACGTAACATAACATTGTTGGCTACTACTGACCATACAGTTCATATGACTGCTATGGCTCCATAGTGGTCAATGTTCTAATATAAACTAACATCTAAGACTGAAATGAATAAGCTAAAAGGCAATGCGACCGGAAATAAAGAGCATAATACTCCAACTAGCAACATAAAATTCTTTGGCAATAATAGCGCGTACGGTTCTCAATTCCCCCAGACCATAGGGTCACACTTAGACAAAAGGCATCTCGGCCAGAAATAAACATCAACTCCACCTAGCAATGTAGATAATTTTTAACAATAGCACGCACGGCTTTAGAAATTCCCAGACTATTAGGTCACACTTAGATAAAAACTAACACGGTCTGATATAACCAAAATAGACTTCTGTCTTAGGTTGAAAGGGTCGTGCCTCAGCTAAGAGGCTTTAATCTCCAATTTAACACACACACACAAAAACAAAACAAATCCAACTCAGTTATTCTGAGAAAACTAATGTTCTCTGAATACAAATCCGACTCAGATTTGAATCTACTACATGGATGTTCATAAATTACAGTCACATTTCTATGTCAATTTTTAAACCCTCCCTTTCCCCCCTTGTCAGCAAACTATCAAGAATTCAGGAAACCCCTACTTGTGCTTCATTATTCTATTAGAAAATAAACTACCCATCCCACACATTTTTTTTAGAAAAGAAATTACTAATAAATTTATGATTTTGTCCATCCTTTTCAAATAACTGCAACAATTTTACAAATAAATTTATGATTTCGTCCATCATTTTCTCAACAATTTAATTGTTATATAAAAGCTCTATTGTTGACATAAACTTTTGCCAACCCCACCCCCCTAACACACACCCCCCCGAATTCTTGATGTAATTTATGTACATCCCCGATCAGCTATAACATGCAATGTGCTAATCCATTATTAGAATGCAATTCTATTATCATAAATAATAGATGATCTCATTCTTGACTAGTCTCATTCAGATTGTTTCAATTAGATTTGTAGCCGTCCGTCGTTTCGTGTTTCTCTGCAATTTTGAATTACTCTCTCTCTCTCTCTCTCTCTCTCTCTCTTGTCTATTGTCTATAGTCTTTTCGTCTTTTGTCTTTAGCTCTTTATTCCCTGTAAGGTGTCGCAGGACTGAATTGCGATCGGTTTTGGGACTGACTAATTTGATCTCCTGATATACAGCAATATTGTAATATACCAGAATATTTGTCACTCCTGTCATTCCACATTTTTAAGTCTTCATCTGTATCTTGCTGTTTCCATTATCATGTTGTATGCTCTTGCTGCTGGCCACTATGTTAGTTAGTTATTCCTCTAGGGTCAAAGACGACACATAGGGCAATGTCATAGATTTCCCTGTCTCTCGTTTCATTGCAATTTGCTTTAGATCTTCATTGTTTCTGATACCGATGGTGAAACGTTGTTTTGTAAAAATCTCTTGGCCAGCATGGGTTCATTCTTATTAAACGGCCGAACCATTTCAGTCCCCTTATATACATGACCACAAATGTTGTTCCAATAATTCTTGTAATTTCTTTATTTCTCACGTGATCTCTTCTGGTTCTGTTTGCTGTTCATGTAATTTCTAGATTTTTTCTCGTGATCTCTTCTGGTTCTGTTTGCTGTTCATGTAATTTCTTGATTTTTTTCTCGTGATCTCTTCTGGTTCTGTTTGCTGTTCATGTAATTTCTGGATTTTTTTCTCGTGATCTCTTCTGGTTCTGTTTGCTGTTCATGTAATTTCTTGATTTTTTTCTCGTGATCTCTTCTGGTTCTGTTTGCTTTTTTTTCGTAGACCACGTAATTGTGTTAATGATATTTATATATATAATTACAGACATCTGGTTTGTATCTGACACATGTATACGATAATTAAGAAGATCTATCTGAGATGGACATGACATGCAGTACTCGTAACGTATAAAAACAATTCTAAAATGACCTTTGTATGATAAACTCTTTAAGGTATAATGACTGCAATTTGACAGAAAAAAACACTTAAATAATACCACTGTCTCTAAAGGACTTTGACAGAAAAAACACTTAAATAATACCACTGTCTATAAAGAAATTTGACAGAAGAAACACTTAAATAATACCACTGTCTATAAAGAAATTTGACAGAAGAAACACTTAAATAATACCACTGTCCAGTGGCGTATCCTGGGGTCTGAAAGAGAGCATGCAACTTTTAAAAAATGATAATTTTCTACTCACCCAGTTATTTGAAGTTCAGTTCTATTCTGCGGCTCTTTCTGCTAAAGTCCTCTGTTACTTTGTTATAAAAGTCATCATTGCCTTTCATCTCTACAAGAAGGTCTTTTTCAATTGACATCATTGATAGAGCAGAAAGACGACATTGCCCCTGCGAGTTCCTTATGACATTTTTAATGCGTTTTAATGCAGAAAACGAACGTTCCACTGAAGACGACGATGCAGGAATTGTCAATATTAAAATAACTTACATAATGATTCCGAACCACAAAGCCAAACGACTTTCTTATATAAATCATTGTTAAATGAACGGACACATTTTGTTCCTTCTCGTTTCAAACTGCTTAACGCAGGAATCGGTCTGCCCATTTTTACCAAGTCCAATTTTTCATTAAATGTTCGCGATTGAAACGGTCGCTCAAATAAATCTACAACAACATCATTAATAGAATCAGCCATAATAACAAATTGAAATTGAAACCACATCGCTGTGTAAATGTGCGTGTGTGTTGAGTAAGATCACGTGACGTGTACCAAAAGTTACCGGAAATGGCTTACTAAACAAGTGTGTGTGTATGCAATCAAGATTATAATTGCTTGCATTGTTATCATTAGTTTAACATTCAAATAAAAGTACTAGAACATAGAAATTGCACTGTTTCACACCAGTAAATAAATGTTCATCAATCAATTTATTATGTGCCAGTGCTAAATTGTTATAATAGTGATTGAATCATAAAATGTATTAATTTTTTTTTCATCGCAAGCTTACTCTGGAGACAAGGTTATAAAAAAACACACAGTATATCACTGCGCTTATATGTAAAGGGACTATTTTAACGAAAGCAAAAACAAAATTGCTTCAGTGCGGCCACTATACTTTCATATGTGTTGCCAGCACTAATTTTCGGAAGAATTCAGATTTGTGAGAAAAATATTTTAAAATATATTTTTGAGCAATGCTGCAAGGGCTAAGTTTGGATGGGGGATAGATCACTGACTGGTTTATCATTTTCGCAACTCTTGAAGGCATGCAATGCTTGCCTTGCTTATGCTTAGCATACGCCACTGCCACTGTCTATAAAGAAATTTGACAGAAGAAACACTTAAATAATACCACTGTCTATAAAGAAATTTGACAGAAGAAACACTTAAATAATACCACTGTCTATAAAGGACTTAGGCATTTGCGACATCTTCGTAGAATTCGTTTCTCAGAATAGCATAATGGGGTGCAGCAACTTCAACGTAAAATCAAGTTCGGTATCCTTGGCTTTTGACTCATTTTCTTTAGCATGCTCCGCTCTGTAAACTAGTGAACTTTATTAATTTGTATTTGTTGACGATGTGTTGTTACGTACATTTCTAACAGGTACTGTCAGATCTTAAAACTCAGCCAGTCAATTTCTCTTTCACCAAGTTTGGCAGATAGGGCGGATGTCATAGTTCTCCATGCCTGCCGTTCAATTGCTAAGGAATTGCAGGTCTTGTGCATTTATGCATGTCGATTTTCTTCTTCTTCTTTTTCTGCGTTCGTTCTCAAACTCCTGCAGATTTGCAGGATGTAGTCCGGAGAACGGAATGCATAATGTCATGGTTTACATAATTGCTGCGATATCTGCGCCTTTCAGCCTAACACATCCGACTTCAGCATGGCTTTGGGTCACTCACCCTATATGGGATGGGGCAGTCAACTCCATCCCATAACCTCCTTAGTCGCCTTTTACATCATGCGTGGAAGGTAAAAAGTGTTGCTATTCTTTGCTCCCCTTTCGAGCCCTGGCAACACACGGGCGATGTTGATTTTAATTCATTCATAAATAATCTTCTGAGCGTTGTTTTTGGTCTTCCCTGTTTCCTTTCCCCGTCTGGTGTCCACATGAATACTTGTCGCGGAATTCTGTCTTCCTTCATTCTAAGTATGTGGCCGATGTATGTCCAGCGGCATTTTCTGATGATGTTCGTCACATCTACAACTAAACACTAGTATTATAGCGTGTATGTTTTTGTTGTCAAATATGCTTGGTGACGCTTGGTGAGAGAGATCTATTCTATTTATTGTGTTTAACTGACTATCTCTCGATAAAAATCCCTACTGGACGTCTCGATAAAAATCCCTACTGGACGGTAGTTCCGAAAAAAGTGCGTGTTCCCTTTTTACTGTCCAAGGACCTTTCAGGCCAGAATGGAGACTATCAGCCATCTATGTACTCATGGTCAAGGACATCGTTATATAGAATTTTATAAATGGATGTAACAAATAGTCATCAACTGTGACGTAACAACAACATGAACAATATTTTATATTGATCAATTTTACTTATTTGTTACTGCGATTAGTAATGGTAACATTACATTAACCTTATAGTTAGTTATCTAGATGGTAACATTACATTAACCTTATAGTTAGTTATCTAGATGTAACAACATAACATTAACCGTATAGTTAGTTATCTAGATGGTCCCTATCGAGGCTAGCTCCTTGGCGAGATTTTAATAGTCACTCTCAAAGCAGGGGTTATGACCACATGGATAAAAGAGGAGAAGAACTTGAAAGCTGGCAAGACAATAAATGTCTTCTATTGCTTAATAAGCCAAAAGATCCTCCAACATACTACTCAAGAGCATGGCAAACCACTTCCACGCCAGACTTGGCATTGTACTCAGCAGACCTAAACTGGGAAATCAATAGAACAGTGGGGAAGCAACTTGGAGGTAGCGACCATCGACCAGTCCTCCTTAGTATTAAAAATGAACTCACAGGAAATGCATGTAGCCTTCCAAGATGGAATTATAAAAAAGCAAATTAGGGATTATTTAAACACCGCAGTAGTGTTTTAGCTGGACAAATAGATATGGAAGGACAAGACATAAATGCCAAAGAGTTCAATAAATGTATTCATCAAGCTGCCAAGGAAGCAATACCAAGAGGAGCGCGCAAACAATACAAGCCATACTGGAGTGAACAACTAGAACTGCTGCAAGAGGAATTAGAAAAAGCACGGACGGAAGTGGAAAATAACCCAAGCCAGGAACATCACAACACACATCAACACGCAAAAGCTAAATTCCAAAGAGCCAAACTAGAAGCTAGAAGAAAGAGCTGGAAAGAGAAAACAGAATCCTTAAATTTTGAAAAGGATGGAAGAAAACTGTGGAAACTGGTCAAACAACTAAATGATGAGGGAACAGGAAGAAGCACAAACATAACACTCGTACAGAATGGCAAAATGATAACAGGAAAGCAAGCAGTAGATAATTTCGCTAGGATATTTGCTAAAGACTGCAATATTGAAATTAGTCCAGAGAAACAGCATACAGTGCGGAGCGACCAAAAAAGTAAATTGGAACATGCTCAGACTAGAATCAGTGATGAAAACAGCGTAGATGAAATTATGGATACATTGTTCACATATAGTGAATTGGAATTAGCAGTCTCTAAACTAAAGCTAAATAAGTCCCCAGAAATTGATGAAATATCAAATGAAATGATAAAGAATCTAGGAACAATAGCCAGAAGGAAACTATTGGACATCCTAAATATTAGCTGGACTACTGGGAAAATACCACAAATCTGGAGAGAATCAATTATGGTCCCTTTGCTTAAACCTGGAAAAGATGGAACAACACCAACTAGCTACAGACCAATTAGTCTTACAAGTTGCCTGTGCAAAACAATGGAGCGCATCATAAACCTAAGACTAAAATTTCACCTGGAAAGTAGAAAATTCCTTGCACCACAGCAGGCAGGTTTCAGGCAATGCTACTCCACAGAGGATCAAACCACATACCTCTCACAGGAAATTGAGGATGCTTTCCAAGACAATAAAATCAGTTTTAGTGGCGTGGATTGATTTACAGAAGGCCTTTGATAAAGTATGGAAAGAATGATTGCTTCAAAAAATGAGAAACTACAAGATATGTGGAAATATGTATAGATGGACGAAAGCCTTTCTTCACAATAGAAGAGCCAGAGTACAAGTAAATGGCAAAAAAAGTAGGAAAGTATTACTACGCCATGGAGTGCCTCAAGGAGGAGTTCTATCACCCACTCTTTTTCTCATATTTATCAATGATCTAATTGAAGAAATACCCTGTGGAACTAAGGCAGCACTATATGCAGATGACTTGGTTCTATGGTGCACACATGAGAGCGCCATGGTTGCCGCAAAAATGCTTCAGAGAGCCATGGACATTTTGACTAATTGCTCTGACAAATGGTGTGTAAGTATCAATATAGAGAAGTCAGCAACAACCCTTTTTACACTTTCACCAAAACAAAGAGCAGGAAACATCTATGTAAATAAAACTATTTTAAAGGTAGATGACCAACCCACATATCTTGGTGTAACATTTGATGCCAAAATGACATGGAAACATCATATCAGCAAAGCAGAAACAAAAGCTAGAAGGAAGATAGCTATACTAAGAAAACTGAGTGGGACAACTTGGGGAGCTAATGAAAGAATTCTAAAAAATGTATACCAACAAGCCATTCGACCACACTTGGAATATGGTTCTACAGCATGGGGTTCATCATCAAACACTACACTACAAAACCTAGATAGAGTACAGAACCAAGCACTTAGAATCATTACAGGCGCAATGAGATCCACACCAATCATAGAAATGCAGAATATCGAAGGGATGCAGTCATTGAAAGAGCGTAGAGATACTAAAATTATAATTCACGGAGAAAAGTTTCTTTCCCACCATTGTCACCCAATGAAAGAAAGATTCCAGAATCTGTCACAAGGACGGCTTAAAAAAAGCAGCTTCATACACCAGGCCAAGCGTCTACGTAGACAGGTATCGGATCTGCCAGAGGTAACAATACCACTGACATCTCAACCAGAACACACCCCATGGGAAAAACGGACATGCCTACCAGTGACCATCCAAACAACAGTAGCAGGTGTGCATAGGGATGAACATCAGAATAATCTGCAGAAAAGAGTAGCAGCTCTCAGTTTCCTTGATGATGTTTACCCAAGTGATCTATGGACCAGAGTATATACAGATGGATCAGCACAGAATGCAGTAAAAAATGGAGGAAGTGGTGTATATGTAGAATACCCAGATGGCACCACTGATACCACTTGTATACCAACAGGGAATTACTGCAACAACTATGACTCTGAAGTCAAAGCTATTTATACAGCTGCAGAGAAACTGTTAACATCGGACAGGACCACACATCCTATTGTAATACTTACAGATGCAAGGTCATTACTAGAGGCATTACAATCCAATAAACTTCCAGAGTTAAAAGAAGTATTGTCCATAGTACAAAATAGGTGAAGAATTATACTGCAATGGATTCCATCACACTGTGGAATAGCAGGGAATGAGATAGCTGATCAACTCGCCAAGGAAGGTTCTAACATGCAGCAACCGGATGTACCAATCAGCTATCACCAAAAGAAATCCATGATAAAGACACAATGAAAGCCTAGCTTACCTCCACGGGACGACTACCACCTACTTAACAGACAAGAACAGGTCATCATATTTCGACTGAGAACTGGACACAATAGACTAAACAGCCATATGTATACAAAATTTAAAATTGGCACAACAGCAAAGTGTAATTGTGGACAAGTCAACCAGACTTCAGAACATATCCTTCAAGAATGTGCAAACTATGACACATTAAGATGCACATACTGGCCTTCTGATACACCAATGAATGTTAAACTTTATGGTACAAAACAAGACATGGAAAACACTGTCCAATTTATACAAGAAACAGCACTGCAGATATAGACAGTATTAGCGAACGAAAGAAGAAAAAAAATCTAGATGGTAACAACATAACGTTAACCTTATAGTTAGTTATCTAGATGTTAACATTATATTAACCTTGTAGTTAGTTATCTAGATGTTAACATTATATTAACCTTGTAGTTAGTTATCTAGATGTTAACATTATATTAACCTTGTAGTTAGTTATCTAGATGTTAACATTATATTAACCTTGTAGTTAGTTATCTAGATGTTAACATTATATTAACCTTGTAGTTAGTTATCTAGATGTTAACATTATATTAACCTTGTAGTTAGTTATCTAGATGTTAACATTATATTAACCTTATAGTTAGTTATCTAGATGGTAACATTATATTAACCTTATAGTTAGTTATCTAGATGGTAACAACATTACATTAACCTTAGTGTTAGACATCTAGATAGTACTCTATCACCAAAGCCGTTTATCAACTCTAGCTAAGATTTTCGCATTGCAGAAAAACACCATATTGCAGAAAAACACCACATGGCAGAAAAATACCACATTGAAGAAAAACACCATATTGCAGAGTCATGAAGTTAACGTACTTCCCGAAAAGACCAAAAACCAAAAGCAATGATGTCCAGCTCTGACCACGAGTTTCCCTAATGTGACAGAGATTTTGATACCAGACTTTGATTTTTTTAAGTTCGCTAAGTAAACACCAGAAAGCTGCAGCAGCAAAAATGTCATCAGTACCTGGGAGTCACGGCTGTTTCATTTATATATGTATGTATACAAGGGAACGTTTCTCCATCGGTATCAGAAACAATTAAGATCTAAAGAAAATTACAATACAACAATATACATGGAAATCTATGACATCCGCCCTATGTGCCATCTTTGGCCCTAGAGGAATAACTAACTAAGTAATATATATATATATATATATATATATATATATATATATATATATATATATATATATATATATATATATATATATAGAGAGAGAGAGAGAGAGAGAGATCTGATATATCCGCCGAAGACTGATGTGTCGGAATATTGGCTGAAAAAAAACAACATAACACCATGGATTATCATTCTCTGGACTACATCCTGGTGCTAATCGAACTAGAATCATGGACCTGCTACAAGAGAGATCCAGTGGGAGTTTGCGAATGTCCTGCTACAAGGAGTTTGAGAATGCCCTGCTACAAGAGATATGCAGCGGAATTTTGAGAATGTCCTACTACAAGAGAGATCCAGCGGAATTTTGAGAATGTCCTACTACAAGAGAGATCCAGCGGGAGTTTGCAAATGCCCTTCTACAAGGAGTTTGCGAATGTCCTGCTACAAGGAGTTTGCGAATGCCCTGCTACAAGGAGTTTGCGAATGTCCTACTACAAGAGAAATGCAGCGGGAGTTTGCGAATGAGCGCTACAGAAGAAGATACATACCTTCAACACTATTTGTATAAATAGAACATATCTTTGCAAATAGCATGGGTTTCTGTAATTAGCTCAATTATAGTTAGTCTTGTTTCAACATAGACAGATAATCCTTAACGTCTAGTCGGATAGTGCGTTCCAAATAGTTGACGCTGTTTCCAATTATATTTATTCTACGAATACGTCACTTGTGCAATACTTCCTTCCGTACAGCTCGTCATTTTCTCCTTTCGCTAAACTTGGTTTTCCGTTGATCGTTTTTAAAGAAAAACCACCAGAGTGATCTTGATCTTGCAAACACACCGGGGTGTTTACATCACGTGACTCCCCACACGACTTCCAACCAATCGATTTGTGAGGTTGCTATGGCAACGAGATTGATTGGTGAGCCCTGATACTAGACTCCTAGAATAATAGTTTTTGGTGAGAAGGAAGGGAGACAAGCTAGGGGTACGAGAGAAGAGAGTCAACCAGGGGCACGAGTGAAAGAATGTGTTGGTTCAAGCATACATGAGTAGGCTACAGTTGATTGTATCCATTGTTTTCTGTTGACGTACCCGTGATGCATTACCAGAAGCTGGAATTTAAGGATCTACGGTCTAATGTATTTCATTGTTGTCTGTTTAATCTGATTTGTTGTATGATTTCTGTAATGTTATCTATCCATCATTCTCTTGGCCAATCTCCTGTTCTAATATCATATATTATATTACCTTAGACTTCTGTCATGTTATCTCCTGTTCTAATATCATATATTATATTACATTAGACTTCTGTCATCTCCTGTTCTAATATCATATAGTATATTACATTAGACTTATTTTATCTCCTGTTCTAATATCATATATTATATTACCTTAGTGTCATGTTATCTCATGTTCTAATATCATATATTATATTACTGTAGACTTCTGTCATGTATATCAATCTGTCTCTTAGTCTTTCTCAAGTTCTAAGACCAATGCCTTCTATATCTTATCAATGTCTTGTATATATCACTAATGTCTTGTATATCTCACTAATGTCTTGTATATCTCACCAATGTCTTGTATATCTCACTAATGTCTTGTATATCTCACCAATGTCTTGTATATCTCACCAATGTCTTGTATATCTCACCAATGTCTTGTATATCTCACCAATGTCTTGTATATCTCACTAATGTCTTGTATATCTCACTAATGTCTTGTATATCTCACCAATGTCTTGTATATCTCACCAATGTCTTGTATATCTCACTAATGTCTTGTATATCTCACCAATGTCTTGTATATCTCACCAATGTCTTGTATATCTCACCAATGTCTTGTATATCTCACCAATGTCTTGTATATCTCACCAATGTCTTGTATATCTCACCAATGTCTTGTATATCTCACTAATGTCTTGTATATCTCACCAATGTCTTGTATATCTCACCAATGTCTTGTATATCTCGCCAATGTCTTGTATATCTCACCAATGTCTTGTATATCTTACAAATGTCTTGTATATCTCACCAATGTCTTGTATATCTCACCAATGTCTTGTATATCTTACAAATGTCTTGTATATCTCACCAATGTCTTGTATATCTCACCAATGTCTTGTATATCTCACCAATGTCTTGTATATCTCACCAATGTCTTGTATATCTTACAAATGGCTTCTATGTCTTACAAATGTCCCATATATTTTTCCCAATGTCTTCTATATCTTATAAATGTTTTCTATATCTTACAAATATCGTGTATATTTTCCAAATGGCCTCTATATTTTCCTAATGCCTTCTATATCTTACAAATGTCTTGTATATCTTACAAATGTCTTGTATATCTTACAAATGTCTTGTATATCTTACAAATGCCTTCAATATCTTACAAATGTCCTCTATATTTTCCCAATGTCTTCTATATCTTACAAATGTCCTCTATATATTCCCAATGTCTTCTATATCTTACAAATGTCCTCTATATTTTCTTAATGTCTTCTATATCTTACAAATGTCCTCTATATTTTTCCAATGTCTTCTATATCTTGCAAATGTCCTCTATATTTTCCCAATGTCTTCTATATCTTACAAATGTCCTCTATATATTCCCAATGTATTTTGTATCTTACAAATGTCTTCTAAATCTTACCAATGTCTTCTATATCTTGCAAATGTCCTCTATATTTTCCCAATGTCTACTATATCGTAAAGCTTGAAACAAGGGAATAAAGTTTTGCTAATAATACGAAACACTCATAGGCACACACACAAATCGACGTTTCGACCGAAAGGTCTTTATCAAGAATCACAAACACATATAAATCAAAAACAACAAGTAAGGACGACACAACTTGCGTTCACATGTAGTAAGTTGGTCGAAGTGATAGAAAATGATTTTATATCACTTCGACCAACTTACTACATATGGGTATAAAGGAGAATAGGAAAAAAGTCATGGAAAGAAAAGAAAACAAATAAAGAGGTGCTAAAAACACTTAATATGAATTAATATGAAGAAAGAACTACTAAGAGAAATAAAGATCAGGCAAATAAAATATCTTAGACACATTAAAAGATATTATTGATCTTACTTGAGTAACATCACAAGATGGGCAGGTTACAGTCTAACAGAGTACACCACCAACACAAGAGGCAGGAGGGTGTTGAAGATCTGTTGCAACCAACCTTCGTTGTCGTTGCGGAGGTGGAACTTGATGATGATGATGATGATAGGAGAAACCCAGTTTGTGGAGAATGTCCGATTATCTCATTATCAGAAACCCGCTACTCATTATCATCATCATGTACCGTCTCCGCAACGAAAGTTGGCCGCAAAAGACCCCCAGCATCCTCCGTCTCTTGTCTTTGTGGTGCACTCTACTAGACTGTAACCTGTCCATCTTGTGATGTTACTCTCCCACTTGTATCTCTGTCTGCCTCTTGCTCGCCTCTCCTCGACCTTATCCTCAAGTAATGTCTTCAACAAGATGTCATGTCTTTGAGCGTGCCCACATTTTTTATTTGTTTGATCTTTATTTCCTTGAATATTTCTTTATTCATATTAAGTGCTGTTAGAACCTCTTTGTTTGTTTTCTTCACTTTCCAACAAGTTCTCCCTATTCTTCTACATACCCAAACCTAAAGGGCGTCAGTTCTGTTGTCTAATTGTTTGTTTGGTGTCCATGTTTCTGAGCCATACATTAATATTGAAGAGATGTAGCATTTTATAATTCTCATTTTTAACTTGTTTGTAATTTGTTTATATATTAATATTTTCCTTGTGTCATTGAAAGTACTTTTAGCCATTTCTATTCTCCTTTTAACTTCTGTTTCACATGTGCCAGTTACTAACTAATGATAACTTTTTTTTCGGAAAGGCTACTGGCTAACATGAGCTACCAACTCACAGCTAAAGGGATTATTTCGTCACCATCATCATCACCATCTTCAATCACCACCACTACCATCATAATCATCATCACAATCATCATCATGATGTGGCCAATAAATGTAGACTGTTTCTTTTTGGATAAGTAACCGTATGTCTTATGACAATCTCCCTCATTGCTTCTACATAGATTTTTGTTCATGGGATTCTCATGATTCTTCTGAAGAACCACATCTCTGTCGCCTCTAGTTTCGAACTTCTTTCTTTTTTTATTGTATACCATTCGCCTACATAAAATACACGGGCTCTATATAGCATTGAAGGAGCAAATATACATATCGTAAAATTAAAACTACAAATAGAAATTGAATGCAGTGGAATCTCGTTATACAGCACACGTGTATAACAACGCTCCCTATTTAACAACATTTCAAAATTCCCAATTAGTTTATTTTGTATCTAACTGTATCAGTGGTATTACATATTGAAGGAGAGATTAAATTTTGCGTGTGTTCATATATATATATTTATATAATATCTTATATAGCGAATTTTTGTTATTACATGCATATTTATTGTTACAAACCAGCTTGTTATAAAGGGAGTACACTGGTACTACAAAACTCAGGCAGCTACTGACTGAGTCGGTGAGACTTAGAGATACGTAGAGTGTTAGTGGCACTCATGCACAAGTAATAGAGTCTCATGTCTGCCTGTGTCATTGATTTCTTTTAATATATAGAAATTTATCTCTTACTGCCAGGAACGCGGTTTTCAACGTTAGGCTTAGTGTAATGTTGTTATATCAGAGTGTGTTACCAATAAATTATGGATGTCGCGGATCAAAGTATCAAACAACTGTTACCCCAGGGCGTTACTGCAGACCTTATTTAATTGTTCTGGCCAATGAAACTGCAAATGTTCTGTAATGTTAGTGAGACCTGTCCAATGTTTCCACTCTGCTTAATGAATACTGTTGACATTTTGTTAAGCATCGATATATTTCACACTCATTAAAAGCTGTTGTTTTTCTTGGTTGTTCTGTTTTCACAATTTGTATGCAACCGTTGCTACTAAATTATTACGTCGACGTAATGTTCTCAAGAATGTACGAACAGATAGCGTTTATGATGCGTGATTTTGATGGGAAAAAAGTGTTGTCTATTGATCCTGTACCCGAGAGCGAGATGTACTCGCACATAGTCGACATATATCTACAAGAGAGTTTCTCAAAGTGGCGTTATTGCCCCCTTTAGGAGAAAGAGAAGATAAAACAAAGATTTGAGCTGAAAGGCCAACAAACAATTTGGGGAATTGAGATTTAGATTTTGGGAACAAAGCAATTCGAGGAAAACAAAAACATTTGTAAATACAGGAATGAAGACAAGATAGTGTCATTTTATTGATAGCAATCGTTTTTTTAAATTGTGCATATAAAAGAAAAGATATTTCATTACATTAGAAATAATCCAGTTTTCATGTTTTGACTGTCAGAGAAGTGTAGATTAAAACAGGACTCTTGGAACTTGTTTCACGATAGAAGTAGGATGGTCGCCATATACAAATGTAATTCGTAAATTTGAAAAAAAGTAAAAACACATAAAGATATAAAAACCGAAATATAATTGCCGGTATTTTTAATTTCAGAGAAAACTTTGGTTCCTTCAAACTGATAATTCTACACACAAATAATTCAAATCTCTCTCTTTATCTACACACAAATCACTCAAATCTCTCTTTATCTACACACAAATCACTCAAATCTCTCTTTATCTACACACAAACCACTCAAATATCTCTTTATCTACACACAAACCACTCAATCTCTTTATCTACATACGAGCTGGGCGTAACTAGGAGTGTAGTGGCTGATTGGTACAGCTGGTAGGGATAACTAAAGGTGTTATTGGCTGATTGGCACAGCAAGTGGGGATAACTAGGGGTGTTAGTAGCTGTGGCACAGCTGGTGGGGATAATTAGTGGTGTTAATGGTTGACTGGTACAGTTGGTGGGTTTAAGTGACGTTTGTGGCTGTATATTAGAGATAACACGCTAAACTAGAATAAGTTTCTGAATTCCAATACGTTAACTGAATTCACCATCTGTCATGGAAATATCAGAATTGCATACCATTGTCAGCATTCAAGCTGTCTTCTTTCTCATTCTCCTGTTAGATTACATCGTGCTCACTTCTGTCAGTCATATTACTGATTAATCCTCATTTTAAAAGATAGTACTATCTTTTCGGATGGAATGGTCAAACTGCGTATCTTTCACCCTCTATGTGATTATGACTACGTCAACCTTTATGTCAATTGGTGTTATTAAACAAAATCGGCTCACGAAATAATTTTTCTGCAAGTTCTGTGCAATATGCACTTTCTATTGCTAATGGCTCTATAAGCATACACTAAGGCGGGGATTTCCAGTCGCATTTATTTTTCAGTGAATGTTTAATATCGATTTTATGCATAAATTCAAGTCGACTGGTATACGGACTAAGGTCTTTGTACACATTTGTTTGTAGAAAAAGGCCATATTTGGCATATTTGCAGATCGGCTTATACACGAATCTACTGTTTTTGCACGACAATCTACGGTGTATTGTTTGCTGTATGAAATACCAGGAGCCCTCATAAAACGAGATGGGAAAAAAAGACATCTTGATGAGGTCATGGTGACTGGATTGCCAGAACCTCATCAACCTTCACCTCTACCATTTTTAATAATTATAATGCTCTGATATAACCAAATGAGCAAGCATCCATGGTTGAAAAGACCGTACATCACCGTAAGAGTTACATTTAACTTGACCAATCAACATCAGAAACAGGATATAGAATAAGGCAGACAAAACTATCGTGTCACTAAATGAACATGAGCATGTGTAACATGGAGTTATTAATAAAAGTAAAGAAATTAGTAGTTCAATACTACTTATAGCCATTTCTGTCAATTAGAAGCGAATCTTGGATAATAAATATACAAACAAGGAGGAAGCTAGAGACCATGGAAGTAGGGTTTATAAGGTATAAAAACCCATGATGATATATTTAGGAAGATTGACACGAAAAGGAAGTTACATAGCAACATAAAAATAAAACAAACATGGGTCCAACGGGTTTCACACTGCTCTCGGCGGACCTAGGGTTAGTAGATAATCAAGATTCCAAAAGTATCTCCTCGTGGTGCACCCTGGAAACAGAAATGCAGCTGCTTGTGCTGATTCTGGCTAAACGTTTTGGGGATCTTGTTCGTGAATGTTGAGGCAGCAGATGGAAAGAGAATTGACTGCAAAAGAGACAGTCAATATCTCCAGCACTAAGTCGATACATGCAGTGGCACTGTCGACACACAGTGACGGTAGTCAGTCCGGTCCGATCATTGGAGGGACGGCCAATGAAAATGACACGAAAAGATGCACTGTGAGAGGTGAAAACACAACATACTGAGTACAATGAGAGGTCAACACAACGCCAAAGGGCAGCGACAAGTGCACATAGAAAAGGAATGAGTTCCAAGGAAATCGGAACTACAAGCTCTGTTAACTTGAAACAAGCTTCTAGTTAATGGTGTTCCTTACGGACAGAGACCCAGGCCCAAAAGTGGTCGCCCGGCAAGGAAAGCAGCCCTAGTCCAACTCTAATGTCGAGCTTTCCTATACCAAAAACATGCTCGCGGAGAGAAAGGGATATGTACCCGATAGGCGTAGGAACAAACGGAACCAAAAAAAAAAAAAAAAGGCAGCTCTGGCTCAACTCTACAGTTAAATTTTCCTTTACCGGAAACATGCTTGCAGTGAGAAAGGGTTCAGTACCCAATGGGCTCGGGCGACACGAGACAAGGTCGTTCAGCTCGAGAACACGCATTGCTCTCAAACACGTGGTGAGACTCGGACTTGGATGAGTTGTTCACGATGTCGGTGAACGACTCCTCAGCTATGAAGGCGAAAGAGCCCGAGTCGAACTTATCTGTCGAGTTATTCCTTAACCGAAACAAAGCTCATGAATGAGGAAAGGTTCAGTACCCGACGTGCACAGGCACAGAACGTCTAATTACACCAGGCAAGTTCACACTGACTGTGAAACACCTCGTGCGAGATAGACGTGAACGACAATCGTCTCGGCGAAGAGTCATTACACATCCGCACGCCCGTTGATAGATAGGCAAACTGTCACAGGCTAGGGAAAATTACTACCCGAATTAAAGACATGGTGAAAATGGATATGCTGGATCTCGGATGACCGGACCACAAAGTGAGGTAACCGATGTGCAAATAGCACAGTTCAACTGTGGAACCAGCAGTACAACTTACTTTACACTTCCCGGTGAAAATTACACAATTTATGAGTTGTGGTTATAAGAGAGCGAACGAAGAAGAAGAACAAAAACAAACAATATTTGTTGGTGACATCATGAAAACAAGTTAGGAATAAAATGTAACAATATGTGCAGTTGTGGGGCAAAGAGACAATAGGTCAAAGAGAAAAGTTGTGGGGCAAAGAGACAAGAGGTCAAAGAGAAAAGAGACTAGATAGTTTGATATCATGACATGACAAAGTCAGTGGCGGAGCAGATACACAGTTGTTGGTAGAATATCATGACATGACAAAGTCAGTGGCGGAGCAGATACACAGTTGTTGGTAGAATATCAAATTCAGGACGTAGCGATCAACTCGCAAGTTTTGACTGTAGTTTTTTTTTCTAGGCAATATAAATATGTTCAGTAGGATGTCATTACATTTTCAAGGCTCCGAATAGACACTTGCCTGCGGTAGGGATAAAAATTGGTGTTATTTCTGTCCAAGACGCTTCCTGTACCTCTCACAGTAAAAACCGAACGATACGCAGTACTGCAGAGAATACAGCTGTGAAGAATAACGATCTAATACCTTAACTCGGCATGACAAATGATAAGTATAAAGATGATTACTGTATGTAATAATAGTGAATTCACGGTAACAAAATAAATATCGGGATATGGAAGACGGTAGCACCGGTCTAAAAATAATTGTACGGAAAGGGGCGATGTCACGAAAGTATTTGAGAATCACTGATTTACAATCACCATCCACGATCTGTATTCCTCTCGTGTATGTTAATTAAATAGCAGGGACTTGTATCGACCGAGACATTGGTCGAGGGTTTGTCTGCTCGCTAGTCAGTTCTCGCAAGGAACGGTAACTCGTAACGCAGTCATACACCATTCATAACTTTTATTCCGGATAACAAATGTGTTTGTCGTTCGCAGAACAGTAGTTAAAAAAATCGTATTTAAGGATAGGGTGAAAGTTCGTTTGATTGGATCTTCGGAGTTTAAAGGTCAGTGGAATATAATTAAGCAATAATTGTGTTTATTATTAGTGAAATGTTATATTGTGTAGGGTGTCTTATAACAGTAGATACGGCTTTACTAAGGCTTGGGTCAAAGGGCCTGCGCTCATGTATCTCTTGATCAGCTTTGCTAAGGAGAAAAGATAAAAGGGATGGGATTGTTCCTGAGAGAAAAGGAATGGGATTGTTCCTGAGAGAAAAGGAATGGGATTGTTCCTGAGAGAAAAGGAATGGGATTGTTCCTGAGAGAAAAGGGATGGGATTGTTCCTGAGAGAAAAGGAATGGGATTGTTCCTGAGAGAAAAGGAATGGGATTGTTCCTGAGAGAAAAGGAATGGGATTGTTCCTGAGAGAAAAGGAATGGGATTGTTCCTGAGAGAATCCTATCACATTGATTGTGCTTATTTTTTTGTATGCCTTTATGGGAATATATTTTTCTAAGAGGGGCTTAAGGATGTTGAACCTAATACCCCCACCCCCACCACCACCCACCGCTTCTGATAGATCGGCATCTACGTAATGAAGTGACCAAACTGCGAACCGTATGTTTAATATGTTGCTGGTTCAGTAATGCATTTACTGGAGTAATGGGTAAGTAAATTATGCCCCGTCAGCTGTACGAACTATTATAGTGAGGTAAGCTGCTTTCAATCTTGGACATTAGTCCAGTTTGGTTATATTGGAGCTTTACAACTATCAAAAATAGGGAGGTCGCTGTTCTGGTAATATAGTCACCATGACCTCTGGAGATATATTCTTGATTTCTTGAAGCTCTTTTAGAATATCCCCTGAGCTTCGGAGTTACGTGCTGCGAGGTAACTTGTTAGGCTGCCTGTTACACAATCTAAAGGGAAAGAATACGAATCAGAAAACATATCTTCCCTTTGTATGTTCGTTGGAAACTCCAACATTATCTGCCCCATGTCTAGATTAGATACAACACCTCCACATCAAATATCGACTTTATATTTGTGTACATTTACTGTTTTATTTTATACATGGAATCACTTCCCTTCTCGCTATGTCTTGATTCTTGATTAGAAAACTGGCCTCACGGCACGTGGGGCATTCCCATAAGTGCTCCGCCCTCTTTTCCAGCAGCCATTCGACTCGATGGTGTTTCTAGTCCAATGCAACCGAAACAGACGTCGACATCAGGGCACAACTCTGGCCCCTGCGACAGGTTTCTTTGTTGTTCCGCCCACCCACGTCCTGTCCGTAACTAGTTCAAGCACATCGTTGGCCTGTCGGAACAACATAGTAACTGTTATCGAAGGTTACGACTACAGGATTGTATAGATGACGTGCCATGAAGCTTCTATAAGAAGATAACCTCAATATAAAAGCATGTCATCTACTAAGGTTTTCTGTTGCATGGGTGGTATGTCTAGTGGGCCATTGGTGAGACCCACAGACACAACCGCATGCGCAAATGCGCATCGCTATGTATTATCGGGTAATCTCTGGTCCAAAAGGAGAATTAAAAAATAGTCATTATGACCTGCCATGTTCGTCGTAAGATGCGCCTAAGAAGAGGGTGGTGTATTCTTTACAATTCTATATAGTTTGATGTTGCCCTCTGCACTTTTCCCCTCTTTTATTATTCTAGCTATGTATATATTGAAAAGCAAAGGTGAGATCACACATCCCTGATGCACTCCTTTTTTGTCTCAAATGTCTCTGTAATACCATCTGATTGTCTTACTACTCACTGGCAGTTTTTATACACAGATTTTATACTTTCTAATAATTGTACTTTGATACAATACATTTCTAGATTTTCCCATAGTATCTTTCTGTATCAAATGTCTCAACGTGACACTTCTACGTGGAGATATTTCTGCATCAAATGTCTCAATGTGACACTTCTACGCGGAGATATTTCTGCATCAAATGTCTCAATGTGACACTTCTACGCGGAAATATTTCTGCATCAAATGTATCAATATGACACTTCTGCGCGGAGATATTTCTGCATCAAATGTCTCAATATGACACTTCTGCGCGGAGATATTTCTGCATCAAATGTTTCAATATGACACTTCTGCGCGGAGATATTTCTGCATCAAATGTCTCAATGTGACACTTCTACGTGGAGATACTTCTGTATCAAATGTCTCAATGTAATACCTCAGCCATCCTGACAGGTTATGGGTTTATTACTATTATTGTTATTATAATATGGATACGCACTGTGTGCAAAAAATGATGACCTAACAACAAAGTTATTAACTTCTGGTGCACCAATTGTCTGTTAGACAGGAGCACTCGTTGACTTATCTATACCTTAAAGACTACTAAATATATATATATATTATTTGCGTTTTTGTCACATCAGTAGCTGCCTCTGCATAGAAAGTTGGTTGCATCGAAACCCCCTCCCCAACCAACGTCTTCTGTATCTTGCCTTAGTTACTCTAGTTATTTCATCATTGTCTTTAGTTAAGCATTGCGCATTAACTTTTTTTGGACATTTATCTGCGTCTCCGTGTTCTTGAATCTTGCAATGAACTGTGCTCCACTGCAATTTGGTTTTGTTAGAACTGTGCTCCACTGCAATTTGGTTTTGTGAGAACTGTGCTCCACTGCAATTTGGTTTTGTTAGAACTGTGATCCACTGCAATTTGGTTTTGTTAGAACTGTGATCCACTGCAATTTGGTTTTGTTAGAACTGTGATCCACTGCAATTTGGTTTTGTTAGAACTGTGCTCCACTGCAATTTGGTTTTGTGAGAACTGTGCTCCACTGCAATTTGGTTTTGTGAGAACTGTTACTAACTTACAGATTCTGTTAAAATATATCCTGTCCATCTCTTGATGTGTCCGTCCCACTTGTATATCTGTCCATCTCTTGATGTGTCCGTCCCACTTGTATATATGTCTTTCTCTTGTTTTCTGTTCCTCGATTCTACACTTAAGTAAGGTCTTCAACAAGGTGTCATGTCTTTTAATATATTCAACTCGTGTGACTTTTATTTCCTTTAATTGTTTTGATTTTTTTGGTGTGGTGCAAAGGGATATGCGCTGCTCTCATACAATTTCAGGGTTAGCAGGTAACCAAGATACTAAAATCACATCTTCGTGGTGTACACTGGAAACAGACTGCTTTGAAGCATCCGTGAAGCTGTCTGGCCAGCGCTTTATGGATCGTGTCCGGGCAGTTTAGGCCGAGACGGAACGAGAATTTATTGCACAAGATAATCAATATCTCCGATTAACACAACGTACTTCACGCTCCCGGTGAAAATCACACGAAAGTTCGTGTTGATTATCAGAGAGAAGAACGCAGAAGAAGTGCTTTTTTCCAAACTCAGTGCTGTCATAATCTTTATGTTTCAATCTCTTTCCAAGAAGTTTTCAAAACATTCTTCCGTATATCCACATCTCAAAGACATCAATTCTGTCTTCTAGCTGTTTGTTTATTGTACTTGTTTTGCATTATAATGTAGAATAGATGGGATATTTTTAATTCGCATTTTTGGTTTGTTTGTGTCATTGAAAGCACTTTCAGCCACACTTATTCTCCCTTTGCTTCCGGTTTTCGAATGTGATGGATGTTTTTCATGTTTACAGTTTTGTATTCTGGATGACGTAGTTTTGATGGTTTAGTTAGCTTATTACCGGAGACAGCGAGATGTTAAATTTAGTTCTAACCTGTAGGAACTACCATTTTGTTCTTAATTGATTTTAGGAGGAATATAAATCATTTTAGTTTGTTCCGACTTGCGAACTACCAATTTATTTATGTAGATCAAAGAAAAAAAATGGCGTCTCAATTACTTCAGTAACGGCTAATGTTACAGATCACAATGTCTTCTCAGAGAGGCAAACAAAGGCACCAGCACGGAATGTCCATCCCGATACAAAACGTCTGTGATGGCGTAAGAGGCGGAGGAATTCAAATGGATCAAATTCAAATGGATAAACAGTGAAACAGCAAAGTGTGTGGAGCACAAGAGGCACACTCAGGGTATAGCACCGAAATACATCAGCGGGTACTGGGCATTCAATGATAGAACAATGATTCTGTAGATCAAAGCAAAACCTTTTGATGTAGCCATTATACAAACATTATACAAACATTATACAAACATTATACAAACATTATACAAACATTATACAAACATTATACAAACATTATACAAACATACGCACCAAATATAGATAACACTGAAGAAGAAATTAAAAATTACTACGAAGACCCACAAAACCTATTCAAGCCAGTGAGATTAACACAAAACCTATTCAAGCCAGTGAGATTAACACAAAACCTATTCAAGCCAGTGAGATTAACAAACATTCTAATACTCATTGGAGACATACATGCAAAAATAGGAAAAGGGAAAGACACAAGAACATTGTAAGACGATTTGGATTTGGGACAAGAACCGAGAGGTGAATGGCGTATACAGTTCTGTGAGGAGAGTAACATGACTGTATGCAAGACATTCTTTGAACATGAAAATAGAAAATTATATACATGGAAAAATCCTGGAAGAAAGAGAAACCAAATATATTATATTATGATCAAGAATAGATTATATTATGATCAAGAATAGATTATATTATGATCAAGAATAGATTATATTATGATCAAGAATAGATTATATTATGATCAAGAATAGGTTATATTATGATCAAAAATAGATTATATTATGATCAAGAATAGATTATATTATGATCAAGAATAGATTATAAATAGTGTCAAGAACACTAAAACATATCCAGAATCAGATATCAACTCTGACCATAAACCAGTGTTGCTCAAAGTTCATGTAAAACTTAAAAACACAGAAGCAATCAAGAACCATTGATAAATATATCAGCAATAAAACAATCAGACATACAACACACATACCTTGTAGAATTAAAAACAAGATAGATGTTGAAGTTGGTGAAAAACAATTCGGTTTTAGGAAAAAACAAATGAACCAGAGAAGCTAGTATCCAAATATTGATAGATAAATACATCTAAGTTAAAAAAAGTTTATATTTGCTTCATAGATTACAGCAAGGCCTTTGACAGAGTTCAACGTGAAAAATTAATCGAATGTCTTCAAGAAATAGGCATAGATAGAAAAGACATCAGACTGATTAGAAATATATATTGGGAACAAACTGCATCAATAAGGTGTGAAAACAGGTACTCACCATACATAGAAATAAGAAGAGGGGTAAGACAAGGATGTATTTTATCACCAAGCCTATTTATCATCAACATAGAGACTATTTTTCAAAATATAGAAGAAACACCAGGACTCAAGATCAATGGGAAAATAATAAACAACATTAGATATGCAGATGCCACTGTTCTTTTAGCAGAAAGTGAACAAGAACTACAAAGACTAATAGAACAAGTCAATAAATCAAGTAATGAATATGGACTGGATATAAACATTCAAAATACAAAAACATGATAATCAGAAAAATCACAGAAGAATAGGCGTTAAACACAAACATACATGGGCAGAAACTACAAGCAGAACATTGTCAATATCTCGGACACATAGTCACAAATGATGGCAGATGTGAAACATAAATTAAAAGAAGAATAGGAATGGCTAAAAGTACCTTCAATGACATGAGAAAAATATTAACATCTAAACAAATTACATACAAGCTAAAAATGAGAATTATAAAATGCTACATCTTTTCTATATTAAGGTATGGCTCAGAAAAATAGAAATTAATAAACAACTAGATGACAGAAATGATGCCTTTGCGATATGGATATATAGAAGAATAAGGAGAACTTCATGGAAATGGAAAACAAACTAAGAGGTTCTAATATGCCTCCGCATAAAGAAAGAAGTATTAAAGGAAATTAAGATCAAATAAATTTAAAAAAATGAACATATTAAAAGACATGACACCTTGATTAAAACCTTACTTGACGGTAAAGTCGATGATATAGGAGTAGGCAGAGATACAAGTGGGAGGGTAACATCACGAGATAAGCAGGTTACAGTCTAGCAGAGTGCACCACCAAAACAAGAGACAGGGAATGTTGGAGATCCGTTGCAGTCAACCTTCGTTGCGGAGACGACTCTTAATGATGATGATTCTCATTTTAATTTCTGTTTCACCTCTACCATCATTTACATTGCAGTGTACCACCATGTATTTTTATGTTTAGTTCATGTTTCTCTAAATTTTGCTGATTATCATGGTTTTTGTTATTCGTATATTAACATCTAGCCTATAATCTCTGCTTAATGTGTATACTTGGTTTAAGTTATTCATGTTTGTAGCCTCTGTTCACTTTCTGTCAAGTTCGCTGTATCATCTACAGATTTTAGGTTGTTTATTATTTTCTCATTGTTCCCGAACCCTGAGTTTCTTGTATTAGTTTAGAAACAATTTCTGTGTATATGTTAAACAGAACTTCCGGTGTCAACATGGCACCTGATGATGATGATGATGTTAAACAGAACTTCCGGTGTCAACATGGCACCTGATGATGATGATGATGATGTTAAACAGGTAAAATACATTCTTGTCTTACATTTTGTCTTATTTCAATGTAGGCCTATATTGATTCAATCAATAAATCAATCAATAAACCCGTAACCCTTCAGGGTCGTAGGGGTACCCATTTGAATGCCTCAGCACACAGAGTCCTCTAGCGAATTCTATCCTCAGCGATGCGGATGAGTGTTGAAATATCTTGCCCTGTCCTCTCGCATGTTGCTGATGCAGTTTGTTCCTAATATATATTTCTTATCATCCTGATGACTTTTCTATCTTAGCCAATTTCTTGGAGGCATCCAATTAATTTGTACGGCTTCACTCTGTCGAAAACCTTGATGTATGTTATAGACTCCCAAAGTGGGCGGTGTCGTTGCCAGTGGGCGCTGAGGCCTTCTAGGGGTGCTATAATTTGTTCAGAAGCAATTGGGGAGCTTTCAATTGGTCTAGGGGTCTTTGGCTCCTTATAGAAGAAATTAATAATATATATTTAAAAAAAAATTAATTTCATGATTCTGCGATATATTTTGAAAAGATTATTACAATAAGATTCTTACTAATGTAATGTAGTCTCTTAATATGTATTCCGAATTTTCATATTGAAACCATTTTATGAAACTGTACATGAGTTAACAGCAAAGTTGAAGATAGTTACTAGCAAGTACGGAATGGAAATCAACCGAGAAAAGAGCAAGGTCTTGGTTAACGGCAGAGACAGAGAAGCATAGATTAACATCATGATGAACTGATGAAAGCTTGAGGAGGTGAATGCTTTCAAATATCTCGGATCTAGCATATGTAGCGATGGAAAATGTAGGGCAGAATTAAAGATAAGACCGGAGATGGCTTTAACTTCTATGTCAAGGTTAAACTTAATTGTCTTCTTCTTCTTCAGCGTTCATTCTCAAACAACCGCTGGATTCCTCTTATAGCAGGACAATGGTCATACTAGATTTCCAGCAGGATGTAGACCAGAGAATGGAAATGCGTTGTGTCGCTATTTTATTTGCGCTAATGGTCCGACACATCAGTCTTCGGATGGTAATTTAATTTGGAAAAGCAACATCAGTTTTAGAGTGAGAATAAAACTTTATAACTTACCGGGGTACTAGTCTTTTCTAAAAATTCTTTAGTTTAACGGGAATTGAACCAGTTCGTGCAACGGCACTAAATCGCCTAGCAACTATTGCACACGTGTTCTTCCGTACTTGACTAACCGCATCTCCAAAAAAAAGATCACATTAAAAAGTCTTCTTTTTTTGGAGTTGCGGTTAGTCAAGTATGGAAAAACGCGTGTGCAATAGTTGCTAGGCGATTTGGTGTGGTTGAACGGACTGGTTCAATTCCCGTTAGTCTCAAGAATTTTTAAATTGTCCTCTGGCTTCCTACTTAAATTTACTTGTAATCTTTTCTATTGTGTTGTATGGTTGTGAAAATTGGACGCTCATTGCGAACATGTAGTTATGACTACAGACTTTCAAATACACATGTTGTAGACGAATTCTATGAATCGTCAATACAGAGCGTAAGATAAATGTGTAGGTACGAAATAAAGGAGAGAGGTGTACAGGCCCAAAAGAACTATTTCTTTCATTAGTGAAGCAACGAAAACGTGCATAGTTTGAACATGTATGCAGACATGATTGCTTGTCAAAAACAATGCTGAAGGGAGCCGTCGAAGGTTGAAGAAGCAGAGGAGGGTAAATAAAAGCATGTACAGACAACATCAAGGACTTGAAAAGACAAGATGTTTCCTCACTAAAGCATCGGTGAAAAAAGAAATTGATGGAGGACTCTGTGTGCTGAATCATCCAATGTGGCACACCTACGCTTACGAGATTATAGGATAGGATAGGGTGAAATTGAACAAACTGCTATTCGAGCGTACACTGTACAGTTTTACATATGGGCTATCATCATCATAATCGTCATCATCATCATCATCATCATCATCATCATCATCATCATCATCATCATCATCATCATCATCATCATCATCATCATCATCATCATCATCATCATCATCATCATCATCATCATCATCATCATCATCATCATCATCATCATCATCATCATCATCATCATCATCATCATCATCATCATCATCATCATCATCATCTTCATCATCATCATCATCATCATTATCATCACGTAGCATATTCTTTCCAGAATACAGATGTTATATGTTTGTGTTACTGAGGATACTTCAATACCTGTACCGGATTTTCGTTGTTGTAGTAATAGTCCTTATTTCGATTGGTCCTTTCTCAGTGACTTGAGTATACAGTGTGAATGTCTTGACAAAATCGCATCTCTTTTTAGAGATGCGGTTAGTCAAGCACGGAAATACTCGTTTACTCAAGTTGTAATACTATTCGGTGGCGTAAAAACGGATGTGGTTCAATACTCGTTAGTCTCAAGAATTTTTAATTTACCTTCTTGTTTTATACTTAAATTTACTTGTATATTCTTTCCAGAATGTTGTATTTACAATTGATGCCCTGAACCCGACTCTATCCTGTGTCAATCTGCCTGCCTCCTCCAATGATATCTTCATAAAGTCTTTGATATCATCTGTCCATCTCCTTCTAGGTCAACCTCTTCTTCTACTTCCTGGAATTCTGCCCTCTAATATGCGCCATTCCATGCCTTTGAGTCTTTTTATATGTCCGCAATATTTCAGTTTTCTATGCAAAGTTGTATTCACCAGCCATCCTTCCTCTATATTCAGAATACTCAAAATCTCATTATTCTTTCTGTCCAGGAAATTCTTAATATTGCCCTATAACACTTCAGTTCGAAAGCCGATATTCTTTCTGCCGTTGTTCTATTTATTGTTAAGTCTCACTGCCGTAAGTTGCAACTGGAAAAAATGTATGATCTAAGAAGTATAACTTTTGTCTCTTTATTAGTTTTTCCATATATTTTCCATTTCTTTTAATTTCGCTGTTCCCTATTGCTAATCTTCTCCTATTTTCCATTGTACAATCACCTAAGCTGTTTATATTTGCACCCAGATAATCAAACTTGTCGAAGCTTTCTAGTTCCATGTTATCTATTTTAATTCGTAATATTACTTTGGTTTTATCTGTTGTCATGATCTTGGTTTTCCGCATATTTAATTGAAGGTTTTGTTCCTCGCTGTATGCTTTTGTTTTCATGATCATCCTTGCCATCCCTTCTGTTTGTGCAGTTACAAGTACCGCATCATCTGCGTATCTTATCTCTGTTATTTCATATCCTCCTATATTTAATGGATTGAATTGTGTGTGTTCTGTGTGGTTCCTTACTTTCTTCATGATTTTTCCGCATATATATTATATAAGTGTCGTGATAGGGTGCATCCCTGTCTGTGCCCGCTGACTACCGAAATCTCACAGCTGTTTATTGATTATAGTAGAGTGAGTAAATAAGATATGTTAGATGTTCTGGGAAGCCAATTTCTCTCATTATTTCCCATAGTTGCTGATGTTGTACGCAATAAAATGTTTTGGAATAGTAGATAAAATACATGTATAAATCTGTTTTGAATTCTCTCCATTTTTCGATAATGTTCTCCACATTTAGTAAATGATCGTTTGTGCCTTTGCAAACTTGCAGACTATTTTGTTTTTTAATTGTTGACTGACTACATTATCTTTAACGTAGTGTTTTTTACATGATAAATATACGGACCTAACTAACAACGTTTTTTACATGATAAATATACGAACCTGACTAACAACGTTTTTTACATGATAAATATACGGACCTAACTAACAACGTTTTTTACATGATAAATACAGGGACCTAACCAGCAACGTTTTTTACATGATAAATACAGGGACCTAGCTAACAAAGTTTTTACATGATAAATACAGGGACCTAACTAACAACGTTTTTACATGATAAATACAGGGACCTAACTAACAATTTTTACATGATAAATACAGGGACCTAACCAGCAACGTTTTTTACATGATAAATATACGGACCTAACTAACAACGTTTTTTACATGATAAATACAGGGACCTAACCAGCAACGTTTTTTACATGATAAATATAGGGACCTAACTAACAACATTTTTTACATGATAAATATACGGACCTAACTAACAACGTTTTTTACATGATAAATATACGGACCTAACTAACAACGTTTTTTACATGATAAATATACGGACCTAACTAACAACGTTTTTCCAATACTCTTCAAAAGGTAAAATAAAAAGTTACTTAATTTGCAGTATTCCCACCCTCATTCCCTCCCTCCTCTTCTAAACTAAGTGAAATGCACGATGCTTGCTTCGCTGGTTCTAGATACTGTATCTTCAGTGAGTTTAATGTTGTTCTCCATTCTACTGACAGGTTTAATGGCCATTGATTGCCACGTTGATTCTCGATTCTGGACCTATCTTACTTCATTGAGCTTAATGCTTCTCTACTCTCTACTGCCAGGTTTAATGGCCATTAATTGCTGCTTTGAGTCACAAGTGCTTAAAAAAACACAAAGGATTGACTTAATTATGCTCGCGGTTTTCCTAAATATTCCTCTGAACACAGCAACACGCTGTTTGTAAAGACTACCGCGCAGACAACACTACGTATGGCAAAAGAACTATTAAAAGAAAGAAAGATTCAAATGAATAAACAATTTTGAACATATTTAAAGACATGAAACCTTGTTGAAAACCTTATTTGAGGGTGAAGTCGATGGGAGCAAGACGGTAGGTAGCCACACGTTAAAGAGAAACGTCACGAGATGGACAGTTTATAGTCTGACAAAGTACATCACCAAGGCAAGAGACAGAGGATGTTGGAGGTCCGTTGCAGCCAAGATTCGTTGCGGAGACGGCAGTTTATGATAATAACAACGCAGAATGGGTAACTCTCTAGTTCAAGCGATAATATCTCCCCAAATCTAACTTGTAAATAAGACTCTAAGGTCAGATGTCCAACTCATCCTAGAGGACACACGACAATAAATCAGAAAAAACAAGGATTCATGGAATAGATTTTTAAAAATACAACAGAAACCACAACAATAAACAGAAAGTTATCTTCCGTATCTTAACGCTATAGATTAATCTTATTATTTTCTCCGCGTAGTACTGAGGCCGTGTAGTACATGCCTGTGTAGTGTGTTGTTTTCTGTGTGTCAATCAACCTGCCCGAAATCATAGTATGTTGAACATATCCTCATCGGAAGTATTGACAAAAAACGCATTTTGTTTAGAATTGCGGGTTGGTCGAATACCGAAAATCTGTTGCCTTAAGTATGAATACAATAAAACATTTGTTTTGAATATTTTGACATAGCTTTATAGAAAATACCCGCTGTGCTAATGTTGTTTGATAACTACTTGGCACTTTTATTCCAGTTGGTGTTGTTTTTTCTATATTCTATTTTCGGTTGAAATTTTCCTGTTATTCATTTTTGTAATGGAGAAATCATTTTTCGAAGCTCCTTTAAAGAATATATATATATATATATATATATATATATATATATATATATATATATATATATATATATATATATATATATATATATATATATATATATATATATATATATATATATATATATATATATATATATATATCCGAGATACAGCACGCGGAATGTCTGTCGGGCTCACCAATTGTCCATCACAAAATCCACTCATCCGCAGAAAAGGTACTTTACGTGAAGAATTTTTAACGAAACAAATACATGGATTATTTAACGAAACAAAATATTAACAAAGACGCATTTCACAGTACATAAGACTACTAGTCGATCAATCAAGCTGCCCGATACACACTGAGAGCCCCATCCACCCCCTTGGATGATCCTGGAGGGAGGGCGTGGGAAGTGCTATCAATGCGTATAGCGCAAAGGATGCAGACTTATCAACGTTTTAATCTGAGTTCAGCGAGGTCATGAAACCTAAATGAAACTACGCATATTAAAAAGTTGAATTCTAGCTATGTCTCCCTGTAATGAACCGCAGAAAATCCTAGTATATAAGATGTATACATATTGAGACTTTCTCTTTATGGACGTGTTGTAGAATGTCATTTATATAATTATGACCATTTTTACAATATATATATATGTGTCACTGAGATAAAAAGTCAAACAGCACAGGCAAAAGTAGCATTTCAGAAGATGGAGAACATCTTGTGTAATAATTCATTATCAATAGAAGTAAGAAAGAACATATTAAAATGTTACATATAGCCCATACTGGTATATGATAGTGAAGCATGGACAATTGACAATATTGCAAGAAAATATCTGGAGGCCACAGAGATGTTGTTTTATAGAAGAATGTTGAAAATATCACGGGCAGCTAAAAAAGAGTAATGCTATAATTCTACAACTGGTCAACTCAAATAGAGAACTTATTAACTGTATTAGAAGACGACAATCACAGTTCCTGGGTCATGTCATGAGAAGAGGTGGGCTGGTGAACTTCGTGACAACGGGAAAGATCGAGGGTAAAAGAGAACGAGGAATATAACATGAGAAAATGTTGGATGGCTTGAAAGCCTGGCATGATGCAGAATCATCAGAAACTATATACTAAATGTATAACAAACAGAGAACTGTGGAGAGACATGATCGCCTACGCTGGAAGGCATGGTACCAATGAATGAATGAATATATATATATATATATATATATGTGTGCATATATGCATACATTCTTTCCATAGTCTTGGGTGTGGGGTGACAAGCTACATTTTTTTTCATATGACTCCATCATTATAGAAAACTGAGTCAGGACGAGACAAGTTTTTTTCTTTGCATATTTAGCTATATGTCTGGAACAATAAAGAAGTTTGGCTTAACCAGTAAGGAATTAGTGCCAATCAATGACCACAGTGAGCTAATCTTGGCTGTAATGGCTTGTAGCAGTGCATGGATAGAAACATACTTTCCCAGTGATGTAGCAATTATTCATGTGCTCTTGCCCTAGGAGGGTAGAAAATATATTTCACAGAACAATAATGCTAACCAACCATGCCCAAAATGAATGTCCCAATTATCCTAAACACACACGTCCAAGATTAACGCCACACTAGCGATAACCAGTCATGTTCAAGAGGAATGTCACACTAGCGATAACCGACCATGTCAAAGAGGAATGTCACACTAGCGATAACCGACCATGTCAAAGAGGAAGTCACACTAGCGATAATCGACCATGTCAAAGAGGAATATCACACTAGCGATAACCGACCATGTCCAAGAAGAATGTCACACTAGCGATAACCAACCATGTCCAAGAGGAATGTCACACTAGCGATAACCATCCATGTTCAAAATGAGTTTCACAAACTACAAGTCTTTTACTAATATAAAGACATTAACGTGAATTTTGTTTGTAACTTGGAGGCATGCTGCATGAGTCAGTACATGGGTGGTCAGCGGGTCTCATCATAACGAAGATAATATCTATCATAAGTCAGGATTGCATGCTGATGGTAACATGGAGTGACATGTGCAGCATAGTTATGGCTTGCTTGAATCATGAAGGACCGAAACTAGGTACGGATGACTAGTACAGCCATTCGAGAAAACCTGTACCACAGGGCGTCCCAAAATAAATGTAACTAGCGTAAGCGGGGTAGCGGAACTTAATCAGAGCCTCAAAATTGCTAGGTTCAGCGCTAAGTCCTGATATTGATAGATTAGGAGCTGTCCTGATATTGCTAGGATCAGTGCTAAGTCCTGATATTGCTAGGTTCAGCGCTAAGTCCTAATATTGCTAGGTTCAGCGCTAAGTCCTGATATTGCTAGATTCGGCGCTAAGTCCTGATATTGCTAGGTTCAGCGCTGTCCTGATATTGCTAGGTTCAGTGCTAAGTCCTGATATTTCTAGGTTCAGCGCTGTCCTGATATTGCTAGGTTCAGTGCTAAGTCCTGATATTGCTAGATTCGGCGCTAAGTCCTGATATTGATAGATTCGGCGCTAAGTCCTGATATTGCTAGGTTCAGCGCTGTCCTGATATTGCTAGGTTCAGTGCTAAGTCCTGATATTGCTAGATTCGGCGCTAAGTCCTGATATTGCTAGATTCGGCGCTAAGTCCTGATATTGCTAGATTCGGCGCTAAGTCCTGATATTGCTAGGTTTCTCGCTAAGTCCTGATATTGCTAGGTTTCTCGCTAAGTCCTGATATTACTAGGTTTCTCGCAAAGTCCTGATATTGTTAGGTTTCTCGCTAAGTCCTGATATTGCTAGATTCGGCGCTAAGTCCTGATGCGTGTGTGTTCGTCCATCACAAGTGATAATGATCATTTTTACATCCACTTTTTGTAAACTCAGAATTATGACCATACGTAATAGTTCGTAGATGGCTAATCAGCCCCCCCCCCCCCTATTCGAGCTGTAAATGCTCTTGGACAGTTCGGACATGGAATGACGACTGTAGGCGAATGTTGTCGTGGATCTGAAAATAACTTGCACCGGGGATTTTGATTAAAGTGAGGAGGAGTTGTGCAAAGGGTCTACCTCACTCTCTTGTCGGTCCTCATTTGAAACTAGCGGCAAGACGAATCGAGACAACTGGAGTGAAGTATGATGCAGTGGATGACCATGGTTTTCTACGTGTCTCACCATGCCCGAACTGGAGTTCGCCTATATTATCTGGTGTGCCCATAAACTATCGTATCTTCATACGCGTACATTCGACGAATATCAGACTTTACGTGTAGATGGTTAAAAAAGACATGTATGCTTGTGAGACAGTCTCCAATTGATACTGATATTGTTATATAGATACTTGAAACGCAGTTTCTCACAATTTTCATCTGATGTAAATCAGCCATCAGGTACAAGTTTCAACACACACATATTTCCCCATGGAATACAATTTTCTATCCTTAACAGACATGGATATTTATCAGCTAGAATCAGACATAGTCGAGCCATTTCCGAAACATTCTCAGCAAACATGGATATTAATATTAACAACAGAAGCTAAAAGAAAACTTGTTACAACAGACATGACTTGTCTTCGCAGAATCTTCGGAGTAACAATAGGAGATAAGATTAGAAACGGAAACATCGGAAGACTAACAAACACAATGCAATCCTGGATTACATCAGAAGACAATAGATCAAGTAGTTTTCACATGCTTCCAGATTACCGTCTGACAGTGTCCCTCAAAAAAGGATTACTATACAGGCACGATAGTTACAAAACCAGGAGCAAACCATGCAAACGATGGATTACAGAAATAAAGGAGTCAACAAAAACAAACATATATGAAACACACAAACACGTCATCTCCAGAGAGCTCTTCTACCCTGACGCTACTAGGCACAAAGGGATATAAAGCGAAAAGAAATGAGAGAATCATACACAAGCGAGCCATGTCCGAACATCATCAACTAACATGGATATTGATCTGTCTGTTGGAATCAGACATAAGCGAGCCATGTCCGAAACAACGGAGTAGATATTCCTTATCCAAAATTAATCTTCCAGAGAAAATCACTCAGTCCCAGAGGGATACACGCAGCCGTCGTCGAACCGTCTCAACTCATAACCAATAACCATATGCTGCCTTCAGCGACGTGCTGACTGTAAGGAGATAGATGTCGGTAGGTCTGTAGTGATTTATAACACATGTGTGCTAAGGCACGCCCCTTTCCATGATATACGCAAGTTTCTTGGGTATATAAATGTGTATGTATATGTCATGTGACGTATTCTCTCCAGAACGTTGTCTTCCCAATGAACTTCCTGAACCCTTCTCTGTCTTTGGCGATGCGGTTTGAATTTTCCAACGACGTATTCATGTTATCTTTAATGTCGTCAGACAATCCTAGAAAAAAAGTTACATTAATCCATTGGAAATTTCTTGGAACAATATTATCCTGTGCTGTATAATAGATAGATATTCAACTATTTCACCGTGTCTATGTCTCCTGGTCTGTATAAAACATGAATAATCAACTATTTCACCATATCTATGTCTCCTGGTCTGTATAAAACAATAATATTCAACTACTTCTGCTTATCTAAGTGACCTGGTTATAACTACACAGGCAGATCAAACATTGTCTAAGGAACCAGCCCATGCATAACCTATCCACGCATATATATATATATATACAACATACGATATATAGACCATTAACGACATCATAAACAAGGATATAACTATAACTGAATATAACAAAGTCAATGTAAACAATCTCGAATAATCTCTTCCGCAGAAGGTATTAGAACTGTCAGAACAACGCATGTGCTCAAATATTTTTGAGTTGCGATTACTTTCGGGATGGAACAATCGCTAATCGAACATCGGAAAGAGAACACATTCATTTTAGTCAGCCATTTTGGCGGAAGTCAAATGTGTATGACCATCTACAGCGACTTTCTAGAATGTCAGTTCTCTACATGAAGTTTGTTACAGCGACTTTCTGGAATGTTACCTCTCTACATGGAGTTTGTTACAGCGAATTTCTTTCTAGAATGTTACCTCTCTACATGGAGTTTGTTACAGCGACTGACTTTATAGAATGTTAACTCTCTCTATGGAGTTTGTTAAGCGACTTTCTAGAATGTTGCCTCTCTACATATAGTTTGTTACATAGAAATTTATTACGTAACTTAATATGCAGTAATATTGTTACGTATAAGAACATTGGTAACTTAATATGTAGTAATATTGTTACGTATAAGAACATTGGTAACTTAATATGTAGTAATATTGTTACGTATAAGAACATTGGTAACTTAATATGTAGTAATATTGTTACGTATAAGAACATTGGTAACTTAATATGCAGTAATATTGTTACGTATAAGAACATTGGTAACTTAATATGCAGTAATATTGTTACGTATAAGAACATTGGTAACTTAATATGTAGTAATATTGTTACGTATAAGAACATTGGTAACTTAATATGCAGTAATATTTTTACGTATAAGAACATTGGTAACTTAATATGCAGTAATATTGTTACGTCTAAGAACATTGGTAACTTAATATGCAGTAATATTGTTACGTATAAGAACATTGGTAACTTAATATGCAGTAATATTGTTACGTATAAGAACATTGGTAACTTAATATGCAGTAATATTGTTACGTATAAGAACATTGGTAACTTAATATGTAGTAATATTTTTACGTATAAGAACATTGGTAACTTAATATGTAGTAATATTGTTACGTATAAGAACATTGGTAACTTAATATGTAGTAATATTGTTACGTATAAGAACATTGGTAACTTAATATGTAGTAATATTGTTACGTATAAGAACATTGGTAACTTAATATGTAGTAATATTGTTACGTATAAGAACATTGGTAACTTAATATGTAGTAATATTGTTACGTATAAGAACATTGGTAACTTAATATGCAGTAATATTGTTACGTCTAAGAACATTGGTAACTTAATATGCAGTAATATTGTTACGTATAAGAACATTGGTAACTTAATATGCAGTAATATTGTTACGTATAAGAACATTGGTAACTTAATATGCAGTAATATTGTTACGTATAAGAACATTGGTAACTTAATATGTAGTAATATTTTTACGTATAAGAACATTGGTAACTTAATATGTAGTAATATTGTTACGTATAAGAACATTGGTAACTTAATATGTAGTAATATTGTTACGTATAAGAACATTGGTAACTTAATATGTAGTAATATTGTTACGTATAAGAACATTGGTAACTTAATATGTAGTAATATTGTTACGTATAAGAACATTGGTAACTTAATATGTAGTAATATTGTTACGTATAAGAACATTGGTAACTTAATATGTAGTAATATTTTTACGTATAAGAACATTGGTAACTTAATATGTAGTAATATTGTTACGTATAAGAACATTGGTAACTTAATATGTAGTAATATTGTTACGTATAAGAACATTGGTAACTTAATATGTAGTAATATTGTTACGTATAAGAACATTGGTAACTTAATATGTAGTAATATTGTTACGTATAAGAACATTGGTAACTTAATATGTAGTAATATTGTTACGTATAAGAACATTGGTAACTTAATATCTAGTAATATTGTTACGTATAAGAACATTGGTAACTTAATATGTAGTAATATTGTTACGTATAAGAACATTGGTAACTTAATATGTAGTAATATTGTTACGTATAAGAACATTGGTAACTTAATATGCAGTAATATTGTTACGTATAAGAACATTGGTAACTTAATATGTAGTAATATTTTTACGTATGAGAACATATGTAACTTCTTCAATCCGTCATCTCTTTTAGTCTTCCACTGCCTTTTGTTGTTTCTATTTTCAGGTTGTATGTTCTTAATACTGGCCCATATGGGTTCATTTTCATTATGTGGCCACACCGATTTCATCTATCGTTTTCCAAATATTTGAGCACAGACGTTGTTCTGACAGTTCTTATACCTTCTGCGGAAGATATTATTCGAGTTTGTTTACATTGACTTTGTTATATTCAGTTATAGTTATATCCTTGTTTATGATGTCGTTAATGGTCTATATATCGTATGTTGTATATATATATATATGCTTGGATAGGTTATGCATGGGCTGGTTCCTTAGACAATGTTTTATCTGCCTGTGTATTTATAACCAGGTCACTTAGACACGGTGAATTAGTTGATTATTAATGTTTTATACAGACCAGGAGACATAGATATGTCTTCAGTAAAAAGGGGCGGGGATGTGGTTTACCTAAAAAAAAATTCCATTTGCCTTTTTTTTGTTGCAAATCCCTCATCAGTCATTATTCCGTCATTGATAATTAATTCACCATTAATCATTAATTGATCATTTTTTATGACTCGTTTTATTGCAGAAAATCGTTAAAAGGGGGGGGGGATGTTTATACACATTTTGGCTAATTTTATATTACTAAAAGTAATGTTTTGATCTTCTTCCTCTTCTGCGTTCACTTTCACACTCCTGCAGATTAGCAGGATGTAGTCCGGAGAACGGAATGCGTCGTGTCATGGTTTACAGCATTGCTGTGATATCTGCGCCTTTCGGCCTAACACATCCGACTTCAGCATGGCTTTGGGTCACTGACCCTATATGGGATGGGACAGCCAACTCCATCCCATAACCTCCTTAGTCGCCTATTACGACATGCGTGGAAGGTAAACAGTGTTGCTATTCTTTGCTCCCCTTTCGGGCACCGGCAACACACGGGCGAGTTTTGATCTTCAAAAAGCGAGAGAGAGGGGGGGGGGTGAGGTAGTTGAATCATCTACGGATTTGATACGGGATATGTTACATTTAATATGAAGAAGGATTGACAGTCACGCATCGAACCAGTGGTCATGCCCACCCGCGCTGACGCGGGACTTAGACAATAAGTAATGTAATTAACAACTAGATGTCTCATAATTTCGTCGGGGTGGGGGGTGTTACACCTGATCTCGAGACCTACGCACGGGTGCCCTTGATTGCGACATCACAACAGGCTAAACCACTACATCAGAAAAACATCACAAACACAACGCAACAGGCTAAACCACTACATCAGAAAAACATCACAAACGCAACGCAACAGGCTAAACCACTACATCAGAAAAACATCACAAACACAACGCAACAGGCTAAACCACTACATCAGAAAAACATCACAAACACAACGCAACAGGCTAAACCAGTACATCAAGAAAGTCCCTAACAAAATATGTCTCCCCTGCATCATGATAACCTAAAATAACACAGAAGCTGACGTGGATGCAGCGAGCGTCTTACCGTGTAGATCTTGTTTGAGTTGGGGAGATAATCAATAACTTAGAACACTACCAGAAGACGATAGCCGGAGGGGAAGAAGAGATGGCGAGAATTTTAATAGATTTTTCTTCGGAGTTTTCTTATGCAGATGTGTTCTACATGATGAGGTTGCGCATGCGCGCTTGCGTACGTGCAAGTGCGTATTTTGTGTGCGTTTGAATTTAAAAAAAAAAGGAATGTGTATTTATGTGTGCGTGTTAGTTTGATTGTGTGCGTATTTTGATTCTTCGTTCGTTTTCAGATTTATGCGGTTAGCTTGATGTAGTCCGGAGAAGGGATGTGTTGCGTCATGGTTTACGGTTTGGTTGTGATAGGACAATATGTAATTTTGAAAACCTTTCTCTGTATCTGAATTCTGTATTATATTCCTGAGCTTTAACATGTCTCTACATGATGATGGAATAGAACATCAAAATCCCATATATTATTAGACGCATTTTCCATCATTCATGGCTTTATTTTCCATGCATACTCTACAATACACATGTTATTTTATTGTATATATCTGTGTATCTTAGTGCATATATGGGATACACATGCGGTCTGCGCGGTTTACATGTGATTCCCAGGGATAACAGAAGTAGCAGAGAAGGCTGGCAGAAGTAGCAGAGAAGGCTGGCAGAAGTAGCAGAACGGACTAGCAGAAGTAGCAGAACGGACTAGCAGAAGTAGAAGAGAGGGCTAGCGAAAGTAGCATAGAAGGCTAGCGAAGTAGCAGAGAAGGCTAGCGAAGTAGCAGAGAGGGCTAGCAGAAGTAGCAGAGAGGGCTAGCAGAAGTAGCAGATAACGCATGAGATTCCTGGAGCTAACAGAAGTAGCAGAGAAGGCTAGCGAAGTAGCAGAGAGGGCTAGCAGAAGTAGCAGAGAAGGCTAGCAGAAGTAGAAGAGAGGGCTAGCGAAAGTAGCAGAGAAGGCTAGCGAAGTAGCAGAGAAGGCTAGCAGAAGTAGCAGATAACGCATGAGATTCCTGGAGCTAACAGAAGTAGCAGAGAGGGCTAGCAGAAGTAGCAGATAACGCATGAGATTCCTGGAGCTAACAGAAGTAGCAGAGAGGGCTAGCAGAAGTAGCAGATAACGCATGAGATTCCTGGAGCTAACAGAAGTAGCAGAGAGGGCTAGCAGAAGTAGCAAACACAGTTAACAGAAATAGCAGAGATGGTTAGCAGAAGTAACAGAAAGGACTAGCAGAAGTAGCAGAAAGGACTAGCAGTAGTTGTAGAGAGGGCTAGCAGAAGTAGTAGAGAGGGCTAGCAGAAGTAGTAGAGAGGGCTAGCAGAAGTAGTAGAGAGCGCTAGCAGAAGTAGCAGAGAAGGCTAGCAGAAGTAGCAAACACAGTTAACAGAAATAGCAGAGATGGTTAGCAGAAGTAACAGAAAGGACTAGCAGTAGTTGTAGAGAGGGCTAGCAGAAGTAGTAGAGAGGGCTAGCAGAAGTAGTAGAGAGGGCTAGCAGAAGTAGTAGAGAGGGCTAGCAGAAGTAGTAGAGAGGGCTAGCAGAAGTAGTAGAGAGCGCTAGCAGAAGTAGCAGATAACGCATACGATTCCTGGAGCTAACGGTAGGAGAGAGCGCTAGTAGAAGTAGCAGAGAGGGCTAGCAGAAGTAATAGAGAGGGCTAGCAGAAGTAGCAGAGAGGGCTAGCAGAATTAGCAGAGATGTCTAGCAGAAGTGGCAGACAGAGCTAGCAGAGGTAGCAGACAGTGGTAGCAGAAGTAGCAGACAGTGCTAGCAGAGGTAGCATACAGTGCTAGCAGAGGTAGCAGACAGTGCTAGCAGAGGTAGCAGATAGTGCTAGCAGAGGTAGCAGACAGTGCTAGCAGAGGTAGCATACAGTGCTAGCAGAGGTAGCATACAGTGCTAGCAGAGGTTGCATACAGTGCTAGCAGAGGTAGCATACAGTGCTAGCAGAAGTGGCAGACAGTGCTAGCAGAGGTAGCATACAGTGCTAGCATAAGTGGCAGACAGGGGTAGTAGAAGTATCAGACAGTGCTAGCAGAAGTAGCAGATATCACATGTTTTCCTATGATACTAATTGTTGTTATGACTTCATATGATACTAATTGTTGTTATGATTTCCTAAAGGAAAACACCAAATTTCCACCACTCCTCTTTTATCTATGGGTTAGCAAAAATGTTTTGCGCCGGAATCAAATTCGCCAACAGGTGAACATAATCGAAATGGGTTAATCACTACACCACAAATCCGTTAACAGGCGAACAAAATAAAAATGGATTAATCACTAAGCCACAAATCTGTTAACAGGTGAGCACAATCGAAATGGATTGATCAATATGCCACAAAGATCCATGGTCATGTTGACAGTTATAACATACAAATAATCATCTTGTATTCTAATTCTTTATTCTGTATCAAACTTCAAGCACGAAATAGTCTGATTATATATATATATATGTGGTTATATTTGATCACTTGGTTTGTTGTCGTATCTGCACCAGTCAAATCCGATATCAACACTGTTTGTTTCATTATTTCTGTGCACCTACAAGTAAGCATGGACACAGACTGTTATAATTTATTATAACGCATTGGACGTTTGTAGCTACGTTGATAGCGACACAGAAAGCGGCAAATAGGTCAAGAAAATGTGACCTTCATTATGTTTGAGGTTCGTGGCCAGCGTGCAGGACCAGGAACAGTTGCAAAACTCAACTGGCCCATTAGAAATATGGACACAGACGTCTAACGTTTAGTGGAAGTGGTAAAAATACTGAACGCATTAATTAACATCGCCGAAGTCGGATGTGTCAAGAGACAAGAGCAAAGAAAATAACGACACACATCATCTCCATTATATGGATTATATTCTGTTGGAGATCTTGTAGGAAATTTGTCCCGCTACAGTAATGTGTCAGTGACAATTTTAGAACTTTCCCCCGCTACAGTAGAGAGTCAGTGACAAGTTTAGAACTTTCCCCCGCTACAGTAGAGAGTCAGTGACAGTTTGATAACTTTGTCCCGCTACAATAGAGAGTCAGTGACAGTTTGAGAACTTTGTCCCGCTACAATAGAGATTCAGTGACAGTTTGAGAACTTTCCCCCGCTACAGTAGAGAGTCAGTGACAGTTTGAGAACTTTTCCCCGCTACAGTAGAGAGTCAGTGACAGTTTGAGAACTTTGTCCCGCTACAGTAGAGAGCCAGTGACAGTTTGAGAACTTTCCCCCGCTACAGTAGAGAGTCAGTGACAATTTTAGAACTTTCCCCCGCTACAGTAGAGAGTCAGTGACAAGTTTAGAACTTTCCCCCGCTACAGTAGAGAGTCAGTGACAAGTTTAGAACTTCCCCCCGCTACAGTAGAGAGTCAGTGACAGTTTGATAACTTTGTCCCGCTACAATAGAGAGTCAGTGACAGTTTGAGAACTTTGTCCCGCTACAATAGAGATTCAGTGACAGTTTGAGAACTTTCCCCCGCTACAGTAGAGAGTCAGTGACAGTTTGAGAACTTTTCCCCGCTACAGTAGAGAGTCAGTGACAGTTTGAGAACTTTGTCCCGCTACAGTAGAGAGCCAGTGACAGTTTGAGAACTTTTCCCCGCTACAGTAGAGATTCAGTGACAGTTTGAGAACTTTGTCCCGCTACAATAGAGAGTCAGTGACAGTTTGAGAACTTTGTCCCGCTACAATAGAGATTCAGTGACAGTTTGAGAACTTTCCCCCGCTACAGTAGAGAGTCAGTGACAGTTTGAGAACTTTTCCCCGCTACAGTAGAGATTCAGTGACAGTTTGAGAACTTTCCCCCGCTACAGTAGAGATTCAGTGACAGTTTGAGAACTTTTCCCCGCTACAGTAGAGAGTCAGTGACAGTTTGAGAACTTTGTCCCGCTACAGTAGAGAGCCAGTGACAGTTTGAGAACTTTGTCCCGCTACAGTAGAGAGTCAGTGACAGTTTGAGAACTTTTCCCCGCTACAGTAGAGAGTCAGTGACAGTTTGAGAACTTTTCCCCGCTACAGTAGAGAGTCAGTGACAGTTTGAGAACTTTGTCCCGCTACAGTAGAGAGCCAGTGACAGTTTGAGAACTTTTCCCCGCTACAGTAGAGATTCAGTGACAGTTTGAGAACTTTGTCCCGCTACAATAGAGAGTCAGTGACAGTTTGAGAACTTTGTCCCGCTACAATAGAGATTCAGTGACAGTTTGAGAACTTTCCCCCGCTACAGTAGAGAGTCAGTGACAGTTTGAGAACTTTTCCCCGCTACAGTAGAGATTCAGTGACAGTTTGAGAACTTTCCCCCGCTACAGTAGAGATTCAGTGACAGTTTGAGAACTTTTCCCCGCTACAGTAGAGAGTCAGTGACAGTTTGAGAACTTTGTCCCGCTACAGTAGAGAGCCAGTGACAGTTTGAGAACTTTCTCCCGCTACAGTAGAGATTCAGTGACAGTTTGAGAACTTTCCCCCGCTACAGTAGAGAGTCAGTGACAGTTTGATAACTTTGTCCCGCTACAATAGAGAGTCAGTGACAGTTTGAGAACTTTGTCCCGCTACAATAGAGATTCAGTGACAGTTTGAGAACTTTCCCCCGCTACAGTAGAGAGTCAGTGACAGTTTGAGAACTTTTCCCCGCTACAGTAGAGAGTCAGTGACAGTTTGAGAACTTTGTCCCGCTACAGTAGAGAGCCAGTGACAGTTTGAGAACTTTTCCCCGCTACAGTAGAGATTCAGTGACAGTTTGAGAACTTTGTCCCGCTACAATAGAGAGTCAGTGACAGTTTGAGAACTTTGTCCCGCTACAATAGAGATTCAGTGACAGTTTGAGAACTTTCCCCCGCTACAGTAGAGAGTCAGTGACAGTTTGAGAACTTTTCCCCGCTACAGTAGAGATTCAGTGACAGTTTGAGAACTTTCCCCCGCTACAGTAGAGATTCAGTGACAGTTTGAGAACTTTTCCCCGCTACAGTAGAGAGTCAGTGACAGTTTGAGAACTTTGTCCCGCTACAGTAGAGAGCCAGTGACAGTTTGAGAACTTTGTCCCGCTACAGTAGAGAGTCAGTGACAGTTTGAGAACTTTTCCCCGCTACAGTAGAGAGTCAGTGACAGTTTGAGAACTTTTCCCCGCTACAGTAGAGAGTCAGTGACAGTTTGAGAACTTTGTCCCGCTACAGTAGAGAGCCAGTGACAGTTTGAGAACTTTTCCCCGCTACAGTAGAGATTCAGTGACAGTTTGAGAACTTTGTCCCGCTACAATAGAGAGTCAGTGACAGTTTGAGAACTTTGTCCCGCTACAATAGAGATTCAGTGACAGTTTGAGAACTTTCCCCCGCTACAGTAGAGAGTCAGTGACAGTTTGAGAACTTTTCCCCGCTACAGTAGAGATTCAGTGACAGTTTGAGAACTTTCCCCCGCTACAGTAGAGATTCAGTGACAGTTTGAGAACTTTTCCCCGCTACAGTAGAGAGTCAGTGACAGTTTGAGAACTTTGTCCCGCTACAGTAGAGAGCCAGTGACAGTTTGAGAACTTTCTCCCGCTACAGTAGAGATTCAGTGACAGTTTGAGAACTTTTCCCCGCTACAGTAGAGAGTCAGTGACAGTTTGAAAACTTTGTCCCGCTACAATGGAGATTCAGAGACAGTTTGAGAACTTTCTCCCGCTACAGTAGAGATTCAATGATAGTTTGAGAACGAACGGAAATTCTCCAACCACATCGAATGGGTCGGAAATGCAACACAATTACTGTTACATATATATGGTTCCATCTTCTTCTGCCTTCATTCTCAAACTCCTGCAACTTGCTGAAAGTAGTCAGATGATAACAAAGTGCTGTGTCATGGTTTGTAGCTAGACTACAATGTCGGAATGTCACAACCGCCAGTGGCATTGTTAATATTCCTTGCTACCATTTCAGGCCAAGTTAAAGGTGAGCGAAACGGTTCAATTCGTGGGATGAATTAGTGGGATACATTAATAGGATAAATTTTCAGGATAAAATAAGTCACATGATGATGCTAACAATATTTTTTAAAACGTCAGAGATAACTTAAGCTAAACAGACAGGTAGGTTTTTGTTTCCTCCCCTTAACCCAGATCACTTTTCCAGTATCGGCTCACCGAGTCTACACGAATTATCAACCTCAGAAATCGAAAGGTATGTAATCACATCCAATTTTCAAGATTACAGCTTCCGAGACGCTAAGATTGTCATGGATTCTAAGAGGTCATCGATTCTGCGAGACATTCGACGCCCATATATTCCATGTTTCTAAAAATCACGTCTTGCTACAGTGAAGGTTGAAAATGTGTAATATAATTTCTAAAGGATTTATCCACGTTCCAAAAATTAAAAAAGCACCCAAAAAACTTTTAATCTTCTATTTAATTGCAATTTTACAACAAACCCCTTCGAGCATCAGTTTTTTTTTCAAGATAGAGTATAACTATACTGCCAATATCTACCAATACGACTGCTAGGATGTTACATAGGACCGATACTTTTATATAGTTGTGAAGTATGTACTGCCAACTACAACACAATCTCGAAGGGAGCTGTAGGTTTACTGAAATGTTATGTTTGAGAAGTGAACTGCCAATACGAGGCTTAATTCAACAGCTAAGATCATTCATATATCATATATACTTTAGGCTACTGAGATGTTATGTTTGAGAAGTGAACTTTTGGCTGTTGAGATGTTATGTTTGAGAAGTGAACTTTTGGCTGCTGAGATGTTATGTTTGAGAAGTGAACTTTTGGCTGCTGAGATGTTATGTTTGAGAAGTGAACTTTTGGCTGCTGAGATGTTATGTTTGAGAAGTGAACTTTTGGCTGCTGAGATGTTATGTTTGAGAAGTGAACTTTTGGTTACTGAAATGTTATGTTTGAGAAGTGAACTTTTGGTTACTGAGATGTTATGTTTGAGAAGTGAACTTTTGGCTGCTGAGATGTTATGTTTGAGAAGTGAACTTTTGGCTACTGAGATGTTATGTTTGAGAAGTGAACTTTTGGCTGCTGTGATGTTATGTTTGAGAAGTGAACTTTTGGCTACTGAGATGTTATGTTTGAGAAGAAAAATGATGTCAATGGCGTGGGGTTTTTGAGAAACTATTGTATAGGTCTTCATAAATGATGGAGTAAAGAGGCATAGTATTTCACAATTCAGAGGCAGAGATTCAAGACATTCAGAGGCAGAGATTCAAGACATTCAGAGGCAGAGAGTCAAGGTTCTAAGGGAATGGAATAAGAAAAACTTTAACAATTAGTAGCCACCGTAAAGATAAAAAAGGGAGGGAGAGGAGGGGGGGATGGTTGGAAGGAATGAGACATAATAAAGAAATAGAAAAGTTACAGGATGTGTTGTCATCCTTGGGATAGTATCATCAACTGAACTTCTTGACAACATAAGAAACATTTTGTAGAAACATGATCGCCTACGCCACTTGATTCATTGATTGAGTCGTACATGTGATGTCTGCTGTATATTACAATCATTAATTCATTGATTGATTCTTAGATGTGATGTCTGCTGTTTATTACAATCATTGATTCATTGATTTATTCTTATATGTGATGTCTGCTGCTTATTACAATCATTGATTCATTGATTGAGTCGTACATGTGATGTCTGCTGTTTATTACAATCATTAATTCATTGATTGAGTCGTACATGTGATGTCTGCTGTTTATTACAATCATTGATTCATTGATTGATTCTTATATGTGATGTCTGCTGTTTATTACAATCATTGATTCATTGATTGATTCTTATATGTGATGTCTGCTGTTTATTACAAACATTGATTTATTGATTGAGTCGTACATGTGATGTCTACTGTTTATTACAATCATTGATTCATTGATTCATTGATTGAGTCGTACATGTGATCATTTTTTTATGCTTTCATGTTCTCTTTGATTGAGTCTTATATGTTATTTCTGTTACATTAATTAATTCCTTGATTAAGTCATATATATTATGTATGTTACATTCATTAATTCATTGACTGAGTCTTATATGTGATGTCTGTTTATTAGGTTAATTAATTCATTGACTGAGTCTTATATGTGATGTCTGTTTATTAGGTTAATTAATTCATTGACTGAGTCTTATATGTGATGTCTGTTTATTAGGTTAATTAATTCATTGACTGAGTCTTATATGTGATGTCTGTTTATTAGGTTAATTAATTCATTGACTGAGTCTTATATGTGACGTTTGTTTATTATGTTCATGAATTCATTGATTTAGTCTTATATGTGATGTCTCAAACAACACACGTTGACTAAGCTTCTAGTACAGAAAGTCTTATTCTGATTTGCTTAATGAATGGTGTGTACCCACCTGCCCCCCCCCCCCACTCCCTATAATATGATTACCTAAAGCTATAGTTTGAACTCTTCACTCTCCCGTATCTACCTGACTTGATTCTTGATTAGAAACTGGCCTCACAGCACGTGGGGCATTCCCATAAGTGCTCCGCCCTCTATTCCAGCAGCTATTCGATTCGATGGTGTTTCTAGTCCAATGCTGCAGAAACACGTCGACATCAGGGCACAACTCTGGCCCTTGCGACAGGTTTATTTGTTGTTACGCCCACCCACGCCGTGCCTGTAACTAGTTCCAGCACAATGTCGGCCTGTTGGAACAACATGGTAACTGTTATCGAAGGTTACGACTACATGATTGAATATGAGTCTTATTTATTTTTCTGCAATGGTGAGGTTGTCCAGAACATGAATTCATAATAATAAATTTCAAAATCTTATCGGTGTGCAATTGTTTGAGATGAAGCCTAATACCCAAAGGTGATGGTTAAAAACACAATTGTATAGGCATATCGTCTGCTAATGATTTTTTTTCTATTACAAGGTGGTTGATCTATTGGACGTACAACTGGTGAAATCTTTAGACCTTCCTCATGCCAGTCAATATGGGATCTATCTATCAATCCTTATCCTGGCAGAGTCTTGGGGAATCCCCACGGATGCTTCAGCACACAGAGTCATCCAAAGATTTCGATCTTCAGCGATGTGGATCAGTGAGGGGCAATCGTGTCATGTCCATTCCTTGGTGTTGTCTGTCCATGTCTTTATGTGCCCTCCTCTGCTTCTCCCTCCAACGACGGTTCCCTGCAGTATTGTTTTTGAGAAGGAATTATGTCTGCATACTTGTCCAAACCATGCTAGTTTTCGTCGTTTCACTATTGAAATCAATGGTTCATATACACCTGCATACATTTATTTTTTATTTTTTATGCACAGATTTTTCTTATGGTCTCTATAGGAAATTCGTGAAATATGTGATACATGTGCGTACACGAAATGTATATCTTCCTCAAGCCAGCCAATAAAAGTTACACATACACGAAATGTAGTTTTTCAACTATAAAATATGGTTACTGAATATGTCAAGATTATTAGATCTCTGTCAACTAATACGGACAAATAGCACATTCGTATGTTAGCTGATATATGAATGAGCTTAACTGTTGAATTAAGCCCTGTATTGGCAGTAAAGTCATCGTCCGTCACGACGTATGCATAATATGCCCCCCCCCCCCAAAAAAAAATAATAATATTTTTGGAATAGTTATATATGAATGTTTTTATCGGCGTGGTACTCTTTTCTCTATCGTTTGATTTTTGGAGACTGGGTTTTTTTTTTTTTGTTTTGTTTTGTTTTTTACAAAATCTAAATGAAGAGATAAACTAAAGCGGTATCATTAATACTGAATATTTCATTGTAGAAAAGTTAATGAAGTGAAGATAAATATGAAAAATATACCTTATATTGGTAGCGTTCAAGACGTAGCCATCAACTCGGCATGTTTTGGGTGTAGTGTTTTTCTAGGCAATATAAATAGTTTGCAATTGCTTTCTGAACAGTCCGGATGCTCAATTGCCATTGGCGGGGATCGAACTCGGTACCTTGCCGCCACAGACGTGCTCTGTATCACTCCGCCACAGAGCTGGACAGAGCCGAACTATTTACCTTGCAAAATATGGGAAAACATTTTGTATTTACACAATTTTTAGAAAATAATTGCTTTTACAAATTTAAATGCATGCAGAATATCATACAAATCATATATCATTAAAAAAATTTCAGGGAAACATGGAAAAAATATCTGCCTTTAAAGGGAAATAACCGTGAAATTTGTGAACACACAAACAGCGAAGATATATGAGTCGAAATGGTTTGTTGTAACAAAAACTACACCGTGTAATATAGGGTTACAAATAGTTTTACTGAAGCTTGCCATAACTTCAGCTTCACCATCAACACAAATAAAAACAGAGGTCATGTTCAACTTGAAATTAATGGTTAGTGCAACATTTGGAAAAAAAGTTAGAAACGTATTGCACACAAGGGAAATAACAACTGTTAACACACTCATAGTCTACCAGACAACAGTAATACCAACACATCCTTATATCTGTGAAACATGGACAGTATTCGTCAGGCACGATAAGAGACTGAACAATTTTCACCTAAGCGTCTCCATAAGACAACATTCACTGGCGGGATAAAATAGCAGATGGTGATGTACTGATGAAATAGAAATCTGTAAGCATACACACAATGGTACAGTGCAAGTAAACGCCACCACATAGTCGAGTTATTTTTTCCTTGTCTATGTTTGTAAATTACATGTCATCATTTAATAATTTAAATATTAATTTATTTTAGGATTAGGGTTAAGATAGTTGTGTTTTAAATAACTAACCCTAACTCAAACCCTTATCATCACCGTGTGACATATTCTTTTCAGGACGTAATCTTATTTATGAGTCTTCTGAACACCTCGCGATCCTGGGCGAGTTGACCTGCCTCCTAAAGGGACATGTTTAAGCAGTCAGATAAATCCTTTCTCCATAGTCGTCTTGGACGGGCTCTTCCTCTGCTGCCGTTTACTCTGCTTTCAGCTATCAATCTTTCCATGCTGATATGTCTCTCTAGATGACCAAAAAAGTTCAGCTATCTTGTTATGATGTTATTTATAAGCCAGCTCGATGTTTCAATTATTTTTCTAGTATTTCGAATATTTCAATTATTAAATGATGAACACGAAATGTACAGACGTAGACACAGGAAATAATTTTAAATATGGTGGCGTCTACGTGTACTGTACCGAATTACTATATGGAGAATGCAGACTGTCTTCCACAAAGCAAGGGAACACAAGAAACGTTTTAAAGTCACGCATCGTTGGGGGGTCTTGCACAAGACAGATCCGACTGGCGTCGCTGTCTTAGGATAGGCGCTGCTGCAGAGAACCTCAGATATGATGACGTACAACACAAAAACGTGCTAGAAGAAAGGAAAGATCTGCTAAATATCCCACAGACTCTACCCACATATTCTAGGACATTCCAGGCATAAATTCAAGAACTCATTAGCCATAATCGGATACACTGCAGTCATCATAATCTTCATCGCAATCGTCACCCTAGTTGAGCTCAAAAGATCTTCGTCGACCAATACGAACGAACAGCACATCCGTGTGTTAAGTAATATATGAATGAGCTTAGTTGTTGAATTAAGCCTCGTATTGGCAGTGAAGTCGTCGCCACGACGTGTATTTGCTACATTTTAATTTTACAATCTAAATTTTCTAGTTCTCCCTTCACTTTGAACCCTAGTAATCAAGATTATGAATCCTACGCTCTGACCTGTGACCACATTATACTGTTATGTTATGTTCCTCCAGGGACATAGGCGGCGCATAGGGCAGGAACCATAGCTTTCCATTTGTCTTTGTGTTGCAAGGTCTTTCAATGATTATACTATTTATAACTATTTGTTAGCCGCATATACTATTATAGCCGCAACAATCAACCATAAAGGGTAAACTCTTCTGTTAAGTTAAGTTAAGTTAGCCGTCGGATCATCATCACTGCAAACTGGACACATCCATAGTTGCTCCGATCTCTCCTTGAGTGTATCCGCCATCACACTTCTGCTGACAGTACCGGTCCTATGCTGGTTGACCATCATTCTTCTGCGCCCTCCAAAATGTTCACCTCTAGCAACACCGCATCTCAATCCCTGATCTTTAATCCTAGCCATTGAAAAGGAATCATCACCCACATTAGTCTCACTCTCGCGTGTTATATCTCTTAAGGAGTTCAAAACGTCAGCGCGATCCATTGCCCCATCGCCCTTTGCCACAATCGCACACGATGCCAGTTGATCCGCTCTTTCATTGCCTCGAACGCCCACATGTCCCGGCACGAAAATAAATGTAACTGCTTTCAAGCTCGCATTTCTCAAGGCCTCAATCCACTGTTCGCGAACGAGACCCACTTGTACCTTCTTAATCATACTCATAGAGTCACTCAAGATGCAGACCTGCGTTATTTTCTGTGTGCGTAGCCACTCAAATGCCTTGGTCACCGCCACAGTCTCCATGGTCATACTACTCGTAGTGACCGCAAAGGCACCACTTTCCTCCTTGATCGTTTTACCTGCGCACTGAACTGTAAAGGCCCAAGCACTGCGAACATGCCTAATTAAAGATCCATCAGTGTATATAATCACATCCCCCTCTTTGGTATTCTCACTGATTAAAGCCTGCACTTCTTTCTCCACAGCTGTGGGACACCATTCTCTGCATTCCCTGCTAAGTGATATTACTACTTTCAAACAAGTTTCGAAATCTGTGGGTAGACCTATCCATTCCGCACCAGCTGCCACATCCTGTAATCTGCACACGCTTTGTATTACATCCTCAGCACGTCCCATCCACGACCTTCCTCTCTTGTGTCTGCTGCCTTTAACTTTCTGTATTTCGGAATGCAACGGGTGTTCCTTATCTGCATGTATTTGAAGGTACGCCCGTGCACGGCAATACTGTAATCTATGCTCAGCTGTTGGGCAGTCAAGTAGGTATCGCATAGCTCTTGTCGATGTGTCTCTTGTGCATCCCAGAATGATACGCATTGCTGCATTCTGGACTCTATCCAGTCTTTCGATCTGAGTTTGGCTAAGAGTCAGAATTGCCAGTGCATATTCCACCTCTAATATAACTCTTCTGTTTGTGTATGTAATATTAAGGTTATGTTTATTATTGTGTTCTGAACGATACCCAGCTGTCTGCAGCTGATCTCGAACCAGGTACGAGACCCGGTCTAATGATTATGATCTCATTGTCTTTCTATAAAAAAGACATAGCTGAAAAATGTTATATGTCTTTCCAGTTTCCCCATATGTACTTCTTTACTCATAACATAGAACGAGACCGTCGGAAATAATGACCTCTGTGCAGAAAGTAAACGAGACTTCATTCGTTACTTATTTGATTATTGTCGTGATTTTAGTCCCCCCCCCCCCGTGTTTTTCGGTTACTATGTATATACTTGGTATAGCGTGCCAAAAATAGACAAGGCCGATCAATGAAATGTACGAAAAGTAAAAAAAAAATAAGCATATCAGTTCATATTTACTTTCTGTACACAGGTCGGTTCTATCCCATATCCATAGCTGGCCAGTTTTTAATAATTGTCCGATCATAATATTTTGGTAGTTTGTGATGTCATCGTCGAATCCAATTGTTTTGCCGTTTGTGACGTCACTCAACCGGTTCATTTCTATTAGCAAAACGGCAGCTATATCAATGATAAACGTGCCTCTATCTCCCCTGAGACAGAGATGATTAAAGTTTAGAATAAAAGGGGAGAGGGGTGTTAGGATTAGAATTAGTTCTAAACGTACCCCTAAAACACCTCCCCCAGACTCTAGAATCCTTCCTTCTCCTCTTCGTGGTAATAAATCGTGGCATAATGTAATCTCTGCCAAAATTAGCCATTTTGTGTTTCTGGCTACACGGTCTGTAATGACGTAATTTCAATGACGTAGTGACAAATGTGCGCACTATTACACACTTGAAATGAACATGTGCATAATATGTAAGTTCGTCCACATTCCGTATACAGGCGAAATATGTGGTAGACACTAGATATGGATCTTGAACACAAGTCTTTACTGGAGCCTGATCATGCATAGAAGCACACCACCTGCCGTGAATGTTGCTTAGATCAAGTGACCTAGTAGCTCCTGCGAGGATCCATAGATCTCTAAATAGAAGGATATAGTGTCTACTAAGGATTTTTTTACATTGTCAAGACAACGGTTGGTTTCAGGGACAAACATTGCTGGAAGTTCACTTACAGCATAGACTTAAAAAAAACTATATTGGTGAAAATGATCACCGGAAGATATAACTATTGAGACACGTTTTCACGAGTACGCTCAAAAATGCATAAAATAACAGGTAACAATATAAACAAACTCCAAAAAATGTTTAAGTGCTCACAACCAACCCTTGCGGTGACGTCATAAATCGTGCAGAATATTACTGTATCTAGACACGACCAGGCTCCAGTAAAGACCTGTGTACAGAAAGTAAACATGACCTAGAAGGCTGATTTTTTTTTATATTTTTGTTGGTCGGCTTTGGCCTATTTTGGCATGTGACTCCAAGTATATAAATAGTGACCAGCGAAAAACAGGACAATAATAAGAAACATAATGAATTCTTCTTCTTCTTCTTTCGTTCGCTAATAATGTCTATATCTGCAGTGTTGTTTCTTGTATAAATTGGACAGTGTTTTCCATTTCTTGTTTTGTACCATAAAGTTTAACATTCATTGGTGTATCAGAAGGCCAGTATGTGCATCTTAATGTGTCATAGTTTGCACATTCTTGAAGGATATGTTCTGAAGTCTGGTTGACTTGTCCACAATTACACTTTGCTGTTGTGCCAATTTTAAATTTTGTATACATATGGCTGTTTAGTCTATTGTGTCCAGTTCTCAGTCGAAATATGATGACCTGTTCTTGTCTGTTAAGTAGGTGGTAGTCGTCCCGTGGAGGTAAGTTAGGCTTTTGTTGTGTCTTTATCATGGATTTCTTTTGGTGATAGCTGATTGGTACATCCGGTTGCTGCATGTTAGCACCTTCCTTGGCGAGTTGATCAGCTCTCTCATTTCCTGCTATTCCACAGTGTGATGGAATCCATTGCAGTATAACTCTACACCTATTTTGTACTATGGACAATACCTCTTTTAACTCTGAAAGTTTATTGGACTGTAATGCCTCTAGCACTGACCTTGCATCTGTAAGTATTACAACAGGGTGTGAGGTCCTGTCCAATGTTAACAGTTTCTCTGCAGCTGTATAAATAGCCTTGACTTCAGAGTCATAGTTGTTGCAGTAATTCCCTGTTGGTATACAAGTGGTATCAGTGGTGCCATCTGGGTATTCTACATATACACCACTTCCTCCATTTTTTACTGCATTCTGTGCTGATCCATCTGTATATACTCTGGTCCATAGATCACTTGGGTAAACATCATCAAGGAAACTGAGAGCTGCTACTCTTTTCTGCAGATTATTCTGATGTTCATCCCCATGCACACCTGCTACTGTTGTTTGGATGGTCACTGGTAGGCATGTCCGTTTTTCCCATGGGGTGTGTTTGTTCTGGTTGAGATGTCAGTGGTATTGTTACCTCTGGTAGATCCGATACCTGTCTACGTAGACGCTTGGCCTGGTGTATGAAGCTGCTTCTTTTAAGCCGTCCTTGTGATAGATTCTGGAATCTTTCCTTCATTGGGTGACTATGGTGGGAAAGAAACTTTTCTTCATGAATTATAATTTTAGTATCTCTACGCTCTTTCAATGACTGCATCCCTTCGATATTCTGCATTTCTATAATTGGTGTGGATCTCATTGTGCCTGTAATGATTCTAAGTGCTTGGTTCTGTACTCTATCTAGGTTTTGTAGTGTAGTGTTTGATGATGAACTCCATGCTGTAGAACCATATTCCAAGTGTGGTCGAATGGCTTGTTGGTATACATTTTTTAGAATTCTTTCATTAGCTCCCCAAGTTGTCCCACTCCGTTTTCTTAGTATAGCTATCTTCCTTCTAGCCTTTGTTTCTGCTTTGCTGATATGATGTTTCCATGTCATTTTGGCATCAAATGTTACACCAAGATATGTGGGTTGGTCATCTACCTTTAAGATAGTTTTATTTACATAGATGTTTCCTGCTCTTTGTTTTGGTGAAAGTGTAAAAAGGGTTGTTACTGACTTCTCTATATTGATACTTACACACTATGTGTCAGCCCAATTAGTCAAAATGTCCATGGCTCTCTGAAGCATTTTTGTGGTAACCATGGCGCTCTCATGTGTGCACCACAGAACCAAGTCATCTGCATATAGTGCTGCCTTAGTTCCACAGGGTATTTCTTCAATTAGATCATTGATAAATATGAGAAAAAGAGTGGGTGATAGAACTCCTCCTTGAGGCACCCCATGGCGTAGTAATACTTTCCTACTTTTTTTGCCATTTACTTGTACTCTGGCTCTTCTATTGTGAAGAAAGGCTTTCGTCCATCTATACATATTTCCACATATCTTGTAGTTTCTCATTTTTTGAAGCAATCCTTCTTTCCATACTTTATCAAAGGCCTTCTGTAAATCAATCCATGCCACTAAAACTGATTTTTTGTCTTGGAAAGCATCCTCAATTTCCTGTGAGAGGTATGTGGTTTGATCCTCTGTGGAGTAGCATTGCCTGAAACCTGCGTGCTGTGGTGCAAGGAATTTTCTACTTTCCAGGTGAAATTTTAGTCTTAGGTTTATGATGCGCTCCATTGTTTTGCACAGGCAACTTGTAAGACTAATTGGTCTGTAGCTAGTTGGTGTTGTTCCATCTTTTCCAGGTTTAAGCAAAGGGACCATAATTGATTCTCTCCAGATTTGTGGTATTTTCCCAGTAGTCCAGCTAATATTTAGGATGTCCAATAGTTTCCTTCTGGCTGTTGATCCTAGATTCTTTATCAATTCATTTGATATTTCATCAATTCCTGGGGACTTATTTAGCTTTAGTTTAGAGACTGCTAATTCCAATTCACTATATGTGAACAATGTATCCATAATTTCATCTGCACTGTTTTCATCACTGATGCTAGTCTGGGCATGTTCCAATTTACTTTTTTGGTTGCTCCGCACTGTATGCTGTTTCTCTGGACTAATTTCAATATTGCAGTCTTGAGCAAATATCCTAGCGAAATTATCTACTGCTTGCTTTCCTGTAATCATTTTGCCATTCTGTACGAGTGTTATGTTTGTGCTTCTTCCTGTTCCCTCATCATTTAGTTGTTTGACCAGTTTCCACAGTTTTCTTCCATCCTTTTCAAAATTTAAGGATTCCGTTTTCTCTTTCCAGCTCTTTCTTCTAGCTTCTAGTTTGGCTCTTTGGAATTTAGCTTTTGCGTGTTGATGTTTGTTGTGATGTTCCTGGCTTGGGTTATTTTCCACTTCCGTCCGTGCTTTTTCTAATTCCTCTTGCAGCAGTTCTAGTTGTTCACTCCAGTATGGCTTGTATTGTTTGCGTGCTCCTCTTGGTATTGCTTCCTTGGCAGCTTGATGAATACATTTATTGAACTCTTTGACTATGGCGTTTATGTCTTTTCCTTCCATGTCTATTTGTCCAGCTAAAACACTAATGTGGTGTTTAAATAGTCCCCAATTTGCTTTTTTATAATTCCATCTTGGAAGGCTACATGCATTTCCTGTGAGTTCATTTTTAATACTAAGGAGGACTGGTCGATGGTCGCTACCTCCAAGTTGCTTCCCCACTGTTCTATTGATTTCCCAGTTTAGGTCTGCTGAGTACAATGCCAAGTCTGGCGTGGAAGTGGTTTGCCATGCTCTTGAGTAGTATGTTGGAGGATCTTTTGGCTTATTAAGCAATAGAAGACATTTATCGTCTTGCCAGCTTTCAAGTTATTCTCCTCTTTTATCCATGTGGTCATAACCCCAGCTTTGTGAGTGACTATTAAAATCTCCACATACTATCAGTCTTCCTCTGTACGGTATTGTGTCCAGGGAAAGGGACTGGTCATTTGGACAATAATAATTTAGTAGGTTGAAGTCTGTGTTCTTGGTCTTTAGTTGAAGGACCTGATATTCTGCTCCTTCCATGTATAGCTCAGTTTGATGTGCGCTGATATTATTTTTGACTAGGGTTAGTATACCTCCTTTTCTTCTGTCTATTCGATCAGCTCTAAAGCACTGATAACCTGCAATTTTAAAGGCTACATCTTTGCTGAGGTGTGTCTCTTGTATGCAACAAATGCTGACCTGTTCCTTGTGAAGGGTGTTTTCTAATTCTAATTTCTTGCTAAAGCCATCTTTTTTGCTATTTACACCCTCAGCATTCCAGTGCATTATTGTAAGTGATGTCTCATTGGTTGGTAATATTTGTTGGTCAGTGATATTACTCTTGTGCCTCCTGGCTCCACAAGGCAATCGAAGAGGACCTCCAGTCGTATGGGGTGGGCCCTTTCGAGGTATAGGGCCCGGTGCTACTCCTGCCTGGTGAGTCGTCACAGGGTTAGCACCATAACAGGGTAATGCAGATATAGACATTCATGTGCGATAATGCATGACATTCTGATTGTTGCGGTGCGCCTTCTGGCCAAATGTCGCTGACTTCAGCACCTTTACTTGCTAGGCAAGACTGTGGTCCTGCCCGAATGTGGGAGGGCCCGGCCAGTCTTAGTTTCCAGCCTCTGCTGGCTGGACCAAGCCCCATCTCCACGCCAAGGAGCTGGCCTCGATGGGGACATAATGAATGAATTCTTATTAACATTCTGTACAGAGATATTTACTGCCCACGGTCTCGGTATAATTGTTTATATAGATCTTTCTTTCGCAATTAGAAAACCTCTGTACATAATTAATTAGGACGCCATTCGTTACGTTCTTAATTATTGTCGTGATGTTTATTGGTCACCATGTGCATACTTGGAGTCGTATGTAAAAAAAAAGTCAAGGTGACTCCATGTATATAAACAGTGACCAAATAAAATCACGGCAATAATTTTAATCGTAACGAATGAGTCCTAATCAACTCTGTACAGAGGTCTTATAATCAGACTAAGGTCACGGTTTGTTCTCACAACCAGTCCTTGCTTTGACGTCATAAATCGCCTAGAATAGAATCGTATCAGAGATCATTGGGAACTCTGAATAAAAATGTGTGTGTAAATAAGTTGGGATTCGAACTGGAACCAACTACATTGTGAATACATGCAATTTGTTTTTCAATAACGCCACCGAAATCTCCACCACAGTCACAACGCGTGGTAATAATAATAGAATTTTGAAATTAAAACACTGATTTAAGGAAACTACCCAGAACCTAACACAACCCTCGCTCCCCAGCGTGATCACAGACCACTACACAACATCCTCAAATCGACAACCACGTGAATTTTCAAGAAGGGAGTAATATTTGAAGAGGGAACCGGTCTGTGATGCGAAATAGAAACTCGTTGAGTTTAGGAGAGTGGCTACACTTCCGTCCGTGTTGCTTTCGGGCAGTACGCGAAAGAGCTCTCATGGGCGTTTGCATAATGTATTGCTGTGTGTTTGTCAGAGATCTGATCCTGAGATTTGAACAGAGGTTCAAAGGCGATTAGATTTCAGGTTTCATTTTCGCCAATAGCAGTTTGTTTTTGGATTCCTGTGAATTATTTTGTTGCATTACATAATATTTAAAATTTGTGATGTGCTGCGATTTACGTTTTCTGGAATACTCATTGTTGCAATTCGTCTAGGTTCATATTTGTAAATGTACCGATGTCAATGTTGTATACATTACTATGCCGAATTGATTTTGACAAGGATGCCGTAATATCGATACTGTGTTTAAATAATTTCTTTCAGTGTCTGAAATATCAACGGTCCTCAAACTGTTTGTGTGGATGGGTACTAACCAAGATATGATCACATCGTACTACATCCTAGATATATTATAATAGCAGCACCGATAATTAAAATTATGGGAACCTTGACACGATATACCCCTTACTTTTATTTAGCTTCTTCTTCTTTCGTTCACTTGAAACATGTCTATATCTGTAATTCTGTCTCCTTAATAAAACTCACTGTCTTTTGTAGTTCATACAGTGTCCCATAGAGCTTTGATTCCAGTGTTGTTTCCTCTGGCCAATATGTCTGCCTCAGCGTTTCATGCTCAGAACACTCATGAAGTATATGTTTGGCACTCTGTGCTGCCATGTACACATGGCCATGTTGCCAATCTTCAACTTTCTATACATGTGACTGCGGAGTCGGTTGTGTCCTGTTCTGAGACATAGAATTATAACTTGTTCTGATCTGTTCATAATATGATAGTCATCTTGTGTTGGCGTTTGTGACTTTCTTATTGACTTGATCATCTGTATTTTTTTCTGATGGTAGGTGATTGGTATATCTTTTATTTAGCTAAACTAACTTCATTTCGGTTGCACTTTGTATTGCTTATGTCGCTTTCGTCCTTGGCGACCGCACCTTCCTAGTTTCAGCGCTGTGTAATAGATATCCACTATTTTGTTAACTCCTGGTCTGAATCCGATAAGGTATTATCACCACATCAACTCGATAGTTGTATGCACACACTACATAATCGAACTGCAGAAAAAATGTAATCCAACATGCGAAACTTGAAACAGGGTACTGACGTTTTACTAATCACGGGCAACACACATAATACCATACACAAATCGACGTTTCGACCAAAAAGTCTTTATCAATAACATATTTACAACATAATATGATCAGTAAGATAGGAACTGCCTACGTTCGCACGACAGTGACAGAGCGAAATATAGACACTGGAAGAGTCAGTTATCCAGTTTACAATATTTCTACATCAATTGTTCATTGTAATATATCTCTGACTTACTGTTGTCTCTTCTCTAAATGAGATAAAGTACCCCATCTCCGTAACAGTTTGTAATATATCTCCAACATGTTCTGTTTCTTATCAATCTGAAGATGACACTTGATCTGATCTAGACAATTAATAGTGTTAAAAATGTTTCACTTTTGGATATAATAAGGACTGGAATTGATATTTATGGGTGGAATGCCAGATGGGTACATGGATAAATGGATTAAATGGTGTGGATAAAAAACATACATTATATATCTGCCTATATCCATATCGCCATTTATTTCCAGGATCCGAAACGAGAGTAAAGAATAGCAACACTGTTTTACCTTAAATGCATGTCGTAGGAGGCGACTAACGAGGTTTTGGAGTGGAGTTGGTTATCCTATTCCTTATAAGATCAAAGTGACGTTGAAGCTATGATGAAGTCGGATGTGTCACATCAAAAGGCACAGATACCGCAGTTAAGCTGTAAACGATGATACAATAAAGTCCGTTCTCTGGACACCATCCTACTAATCTGCACAGACACAGAAGAAGAAGGTAGCTAGAAAGTTGCAACTCTCAGCAATATGCAAGTGTTTGAGAAGTTGCAACTCTCAGCAATATGCAAGTGTTTGAGAAGTTGCAACTCTCATCAATATGCAATTGTTTGAAAAGTTGCAACTCTCAGCAATATGCAAGTGTTTGAGAAGTTGCAACTCTCAGCAATATGCAAGTGTTTGAGAAGTTGCAACTCTCAGCAATATGCAAGTGTTTGAGAAGTTGCAACTCTCAGCAATATGCAATTGTTTGAGAAGTTGCAACTCTCAGCAATATGCAATTGTTTGAGAAGCTCATTCAGAGAGAGCCACTGTATGTATGTAGAATTTATGTTCTACCAATTTGTATGTGGACATCCAATCATGTGAAAGCTTGTAGTTAGTTACTTTGTATGCAAACATTCAGTCATGCAAAATCTTGTAATCATTTTGTATGTAGACATAAATCACATGGAAGCTTGTAACCAGTTTGTGTGCAGACCTCCACTCATATGAAAGCTTGTAGCCAGTTTGTATGCAGACATCCAATCACATGAAAGCTTGTAACCAGTTTGTATGCAGACATCCAATCACATGAAAGCTTGTAACCAGTTTGTATGCAGACATCCAATCACATGAAAGCTTGTAACCAGTTTGTATGCAGACATCCAATCACATGAAAGCTTGTAACCAGTTTGTATGCAGACATCCAATCACATGAAAGCTTGTAACCAGTTTGTATGCAGACATCCAATCACATGAAAGCTTGTAACCAGTTTGTATGCAGACATCCAATCACATGAAAGCTTGTAACCAGTTTGTATGCAGACATCCAATCACATGAAAGCTTGTAACCAGTTTGTATGCAGACATCCAATCACATGAAAGCATTATCTAGTTGGAGATATAGTATCAATGTTGATCGCGTCCGTGTGTATATTTTTTATGCCTGAATGCATTCAATATGGTCAGACAGACAAACAGATCGACAGACATATAGAAGGCTGGACAGGCGAATGGATAGACATAAAAAAAATGGGTGGATGAGTTGATAGATAGACAGAAATAAAGAAATGGATAGACAAATATATGGATAAATGGGCGGATAGACAGACATATTGAAGGGTAAATGGATAGATAGACATAGATGAGTGGATGGTTGGTTGCATAGAGAGACATATACACGTTTGGATGGACGGATGGAGAGGCAGGCATATGATTGGTCAATGGGCGGATGGATGGACAGGCAGACAGATGGAAGAAAGGTGCGGATGGAGAGACAGACATATGAAGGGTCGATGGGTGCATGGATTGACAGGCAGACAGATGGAAGGAAGGATGGGCAGATGGATAGAAAGATAGACAGAATTATGGATGACGGATAGATTGACAGACATAAATATAAAAAGATAGATAGGTGAATGAATAGACAGAAAAGGCATATAGAAGGATAGACGGGCGGGTGGATAGACATACAGGCATATAGAAGGATGGATGAACGAATGTAGGTATTTATAAATTTCACACATACATATCGAGGTTTCGACCAAAGGGCTTTTTATCAAGGTTACATACACATATACATCCAAATATGATGAGCAGTGACGACACAATTGGCACAACTATATCCTACATAAAGTCAACGTAACCCAGAAGCTATGCTGCGTCGGATGTGTCAAACCAAAAGATGTACATATCGCAGCAATGCTGTAAACTATGACACGATGCATTCCGTTCTACAGATTACATCCTGCTAAATAGTAATTGTTTGAGTACCAACGCAGAAAAAGAAGAAGAAGTCAAACGAGTCATTTTCGAAGATCACTATCTCATTAGGAACTATGTCTTATATTGTTGTACCACGTCCTTCTTTAGAATAATCTTGCGTGCTGATCTCACTTATCGTGGCTGATTATTAGTCGCTTTGCATATACTTTGTCAGGTTAGCCAATGAGAAGTACGGAACATGTTAGCCAATAAGAAGTACGGAGCATGTTAGCCAATGAGAAGTACGGAACATGTTAGCCAATGAGAAGTACGGAACATGTTAGCCAATGAGAAGTACGGAACATGTTAGCCAATGAGAAGTACGGAACATGTTAGCCAATGAGAAGTACGGAACATGTTAGCCAATGAGAAGTACGGAACATGTTAGCCAATGAGAAGTACGGAACATGTTAGCCAATGAGAAGTGCGGAACATGTTAGCCAATGAGAAGTACGGAACATGTTAGCCAATGAGAAGTACGGAACATGTTAGCCAATGAGAAGTACGGAACATGTTAGCCAATGAGAAGTACGGAACATGTCGGACAAGAAAATATAAGCGAACCTGCGTGAAATTAGTACGAATCACTATTCCAGAGAAATGGAATGGTATAAACGAGACTCATACATTTTCCAGCTATACACGTGAACAGTGGTTCAAGTACTAGACATAGTGGTAACCATATCTTGACAACCGACTCTTTTTGTAAAGATATAGTATGCCATTATATAACCAGAGGACCGTGGATAGACGCACAATGAAAGAGGATAAAATAGTCAATTTATCATTGATGATATTCGGAACAAATCTGTGTGACATAGACAACTGTTCTTAGAGTTCACAGAGAACACAAGAGACAGAGACAGTTACAGTAGAAAAGAAAAACTTTGTTGAAATAAACTTTTCTTGATTTTCGATTATGAGCTTGCATCGCTGCACATGGGGCATCCCCATAAAAGGCATATTATCATTATTTCTGTGCATTTTTTTGGTCGGTTTTGGCTATTTTTGGCATTTGACTCCAGTATATAAATATTGATCAACTAAAATCACAACAATAATTTTTTTTTAAACAAACGAGTGACGGCTTGTTTAATTTCTGTATAAAGATTTTTACTGTGATCTCTACTGTGGCTACTGCAAAAGTACGGCTACTTCTAAGAGTAGCACGGCCGAACACCCCATGACCGCATGCAGTAGAGGAGATTAAGCGAACGACAGAAGAAAACAGTTTTTCTATCAAATAAAGTCATATTTTCTTCATATGCACACATTAAGTGCATACATTCACCATATTATATATATATATACACACACATTAAGTGCATACATTCACCATATGTTTTATATATATATACACACACATTAAGTGCATACACTCACCATATGTTTTATATATATACACACACATTAAGTGCATACATTCACCATATTTTTTATATATATACACACACATTAAGTGCATACATTCACCATATGTTTTATATATATATACGCACACATTAAGTGCATACATTCACCATATTTTTTATATATATACGCACACATTAAGTGCATAAACTTACCATTTTTTTCCTTATACGCACACATTAAGTGCATAAACTTACCATTTTTTTCTTATACGCACACATTAAGTGCATAAACTTACCATTTTTTTCTTTATACGCACACATTAAGTGCATAAACTTACCATTTTGTCCTTATACGCACACATTAAATGCATAAACTTACCATTTTTTCTTTATACGCACACATTAAGTGCATAAACTTACCATTTTTTTCTTTATACGCACACATTAAGTGCATAAATTCACCATATTTTTTATATATATACACACACATTAAGTGCATAAACTTACCATTTTTTCCTTATACGCACACATTAAGTGCATAAACTTACCATTTTTTTCTTTATTCGCACACATTAAGTGCATAAACTTACCATTTTTTCCTTATACGCACACATTAAGTGCATAAACTTACCATTTTTTCCTTATACGCACACATTAAGTGCATAAACTTACCATTTTGTCCACTTACGCACACATTAAGTGCACAAATTCTTTATCCAAATTTCTTCCTTCTGTCACCTGATAACAAAATCATAAACTTGTGGAAAAAAATCAATTATTCTATTAATTCTTATATCAAAATCTCATATTATACATTAATAATAAGTTATATATTTTTTTTCTAGACAACAGAAGACAAGTTCCTGAAAGGTGTCAACAGTTACGTTCTACTCCAATCTTTTAACAAGTCGTACAGAACAGACGATTGTACAAATGTCCAGATTTTTTCAGTGCTAACCGACATGGGCAAAATAAACAAAAGGATTAATATGTGTACTCGTTAATCAGGACATCTCTTGCAAATACTCAAATCTGTTGTTTTTACACATACATCTTGGAGATTTAAAAAAAAAACAACATATTTTCACCACATCTCGATAACTGCACTCGCAAATATATTATGCTTCCAGCAAGTTCATGGATGATTTCGTCTAAATTTCTGCAATGTTTTTCCATCGTCATATTGGATAATGAAGACATGGACGGCATTATATGATGTTTGGCTATTTCATAGTTTAAAAAGGTTAGTAGATGATGTTTGGTTGTTTAATACTTACAAAAGGTGAGTAGATAATGTTTGGTTGTTTAATACTTACAAAAGGTGAGTAGATGATGTTTGGTTGTTTAATACTTACAAAAGGTGAGTAAATGATGTTTGGTTGTTTAATACTTACAAAAGGTGAGTAGATGATGTTTGGTTATTTAATACTTACAAATGGTGAGTAGATGATGTTTGGTTGTTTAATACTTACAAAAGGTGAGTAGATGATGTTTGGTTGTTTAATACTTACAAAAGGTGAGTAGATAATGTTTGGTTGTTTAATACTTACAAAAGGTGAGTAGATAATGTTTGGTTGTTTAATACTTACAAAAGGTGAGTAGATAATGTTTGGTTGTTTAATACTTACAAAAGGTGAGTAGATGATGTTTGGTTGTTTAATACTTACAAAAGGTGAGTAGATGATGTTTGGTTGTTTAATACTTATAAAAGATCAGTATTTGATGTCATCATTAATGTTGTTACTTTGACTAGCAGTCAGAACTGTATCAACTTCTAGTTGATGGCGAAGTATACACGAAAATTTTGTATTTACATTACGCTTTTCGAATTTTACAACATAAAGGTAAATCTGTAGGAAGTGCCATGTGGGAGGTCTCCTGTATACAGGTCTCTTGTATGAGGTCCCCTGATGAAGATATTTTAGGCACGAATCATAATATAAAGACTACAGCTGAAGTAAAACAAATGCCAGCTCAAGTGGCCACGGGACCTCAAAGAGAGTCTGCGTAATACAGTTGAATATACGCATAAATATGCTGTGTAATATGACCTTGTCATTAGAGGTGAGAAAGAGAGTTCTGCAGTGCTATATAACCCCTATACTAACATATGGGTGCGAGTCTTGGACAATAAACAAACTGGAAAGTGGGAGATTGGAGGCAACAGAGATGTGGTTCTACAGAAGAATGCTGAGAATACCATGGACTGCCAGAAAAACTAATGTAGAGGTGTTAAAAGAGTTAAATGCGAAACGGACCTTAATCAACAATATAAGAAAAAGGCAATCTTCTTTTTTTGGCCACTTCATGAGACAGGCAGGTTTAGAGAACATAATCACAACAGGCAAGATTGAAGGCACCAGAGACAGAGGGCGACAACGTGAGAAAATATTAGACAGTTTGACAACCTGGCACGGCAAAGAAACAACAACGACTTTGATACATAATACTGTGGACAGAGAGCTGTGGAGAGCCATGACCGCCTACGCCACCCGGCATGGCATCTGATGATGATGATGATACGCATCAAAAGGTTGTTGTTGTTATGTGACATATTCTTTCCAAAACACTGTATTCCCTATGAATTTCTTGAAATCTGTCCGGTTTCGGGAGAGTTTTCCTGCTTCCTCCGCCGGCATGGATTCTTGGATATCTCTTATCCAACAACGTCACGGACGACCTTTGCCTCCACTCCCTCTAGCAATACTCTTTCTGTACCACTATGTTTCTTTACATGGCCGAAAAAACCTAAACTCCTTCTCAAAATGGTGTTTAGAAGAATGCCTGTCAAACGGTAGACAATCAAAATGGCAATGTAATTGTAGAGCACAGCCACTAAAGCAGAACGGTAATATGACCTACTAATACTCCTCTGGACAAACAAGTTTTCGAAAGCCTGTAATGGCTTAAAGCAAACCACTTTATACATGATCAGTAATTTGGACATCATGCATAGAAAATGCATCGCCGAAGAAGAAGAAGAAGAAGGATATAATATTAACATACCCTGAACGAATTGATAGGTAGATAGCTATTCAATCTACCTCTCTTTTTGGAGAGGCGCGGACATTTTAACCAGCGGACAGCAAAGTCCAATTACGTTATATTGGTTGTTTGTTTGAGAACCCCAGGAATTTCGAACGGTTAGCTATTACTTTCTGTGTGCAATGGAGAGTTTTCTGAGCTTTCTTTCATACCCAAGAGACTTCACCTTTCGGCTTGGTGCAATGCATATTGGAGGAGCCTTCTACTCAGAGGGGGACAAGAGACGGCGAGCTGATAGTTTTCTTGGGTCACTCATTGTTTGTCTATCCTCTGACGAGGTGTTCTCACAGCCAGCGAGCTGTTCCTCGTGTAGGAAGTTCATTCCATTACCACCCTTTGTGTCACTAGGTCCCAAATCTAATTTCTTTCGTATGAGCCGTGTTGGGCAACGGCGACGGTCGAATTAGACTCAGCGTTGATACACCTTTCTAGACGAGCTGCTGCTGTGCCAAGCACGTCGGGGAGTCTGGATTTGACCTGCGTATTTCTCACACTCTCGCCTCATCAGTTTGAGATGGCTTTCCAATACATCGCCAGGCACCGTCTTTGTATTTTGACTCTTCGCTATTGCGTAAATTACCCAAAGAGGTAGTTAGGTAGGTAAAATACGAGTCTCGGACGAAAAGCTTCGCAGTTGGCCCTTGGGTACTGAACTCAATTCTCTCTGTATTAGCAACGTTGGGCAACATTCTCTCTGTTAGGCAATGGCGACAGTCGAGTTTGGCTAGGTTTGCAATGTCGCTAGAGACTTGTGCCCCCCTCTACGTTGTCCACAGAGTCCACATTCCGAATATCAACACTGTTTCGATCAGACATTAGAACAATGCGCTCTGACATTTGTTCAATGCTTGCCCTGTGTGCAGTGGGGGGCTGTATTCAAAACTTTCTTCAATGCCCAGGAGTGTATGTTCAAGTTGGCGTATCCATTACCTGAACCATGACTCCTATGTTGATGAAACATGCATGATCAGCATGAACAGCACTTACGCCAGTCGGCCTCGTGCTTGACCATCGTTGCCACGTTGCCACTGAATTGACTCACGTACACTACGCTGCCCTCTAGCGTGTGTTACCGTTTCCAGATTCTGTGTGCACTCGTAATATCACCGTATATTTGGGACATTGACATTAGTCGCCCCTTCAATGTTTCTGCCTATTTTGCCGGCCAAGTCGGAATGCACAAATGCCATGCATGTGTTAATGTAATGGCGTAGATGTTTCGAATATATTTCCTGTCTCCCAGCACACAGTTCTCATTCCATCTACAGCATCTACATACACGGACACGAACCTAAAAGTGTTAGGTAGGAATACAGCAAGAGCAGTTATATTTGTTTCCAGTGTGCATCACGAGGAGGCATTTTTAGGATCTTGGTTATCTGCTAACCCTGGATCCGCACGAGAGCAATACGAGACCCTTTACATCTCCCTCAATTAGGTTATATCAGGACTCCCTTACATAAAATATTAGAGGTAAGAAAGACCCCAATTAGGTTATATCAGGACTCACTTATATAAAATATTAGAGGTAAGAAAGACCCCAATTAGGTTATATCAGGACTCCCTTATATAAAATATTAGAGGTAAGAAAGATCCCAATTACGTTATATCAGGACTCCCTTATATAAAATATTAGAGGTAAGAAAGATCCCAATTACGTTATACCAGGACTCCCTTATATAAAATATTAGAGGTAAGAAAGACCCCAATTAGGTTATATCAGGACTCCCTTACATAAAATATTAGAGGTAAGAAATACCCCAATTAGGTTATATCAGGACGCCGTTATATAAAATATTAGAGGTAAGAAAGACCCCAATTAATTGATATTGTAACTGAACAAATTTGGAGAAAAGGTTTTTGTTTATAATTAGTGCCTACCTATGTATTTTTTATAGTTAATTAATGTAACGATTATATCAATAATTAATCAATAATTAATTTACTTATTTTTTTTGGGGTTAGGCGTTAGGGTTAGTTATGTTTCACATAACTAATCATAACCGTAACTCTAAATTTATTTATATTTAAATTAATAAATGATAAAATTAAACTAATAAACATAGGCAAGGGAAATAACCACATAGGCAGGCACTAATTCCAAACCAGTTCGGGAGAAATCTAAACAAAAAGATATACAATGGAGTCTGGAGAAAGCACAGACGTGAAAAATTGGCAGGATGTTTACTGATAAGGGATCAGTGTTGCACAGGGGTTATCATATCCGTATTGTATTTATAATTCCGCAGACTCGTTACCGGCATGCGACATTTTGTTTACTAGTGCATTTTTGTATATTGGAGATTATCACTTGAAGCTACGGCGTATTGTGTTATGATCTGTATACTAGGCAGACGACGCGCTGATATAACGACGCACACATATATAGAAACTCAGCTACGCGCTGATATTACGACGCACACATATATAGAAACTCAGCTACGCGCTTATATTACGACGCACACATATGTAGAAACTCAGCTACACGCTGATATAACGACGCACACATATGTAGAAACTCAGCTACGCGCTGATATAACGACGCACACATATGTAGAAACTCAGCTACGCGCTTATATTACGACGCACACATATGTAGAAACTCAGCTACGCGCTGATATAACGACGCACACATATGTAGAAACTCAGCTACGCGCTTATATTACGACGCACACATATGTAGAAACTCCGCGCTGATATGAGAGACGATTGGGGGGAAACAGTACAATAACATATTCGTAATTTGAACCTGTTTTAGCAGTGTTACTTCGTATGCTACTGCTGCTGCCGCTCCTTCTCCTGCTGCTGCTGCTGCTACTACTACTACTACTACTACTACTACTACTACTACTACTACTAATACAATTGCGGTTTTTCAAGAAGACATTCATTAAACAATTCCCTCAACTAGTATCATATAGCCTTCATTTTTGCAGTCTTCATGATTCCCATTTTACAGATCTCATACATAACATTTATCCCATCACCAACTCAGTGTATCTTCCATTATTCCCATCACCAACTCAGTGTATCTTCCATTATTCCCATCACCAACTCAGTGTATCTTCCATTATTCCATCACCAACTCAGTGTATCTTCCATTATTCCCATCACCAACTCAGTGTATCTTCCATTATTCCCATCACAAACTCAGTGTATCTTCCATTATTCCCATCACCAACTCAGTGTATCTTCCACTATTCCCATCACCACCTCAGTGTATCTTCCACTATTCCCATCACCAACTCAGTGTATCTTCCATTATTCCCATCACCAACTCAGTGTATCTTCCATTATTCCCATCACCAACTCAGTGTATCTTCCATTATTCCCATCACCAACACAGTGTATATTCCATTATTCCCATCACCAACTCAGTGTATCTTCCATTATTCCCATCACCAACTCAGTGTATCTTCCATTATTCCCATCACCAACTCAGTGTATCTTCCATTATTCCCATCACAAACTCAGTGTATCTTCCATTATTCCCATCACAAACTCAGTGTATCTTCCATTATTCCAATCACCAACTCAGTGTATCTTCCATTATTCCCATCACCAACTCAGTGTGTCTTCCTTTATTTTCTCAATGAACAGTGTTCATATTTCATTATCTCTGCGATCAACATTGTGTATCTTCCATTATTCTCTCGATGAACAAGGTGTATCTTCCATTTTCCTCTCAAAGAACAGTGTATATCTTCCATTATTCCATCGAAGAAGTGTATATCTTTCATTATTCGAACTATAAATAACAAAAATGGTAGCACATTATATTCAGGACATAGCCATCATCATTTTTATGGATGTATTGATTTCTAGACAATATAGATACGTTGAGTAGTTTGCCATTGATTTTTTCACGACTAATAATTTAAGTTTAATTATTCTATTCACCAACATATTGTATCTTCCATTATTTCTTTCTCCAATAGTTTGAATGTTTAATTATTCCAATATCCAAAAATGTGTATCTTTGTTAATTTACATCACTTAACAGTGCGTATCTTCTATTTCCATGTTAATAGCCTGTGTCGTCAGCTATATTCGTCAACAATATTCTGCATCTTTCTTTATTCTCTTCACAAACATAGTACATCTTTCATTAGTCCCATCTCAACATAAAACATCTGTTTTTTCTTCACCAACATCACCAACAATGTGTATCTTTCACTACTCAGATCACCAGCTCCGAGTATCATTCACTATTTCCATCACAAACAATGTGTATCCATAACTACTTCCATCACAAACAATGTGTATCCATAACTACTTCCATCACAAACAATGTGTATCCATAACTACTTCCATCACAAACATTATGGATTGCTTCACTATTCCCATAACTAACTTTGTGTATCATTCACTATTACGATCACCAACTCTGTGTATCCTTCACCGTTCCCATCACCACAATTGTGTATCTTCTATCATTACCATCACGTTTGTTATGTACTTCTATTACTTCCATCTAGAACACGTTATAGGGCCTGTTCTAAAATATAACTCAATCTTCTTAATAATCTCTCAGTTGATATAGTAGTCTTATCTTAATAATCTCTTATCTTAAAAATCTCTTATCTTAATAATCTCTTATATTAATAATCTCTTATCTTAATAATCTCTTATAATAATAATCTCTTATCTTAATAATCTCTTATAATAATAATCTCTTATCTTAATATTCTCTTATCTTAATAATCTCTTATCGTAATCTCTTATCTTAATAATCTCTTATCTTAATAATCTCTTATCTTAATAATCTCTTATCTTAATAATGTCTTATCTTAATAATCTCTCAGTTGATATAGTAGTCTTATCGTTCCAATAACTCTCCGCCTTGAAACTGAAATCACTTTCATCATACCCCCAAAAAGAAAGGATTTAAAAAAAAATCCCACCGAAGACGGATGTGTCAACCATTGGCTCAAATAAAACGCGACACAACGCATTTCCATTCTCTGGACTCCATCTTACTGGAAATCTAGTAGGACCATTGTCCTGCTATAAGAGAGAGATACAGCGGGAGTTTGAGAATGAACGCTGAAGAAGAGGAAAACAAACAAAATATTGGAAATCAATAAATTCGTGGACTATATATGGTTTTTCCGGACTTTTTGGTAATAATGGATTTTATCATATGACAAGATACGCCCCATTGAAACACAAAACATTGATTAAGATATTGTGAAGAATCTTTCTGAAGAAAGTAACGACTACGAAAACAAAATAATTTCATTAATTCTTCAGCAATTATTTGCCATTTTGTGTTACTATTTACGAATAGTTATTTTAGGTTTGTCACGATCAGATTTCACTTTCTTTCAAACACATTCATTTTCCTTGGTTGAATCCTCAAACTAGGCCCAGTACACAGTAGACAACAACTTCAAAACCATGGTCGCCTTCTTTTAATTACTTCCAAGCCTCGCATCTGGATAATGTTGGCGGTTGTTGGAAACAGCACTTCTAGTTTTAACGATAGACGTTGCTTTTCTATATAGTTAGTGTTTCCCAAACTTTTTAAGCCAGTGGCTCCCTTTGGTACACATTTTCGTCCGCAGCCCCCTTTTGATTCATACAAAAGCATCATTCATGTCTTTGACTATTGTTTTCTTAGACTATTTGTCTTGTTGTTTATACAACTTCAACTTCAGTCTCACGTCTTCTTGTTTAGTTAGTTTGTTCCTTTTCGTGCCGCAAGCGACACATAGGGCAGAGGTTTTGGTTCTCCATATGATGTGGTACACTTCCAGCAGCTTTAGTTCCTGGATGGTCTTACAGCCAATTATTTCCCCTTCTTTAAGAATGGTGTTTTTAAGGGTTGTTTTAGGTCTTCCTCTTTTTCTTTTACCCTCAGGTGACCAAATAAGGGCTTGTTGGTTATTTCTGTTTGCATCTAGTCGTAAAACGTGACCAAGGTATTTCCATCTTCTTGTTTTAGTGATATACAGTTAATGAATTTCATTTCTTCAGTGTTCTTCATGTCTGACACTCGAATATTTCTTCTGAGTTTTATTTGACAAAAATAGACATTAATATATTAATATTTATAGGACAGATATATCGGTGCATATCGCCGAGAGTGGTATTCTTTTGGGTATAAACATAAACATCTCAGGTATATCCCCTGTGCCAAAAGTACACAGAGGGCTGCAGATATGTCCTTTAGTAATGGGGGGGGGGGGTGGGGGTGGATCTACCTAAACAAAACTGAAGGTCATTTTCTCGTTTTCGTGAGACATGAAACCAGGACATGTCTTAGTCTTCTACAATCTACATCATTTTATGGTGTTCAATTTTGTAACTGGTTCGCACAGTTTTGATCTTGAACATACTGCACAAATTAGATCAGTGTACTTCCTTCCTTTGCCGGATCATAAGCAGATGTTATAATTTGCTTAGAGATGTTTTCAAATTAACATTTTTTTTCAGTAATAAAATACGATACAAAACTACGTACTAATATGAAACGGAGTAGACAACACACTGAAGGCAAAACATGGCGTTGGTTTCTGGGTCAATCCAAATAAAGCGAAATATATCATAGAAATAGAGTACATTTCAGAAAGGATAATACGGATACACCTGATAGAGGAAGAAAGAGCAACCACACTAATCCAAATATACGCACCTTGCAATGACAACAAGAAAATAGAAGAAAATACTGAATTTTTTGAAAGCCTATCAGATGTCCCAAACAAGATTAACAACAAAGATGAGTTATACATCATGGCTGATTTCAACCGGAGAATAGGGAAGAAAAGATCACAGTGGGAACACTGTTTGGACAGTTCGGGAACATAGTCAATATATGCCCAGAACATGGACTGTTAATAACCAAATCATTTTACAACACAGACGGAACCACATACAAACATGGTATAAATGGGACAACTTACTATAATCATCTCAAATTCATTTCATTCTCGTTAGACAAAGGCAAAAGAGATACGTCACCGATGCAAGAGCTTTCATAAAATATAAAAAGTAGGAAAACGTTTTAAACTTGAAAGGTCCAGAAGAAACCCAAACAAGTTATGAACTGTGTAAGGAAATCTCAAATTTTTCCCAAAAGACACCGATAATATCCAAAAAGAATAGGATATTAAAAAAAATGTTAAAACAACTACAAAACATATGCGACACAAGATATCACAAGCAAGACAAGAAAACATCATTTGGTGGAGTGTGGAGATACAAAAAGTTATACGACAGAGAAACAAATGTTTCCAAAAATGGCTGAAATCCAAACATCATGACGAATATCTACAATAGTCGATAGACAATTGACTTACTAGAACAAATGCCAAATTTGTAATCGAAGAAGAAAAAGGTTAATTCATGCAACAAGTATGGAGAACATTTAACTGACACATGTAAAACAAACCCAAGAGAATTTTTCAACAAAATTATTAAATCAATGCGAATGAGAGAAGACAGCTATAATCCCATAACAATCATCAATGATAAAAATGACAAACTCTTAGTGAACAGCATAAATAAGAAAGATAGATGGAAACAATACTTCCAGAAATTATACAACCCAACATTGACAACAGAATATAGACCCACTAGCGCACAAAAATTTATAGAAGCTACAGAACCAAATATACTAAATCAAGAATTAGTAGAAGCCTTAAAACATAGCCCAAGTAATAAATCACCGGGAGGGAACGGTATACCAAGCGAAGCAATAAAAGCGTGTAGAAACACAGGGGTCCAGTTGTTAGACAGATTATTCCCAATAGTCTAGCCAGAAAGAAAAGTACCAGACGACTGGCAAAAATCAGTAATTTTACCACTATGGAAAAACAAAGGTAGTAAGAAAGAGTGTGAATAATATAGAGGTATCTTCTTATTAAGTTATACAGGTAAAAATCTACGCAAAAATAATAGAACAGAGAGTGCTATGCATTGCAAAACCACAGCTGAGTCCCGCTCAATTTGGCGTCAAAAAAGGGGTAAGCTGTACTGCGCACTATTCACACTGAGACAACTGAGAGAAAAAGAAGTCGAACACAAACAAGATTTAAACACAGTATTTGTAGACCAGGAAAAGGCATTCGACATAGTAGATAGAAACATTCTATGGGAAACCTTAGAAATTTATAACATCATAGGACAACTGTTAGATAATATAAAAGCGATATATCAAAATTGCCAAAGCTCAGTAAGAACAACAGATGGAATGACTGAACCTTTTGAAACAAGATCTGGAGTTAGACAAGGCTGCGTGTTTTCATCCCTACTTTTCAACAAATACATGGACAGAATACTAAAAGACGCTAAAGTCAACAAAGAGAAAAACATTGCAAATAAACCTGATGAGGAACTTAACAATGAAATCAATGAACTATTATTTGCTGATGATTAAAGTTTAATATACAAAGATGAGGAAACTTTGCAAAAGCTCATCAATGCAGTGCTATTAGCATGTCAAAAGTACAACTTGGAAATTAATGTACAAAAAACAGAAGTTATGAAAATTAGCAAGTCTGCTATACCAATGAATATAACAATAGATAACACAAAAGTGAAACAAGCTAAAGAATTTAACAAAAACTTTCCCCCGAAACTGGAAGACTAGACAGAGAAATAGAAACAAGGTGCCAGAAAACAAACACAGTAACCTACCAACTTCCACCATTACGTCTTCACCCACAGATCAAGATGGAAATAAAGTAACATAATTGTAGTTTCTTCAGTAGCATTTGCAGCTCTGTAGTTTTTTGATCTCATTGAAGTTCGATCTTGCATCTGTCAAGAATACTACAGGTTATAAACCAAAATACACTCAATAGTTTTTCTGTTCCCACTTTCATTGCCTGCTTTTCAGCATACTATTGCGACAGAATTTACCCTTCTGGTACTTTGTATCTATAATATTATTTGGGTGCTCTATGTATATTCTCGGTCCTCCACTTTCAGTGTGAGTGCTTATTTTCTGGGTTTTAGTATGTTTACCTGTGACATTATTTGATAAACATATAAGAGGCGAGGGTTAGGGATATTTGCCCACTTTTTTGGACAAATATATAAGAGGCGAGGGTTAGGGATATTTCCCCACTTTTTTGGACAAATATATAAGAGGCGAGGGTTAGGGATATTTCCCCACTTTTTTGGACAAATATATAAGAGGCGAGGGTTAGGGATATTTCCCCACTTTTTTGGACAAATATATAAGAGGCGAGGGATATTTTTCCACTTTTTTTGCTGGCTTTCTATCGATAAATATCATGTTTAGATTTCCTCAGGGGTTGGTGCTTTATCTCACATAACACCCTCTCACACCTTGATCCCCAGACTTGTGCACAACATAAATACATTTTCATTGCTAGACGTTCCTTGGGATCGAAACACTCAAATACTCCTCAAAGAGAGACCATCGGCAGTAAAGACTTCTTTACTGAATGCAAAAAGGACTTCATTCATGACGTTTCTGATTATTGTCGTGATTTTCGTTGGTCACTGTTTATGTACTTGTAATCGTATGCCAAAAAGGCCAAGGCAGATCAACGAAATGCACGGAAAAGATCAAAATCGGCCTTTCATATTTACCTTGTACACAGGCCTTGATACTGGAGCCCGCTCATGCCCAAAGTCACCAATGAAGACACGATGTTCGATATGCCATACAGGACAGTACAGATATCACAGCCAAGCTGTTAACAACAATATAACGCATTTTGTTATTCAGATATGACGCTATCTGACAAAGTGTGAAAAGACACGCCGATGAAGACATTTGTCTTGTATTTGGTTTATACGCTGGAGTGTTTGTCGGTATATGGAACTACAGGGCTTATTTTTTTTTTAAAAAGGGAATCAGAAGTCTGTCTGGTCGAGTCGAACTCATTTTATCAACTCAATCCTTTCTTCTATATGCCATTTCTGAATTTTTCTCTGTCTACTTGTCTGTCTGTCTGACTGTCTGCAACACTCATTTTCTACTGGCTTCGCCTCTGACTTGCCGCATCTTTGTATACTTGTCGTCTGTATGCATGTCTAATGTTTCTATCTCAGTCTGTTTATTGATCTGTCTGCCTTTCTCTGTCTCTCAATCCAGTTTTTTCATTCTCAAATACCTGGATCTCTCTTGTAGCAGAGACAATGGGCGTACTAGATTTCAAGCAAGATGTAGTCCAGAGAACGGAATATGCAGTGTCACGGTTTTATTTGCGCCAATGGCCCAACATATTTGAATTCAGTGGTTACCGTTCGTTAATCTTTATCTCTCTGGAGGCCTTTCTAAGTCTTTGTGTTTGAATCTTTGTTGGTCTCAATGTCTGCAGAATGTCTGCTTGATTGTCTGCATCACCCATGTGTTGCAGGGGCCGAGATGGGGACACAAACCATAGTAACACTGTTTACCTTCCATGCACGTCATATGAGGTAACTAAGGATACTATGGGGTGCAGTTGGATGTCTCATCCCATATATGATCAACGTGACTGAGAAGTTATGCTGAAGTCGGATGTGCCAGACTGAAAGGCTCAGATATCACAGCAAAGTTGTAAACCATGACACAATGCATTCTGATCTCCAGATTACATCCTGCTAATCTGCAGGAATTTGAGAACGAACGCAGAAGAACACGATTGCCCGGATGATTGCCTGCCCGATTGTCTACTTGTCTGATTGACTGCCTGCCTGCTTGTCTACTTTTCTGATTGACTGCCGGTCTGCTTGTCTACTTGTATGATTGACTGTCTGCATGATTGTCTACTTGTCTAATTGATTGCCTGCCTTATTGTCTACTTGTCTAATTGATTGCCTGCCTGCTTGTCTACTTGTCTGATTGACTGCCTGCCTGCTTGTCTACTTGTCTGATTGACTGCCTGCCTGCTTGTTTACTTGTATGATTGACTGTCTGCCTGAATGTCTACTTGTCTAATTGATTGCCTGCCTTATTGTCTACTTGTCTTATTGACTGAATGCCTGCTTGTCTACTTATATGATTGTCTACTTGTCTGATTGATTGCCTATCTTTTGGCCTGTCATGTCAGTCATTAGATTGTGAACACTTTCTAAAAATTACAATCTCTCTATGAAATACATGAATCCATCTCTCCGTTCATCATTCATATGACTCATCCATCCATCTCTAAGTTAGTCCATCTCTCTCCATCTTGATATCCGTGTATCAATCTTGATATCCGTGTATCAATCTTGATATCCGTGTATCAATCGTGACATCCGTGCATTTATCTTGATATCCATGAATCACTCTTGATATCCGTGCATCAATCCTGATACCCATGCATCCATCTTGATATACATGCATCAATCTTGATATACATGCATCAATCTTGATATACATGCATCAATCTTGATATACATGCATCAATCTTGATATACATGCATCAATCTTGAAATGCATGCATCAAACGTTTTCTTGCTCGTCGCTTTCTTCTTCCATTTTCATTTTCAAACTCATGCACAGATTTCATCCAGAGCACTGTCTGCACTGTTTCATGATTTACAGCTTAGCTACAATATCTGTACATTTTGAACCTCATCTATCTTTCTGTTCGTCATCTATCTTTCTGTTCCTCATCTATCTTTCTGTTCCTCATCTATCTTTCTTCCCTTCATCTACCTTTCTGTTCCTCATCTATCTTTCTGTTCCTCATCTATCTTTCTTCCCTTCATCTACCTTTCTGTTCCTCATCTATCTTTCTGTTCCTCATCTATCTTTCTGTTCCTCATCTATCTTTCTTCCCTTCATCTACCTTTCTGTTCCTCATCTATCTTTCTGTTCCTCATCTATCTTTCTGTTCCTCATCTACCTTTCTGTTCCTCATCATCTTTCTTCCCTTCATCTACCTTTCTGTTCCTCATCTATCTTTCTGTTCCTCATCTATCTTTCTGTTCCTCTTCTATCTTTCTTCTCTTTATCTATCTTTCTGTTCCTCATCTATCTTTCTGTTCCTCATCTATCTTTCTGTTCCTCATCTATCTTTATTCCCTTTATCTACCTTTCTGTTCCTCATCTATCTTTCTTCCCTTCATCTACCTTTCTGTTCCTCATCTATCTTTCTGTTCCTCATCTATCTTTCTGTTCCTCATCTACCTTTCTGTTCCTCATCATCTTTCTTCCCTTCATCTACCTTTTTTCCCTTTATCTACCTTTCTGTTCCTCATCTATCTTTCTTCCCTTCATCTACCTTTCTGTTCCTCATCTATCTTTCTATTTCCTGATCTACCTTTCTGTTCCTCATCTATCTTTCTTCCCTTTATCTACTTTTCTGCTGCTCATCTATCTTTTTCCCTTTATCTACCTTTCTGTTCCTCATCTATTTTTCTTCCCTTCATCTACCTTTCTGTTCCTCATCTATCTTTCTATCCCTGATCTATCTTTCTGTCCCTCATCTATCTTTCTTTTCCCAATCTACCTTTTTGTCCCTCACCCATCTTTTAATTTACTAGCCATGTATCCATTCAACCATCTCTTTATCCGCCCATTCATTATTCCTTACATCCATACCTTTATTTCTACATCAGCACATTCATCTATTTCTCCCTCGATACAGATCCTATATGTTGCAGTTAATGAACCCCTCATTCTCACCAACCACTCGTGCATTTATCTCGCAGCCATCATATATCCTTCCCTTCATTCAGAAATCAATTTATGTCTTTATTTATTCTCCGATAACTAGGTAAATTAAACATTTTTGACACGTAAAAACTTTCTGATGTTTGTGTTTTTTCTAGTCTACCCTCTCTTCCGGTAATATTATTTTTTATCGTGTTTTCATTGCTGCAAATTTTAATTCTTGACAGCTCAAAGGTAAAGGTAGGTCTATGGCAGCAACCTGCTGTCCCGGATGAACATAACTCCTCGTGCACTAAGCTGCAGCAACTATTAGACAGGGTGGCCAGTTTCACAACTTGCTGTCTTTGCCTCCCCTAACTTATGCATCAGGTGCTCATTTATAACTGAGTCGACTGGAGGAGCGGTATGTGTCAGGCGAGAAATCACAACCCGGAATTTTATGTGTTTGTCGTGACGTGGTTTAGAACCTGGAACGCTGTAAACCGATGATAGTAAACAAGCTACATATCAACTAGGCAACCATTCTCTTCATTGGCAACACATTTAAGTCTATGAAATCTGCAGGTTCTCTGTGGATGTAAAATAAACTTACACATAATGTGCTATCATAAACATCGAGCCGAGACCAATCTCAAAGATAAACATTACTAGCTGAATCAAAACACGCATTTTTCACATCATTTTTTTCTACTATTTCCTTTCATTTCGTTGCTCGGCTTTGGATGGCAACACATAGTACATAAATAATGACCAACGACAAAGACGACAATAACAGAAAACATTACCCATAATGCTTGTTTTGATTTTGTTGTTAAGTCCTGTATTTGCGATTGATCACTGCTGGGCCATCAGTTTAAACACATAAAATAGGTGAGGTTATCGTTGACTTTAATGTTAATGTTGAAGATAACATATTGCTTGAGAGCAGAGTTTAGTGCTAGCACAGTGTTTGATGGCAGAGCTTAGTGCTAGCACAGTGTTTGAGAGCAGAGCTTAGTGCTAGCACAGTGTTTGAGAGCAGAGTTTAGTGCTAGCACAGTGTTTGAGAGCAGAGTGTAGTACTAACACAGTACTTGAGAGTAGAGCTTAGTGCTATCACAGTGCTTGAGACCAGAGTGTAGTGCTAACACAGTGCTTGAGAGCAGTGCTTGAGAGCAGAGCATAGTGCTAGCACAGTGCTTGAGAGCAGAGCTTAGTTCTATCACAATTATTTAGAGCAGAGCTTAGTTCTATCACAATTCTTGAGAGCAGAGCTTCGTGCTATCACAATTCTTGAGAGCAGAGCTTAGTGCTAGCACAGTGCTTGAGAGCAGAGCTTTGTGGGAGCACAGTGCTTGAGATCAGAACGTAGTGCTAGCACAGTGCTTGAGAGCAGAGCTTAATGCAAGTGGCTGTGAATTTGAGACAACAAATACGAAAGTCATAGAGAAGTTCATGTTCGAGAACAAGATTCTAGTTATGTGCCAGAAGCACTTTGAGTTGAAAATAAAATAATAATAACAATAATAATAATAATCAGAAAATACATAACCTGTTAAAGTTGTAGGGTTGCCGCATAGAGACATTTGGTACAGAAAGATCTCCACGTAGGGTTGTCGCATAGAGACATTTGGTACAGAAAGACCTCCACGTAGGGTTATCGCATAGAGACATTTGGTACAGAAAGATCTCCACGTAGGGTTGTCGCAAAGAGACATTTGGTACAGAAAGATCTCCACGTAGGGTTGTCGCAAAGAGACATTTGGTACAGAAAGATCTCCACGTAGGGTTGTCGCAAAGAGACATTTGGTACAGAAAGATCTCCACGTAGGGTTGTCGCAAAGAGACATTTGGTACAGAAAGATCTCCACGTATGGTTGTCGCAAAGAGACATTTGGTACAGAAAGATCTCCACGTAGGGTTGTCGCAAAGAGACATTTGGTACAGAAAGATCTCCACTTAGGGTTATCACAAAGAGACATTTGGTACAGAAAGATCTCCACGTATGGTTGTCGCAAAGAGACATTTGGTACAGAAAGATCTCCACGTAGGGTTATCACAAAGAGACATTTGGTACAGAAAGATCTCCACGTAGGGTTATCACAAAGAGACATTTGGTACAGAAAGATCTCCACGTATGGTTGTCGCATAGAGACATTTGGTACAGAAAGATCTCCACGTAGGGTTGTCTCAAAGAGACATTTGGTACAGAAAGATCTCCACGTAGGGTTATCACAAAGAGACATTTGGTACAGAAACATCTCCACGTAGGGTTGTCGCAAAGAGACATTTGGTACAGAAAGATCTCCACGTAGGGTTGTCGCAAAGAGACATTTGGTACAGAAAGATCTCCACGTAGGGTTGTCGCATAGAGACATTTGGTACAGAAAGATCTCCACGTAGGGTTGTCGCAAAGAGACATTTGGTACAGAAAGATCTCCACACATCACTATCCTCTACCATCCTGATGTGTTTGGAAACGCCACATTCTGTCCAGTCCTTCGTATTATCTACCCATGTCTTCTTCCACCCTCCACCGTATCTTGAAGAACATCTCTTGTCCTCGAGGAATGTCTCATCACTTGCCCATACAACCGGAGTTTACAATTGAATGTGCTTCTTGTTGACCCGTTATTATATCATGCACAAACACATTGGTCCATCAAATTATGTCAAAATTATTTATTTGTACTACAAATTCTGTATTTGCACTTCAAATTCTGTATTTGCACCACAAATTCTGTATTTGCACCACAAATTCTGTATTTGCACCACAAATTCTGTATTTGCACCACAAATTCTGTATTTGCACCACAAATTCTGTATGTGTACCACAAATTCTGTATTTGCACTACAAATTCTGTATAAAGATGACTTGACCATAGGTCACACTAACGATTTACATTTAAAGAAACATTAAATTATTATGTAACAACAAAAAGATCTCTACTCGTTGGCGTGTTTGGAGATGCAAACAAGTTCTTCTAAATGTAAACCGCATGTGCCCCTCCCCCTCCTTGGTGCTATGGAGAGTTGCAAACATAGGGACCCAGGGGAAATATTTTGAAATGGGAGGAGGGAACAGGAAGATAACTATTTAAACAACATGTCTGTTTGTGTTTGTTGTTTATCAATAACCTCAGGAATTGATAGCGATTAGCTCTTACTTCCTATGTGCAGTGGGGTGGTTTTTTTCTTGAGCTTTCTTTCATATCCAGGAGACTTCAGTTTTCGGCTTAATGCAAGTGCCAATTGAAGGAGCCTTCTGTTCTGAGCGGTATATGTCACTAGACGAGTTGATAATTTGCCTGGGTCACCAATTATATCTTTCCTCCGACGAGACTTGATATACCTTCCTAGACGAAGTGCTGCTTTGCTAAATGCGCCGTGGGTCTGGTATTTGACCTGAGAATTTTTCACGCAATCGTCCCTCCTGCTTGTAATGGCTTTTCAATCTATCACCAGGCGCGTTCTGTATATTTTGACTCCTCGCCATTGCGTATATTACCCAAAGAAGTAGGCAGAGTACGCCTAACTCGGACGAAAAGCTTCGTAGTGTGCCCTTGGGTACTGAACCCAATTCTCCCTATTTGAGCCATGTTGGACAACGGCAACAGTCGAGTCGGGCTAGGATTGCATTGTCGTTGGTGATTTGCCCCCCCCCCCTTCTACGTTACCCACATCGTCTGAGTCTCAACACTGCTTCATTCAGACATTTGAAGAATACATTCCCCGACATTTGTCCAATGTGTGCAATGAGGAGCTGTATTCAAAACTTTTGTCCATAGCCAGGAGTGCATGTTCAAGTTAGCGTTTCCATTACCTGGATCATAACTCCTACTTTGAATGAAGTCAATTGTGGTGGGACATGTGGGCTTCTGTGTGTTCTCGAGTATGAATTGTGGTGGGACATGTGGGCTTCTGTGTGTTCTCGAGTATGAATTGTGGTGGGACATGTGGGTTTCTGTGTGTTCTCGAGTATGAATTGTGGTGGGACATGTGGGCGTCTGTGTGTTCTCGAGTATGAATTGTGGTGGGACATGTGGGCTTCTGTGTGTTCTCGAGTATGAATTGTGGTGGGACATGTGGGCTTCTGTGTGTTCTAGAGCATGAAGAGCACTTCCGCCAGTTGGTTTCGTGCTGGACAATTGTAGCTTCGCTGTCACTATATGGATTCATGTACATAAAGTTGTCACTATATGGATTCATGTACATAAAGCTGTCACTATATGGATTCATGTACATAAAGCTGTCACTATATGGATTCATGTACACAAAGTTGTCACTATATGGATTCACGTACATAATTTGTTTGTTGATTTGTTTTTTCCGTTCGCTCCATTGTAACCATCACGGATATCCGTGCGATTTACGCCGGGAGCGTGAATACGTTGTGAAACCGTTATGCGCCTTGTAGGCCTAGCACATCCGATACATAAAGTTGTCACTATATGGATTCATGTACACAAAGTTGTCACTATATGGATTCATGTACACAAAGTTGTCACTATATGGATTCACGTACATAAAGTTGTCACTATATGGATTCACGTACATAAAGTTGTCACTATATGGATTCACGTACACAAAGTAGTTGCCACTATATGGATTTACGTACATAAAGTTGTCACTATATGGATTCATGTACATAAAGTTGTCACTATATGGATTCACGTACATAAAGTTGTCACTATATGGATTCACGTACACAAAGTTACCACTATATGGATGCGCGTACACAAAGTTGCCACTATATGGATACTATCCAGATTCAGTGCGTAATCACAGCATCACCTTATCTTACCGGAATTTGCCCATTTCGGGACATTGGCATTTGCCACACCTCCAATGTTTCTGGTGTTTTTTGGCTGACCGAGACGGAATGCACATACTGGTATGTCTTACAACACTGTATGGCGACAGTGCTGTTGACTGTGGTAGTGCAGAGATCTTGGATATATTGACTGTCTCTTTGCACACTATTATCATTACATCTAGAGCCACGGTCACGAGCATCAAAGTGTTGGCCAGGAATACAGCACGAGCAGCTGTATTTCTGTTTCCAGTGTGAACCACCAGGAGATATTTTCGGATCTTGGTTATCTGCTAACCCTGGGTTCGCACGAGAGCAATCGGATCTTGGTTATCTGCTAACCCTGGGTCCGCACGAGAGCAATGCGAGTCCATTTTCACCCCATTTAAACAGTAAACAACAAGATTTATATTGATAAAGTTAAAAAAAACCATCTGAAGAAACGAAAGAAGATTCGTCCCAAAACGGTTTGAAAACCATCTGCTGTAAACCATTAACTACGCGTTTCTTTATGCGGACTACATTCTGCTAACCCCAGTAGTAGTTTTAAGAACGTAAAGAAATAAGTCATCTGGAATATCGATACTTTTTATAATTAACGAACGTCTTCAGGTTGTAAGTTTCTCCGATTACCATATTTCGATTATTCTGTAAAAATCTACCGTTTTCAATCAAAGAAAAAGACTTGCAAGATATTGATTAGCAAATCATAAATCACCCAGCTGTATCGACGGAAGTCTTTATTTATTTAAGAAATCATTGAAGCGAGTCATCTCTCTTGCAGTTACTAGTGACCTGGATGTCAACATCTTCAACCATGGCTGCTGGTTTAACGCTAAAAATAACTTATAAAAGTGAGTGGCTGATGTTTGGATACGAGGATATGATACGGGATTCAGCACGTCAATGTAAAAGTTGGCTGACAAGTACTTTGACGTGAGCTCCCGTATAGCAAACTATAGAGGTGATCAAAACACGAACTAAGGCACACTGGCCCGTAAGCAGGACGTGAATGCCTTCTGTGGGACGAATTTACCAAGACAGTAATTTACATGAACGACATTATTTGTTCGTTTTCGTAGTCTTTTTGGTAACCCACTTTTTGATAGCCCAATTTTTGATAACCCACTTTTTGATAACCCAATTTATGGTAACTCGCTTTTTGATAACCCACTTTTTAAAACCCACTTTTGATAACCCACTTTTTGGTAACCCACTTTTGATAACCCACTTTTTTAAACCCACTTTTTGGAAAGAAACTTCAACTGGGGAGCCTAAAGCAGTGTACCAGCCTAAAACAATGTGCCAGCCGTAAACATTTGATCTTTCTAGCCTAAAACAGTACAGCCAGCCGTCAACATTTGATGTTACTAGCTTAAAATAGTGCAGACAGCCGTTAACTGTTAACATTTATAGCCTAAAACAGTCTAGCCAATGGTCAATATTTGATATTACTATCCCAAAACAGTGTAGTCAGTGGGTCAATATTTGACGTTCGACATTAAAGACTTCAATCGCAGTAAACGTAAACGAGTCAGCAGATGGAGATAACCTGGTCGACATCCTACAAAACTTCAGATAACCTTTGAAACAGTCTTTTGCCTCCATCTCACACGTCGACCCTAGGGTCTGGTCCACCACCAACATACTTTGCCACCGCTGCCTGATAGCGTTAACATCACACATACATCATTAAATGGCATGTATATGACACACCTCTTCAATTATTGTAGAATGTTTCAATTACCATTAACCTTATCTAAATTTACTTATCTAATCGTATCTAATCTAAGCTAAGCTAATCTCATCTTATCCTATGTTATCTAAGCTAATTTAATATAATTAAGTATTGTAGAATGTTTCAATTACCATTAATCTTATCTAAACTTATCTAACCTGATAAAATCTTATCTAATTTAAGAGGATTGTATCTAAACTTATCTAATCTAAGTTAATCTTATCTAATTTTCTCTAATGGTATCTTCTTCTTCTTCTTCATTGTTCTTCAGTCAGATATCAGGTTACAGCGCCAATAGCTTCAATAAATTGTGTGATTCGCTTCAGGTCATCCATGGAACCCCTCAAATCTGGAAGCAGTGCCGTCTCAGTAGGCCATATTTTCTCCCTCTCTTCTTGGTAGAGTTGACAGGCATGAAGATATTTAATCTTATCTTATCTTATCTTATCTTATCTTATCTTATCTTATCTTATCTTATCTTATCTTATCTTATCTTATCTTATCTTATCTTATCTTATCTCATATTGCTCTTCCCTTACATTATGATTGTCTGTAATATTCATTCTCTGTTGCCATTTTTTGTAATAAGTGTTCTTAATTTACTTGCTATTATATCTTTTTCTTTTTCCATCTCACTTTCTTCTGTCCACTTTCCCCTCCCTACTTACTACTATCGTCTCCCCATACCTTCTTCTCTCCTGTCATGCTGCTCCGTCTTTGCTTCCTCCATTACCTATCTGCTATTGTCATACTCTCCTCCTTATTATAACCCTATTTGTCTCCATGTAAGATTTGTTTTATTGTGGTCGTTTGTTTGTCCTAATAAAGGCTTTTTAGTCGAAACGTCGTCTGTCCCTGTACCTCGTTGTTAGGTTCTTTTATGTTTCATTTTGGTAACACATATACCTATTTCTGTATATCTTGACATTTGCCCTGTGTTACTCCAGCCACCTACTTCCTGTTTAGGGTTGTACCCTACACTGGAACATTTATCCCTTGCTGTGGCATGCTGTCCGATGGTAGTCTGCTGATGTGTGCAAACCATTTCATCTGTTAGCTCTTAATATATTCCAAGATTGGGGTGGTGTCGGTTCTTTGTCTAATGTCTTCATTTCTCACTCTGTCTCTTAGCGATATTCCTAGGATTATGCACAGCCATGCTATTTCAGCTGTCACAAGTTTACATTTATCTTGTGCTGTCGTTGTCCATGTTTGGCATTTGGTAACACAGCGTTGGTATAATAATTGTTTTGAATAGTGTTATTTTGGTGCTTAAATCTACATTTTACATTAACATTTCTATAGAAACAATTGCACGTGTTGTATGTTATAAATCTATTGTATACATTTTTTATATACACTTTTTATTTAAAACTTTCGGAGAAAATATTGAAAGTGTTAAATATAGCGCTTAGGTAGCTTCAATCAATCAATCAATCAATCAATCAATGAAATAAATTATCATGACGAGTGGCGCATGCGATCACAGTTCTGCACAACACTGTCTCTTGTGTTGTTATAAGTCTGTTGGCGGTGACAGGACCGTAGATATGTTCTCAGTAAGGAGGGGGGGGGGGTTTACCTTAAAAAACGTTATTCACCATTTTTCTTGTATAATTCCCTCTTTTTGATGAGAAATGTAATGACTTTCTGGCGAGACATCGCTAAGGGCGGGAGTGTTACCCATTTGTGTTTAAATTTCTATTACAAAACCTTATGTTCTAATTTGCTAAGGGCGGGAGTGTTACCCATTTGTGTTTAAATTTCTATTACAAAACCTTATGTTCTAATTTGCTAAGGGCGGGAGTGTTACCCATTTGTGTTTAAATTTCTATTACAAAACCTTATGTTCTAATTTGCTAAGGGCGGGAGTGTTACCCATTTGTGTTTAAATTTCTATTACAAAACCTTATGTTCTAATTTGCTAAGGGCGGGAGTGTTACCCATTTGTGTTTAAATTTCTATTACAAAACCTTATGTTCTAATTTGCTAAGGGCGGGATGTTACCCAACATTTGTTTTTATTCTAAACCTCATGTTCTAATTTGTTAAGGACGGGGTATTATCCAGCTTGTGTTTATATTTCTATTACTAAACCTCGAGTTATAACTTGATATGGATGTATGTGAACCACTTTCCCTTATCTACAGGTTTGGTTGGTGACGTTATCTCGTGCCACGGTGATAACATATCCAGCATCGTCTCTCTTTGTCTTCCTTTGTCTCTTCTCCCCTTCATCTTTCCGACTCCAGTTGTGCTCTTCTCATCACTTGCCATCAAATATTGATTGTCTGCTTCTAGTTTTTTTTCTAATTCATCTTTTTGTTACAGGGGAGGAGGAGGGGGCGGGAATCCTTACTAATTTCAAAAATTGACAATCTTATTTTTATAAATGTAACGAGCTAGGGCAGGGGGTGTGGAAATCGAAAGCGGCAGCGAACAAAATTGCAGAAAAGAGAGACAGAAAATAAGTGAGAGAGGGAGAGAGAATATGGGTTAGTTTAACATCTGTAACGTCTCGTTACCTGGCCATGAGTCGTCATCCGTACTCACTCAAAAATATGGACATGGAGAGTTGTGGAGATCCGTGATAATCTATACAGTCGGCACGGCACTTGATTATGGAAGCATTATTATGAAGCGTCGAGAAGTGAGTGTAAAAATATAGAGTTAGGAATCTGTGATTGGTCAATAGATACGTGCTCCTATATGGAATAGGAGCTAGACATCAGTGAGTACAATTCTACCAATTGGATAACTTGGGTATCAAGAAACATGTTTGACGATAACGAAACGGGATAAACTTGGCGTTGTATTAACTTCTAATAAGAAACATGTTTTTAAAGGTTTCCACTCATGGATGTAGACATGTGCTGTAGTAATAAACCCAGAAGACGCGTACAATAGAGTACCATGTGATTATCTAATAATTAAATTTTATATTTAAAAGTTAGCCCATTTATTGTTAATTAGGTTGCCGCTGACCAGCTCCAGAAGCAAGTTATTCTAAGATGGGGTAGCTGGGCAGTAATGGGGTTGCCGAAAGTAATTAGACCTGGAGTAATTATACTTTTTTAGAGTACAAATAACACCTGAACAAATCAAAGGGGCAGATAGAGCTATATCATATGCTGATGATATTGTGGTGTATGGGCAAAGCAGAAATTGAGAGTTATGTGTCAAGAAATAACAATGTGAGCTAGATCGCATAGAGGGGTGGTGTAGTCACTTCATGTACATTAGTTAATCCATCTAACGCAGTGTTTCCCAACATTTTTTTTCACCATGCCCCACCTAAGTATTCCTAAAATTTGGAATCCCCCCCCCCATGCGTAACATAAACATACTTTTTTATATTCAAAAATTGAAGTACATGTATTCCTATTGTAACCTAGTTACAGTTTGTTCGAAATGCCCTTCACCCCCACCTGAACAATGAGATTGCCCCCCTGTGGGGCGTGGGCCCCACGCTGTGAAACACTGACCTAAAGCATCTGTAACATGGTTCTCTCTTAATAATCACATTGTAAATACAGCAATGCTGGGTGATACTTTTTGTGGGGACACTCTTTAAGAAGCTGCAACAATGAAATATTTGAATGTACTTTTCGACAGAAGAGTCTGAGCTTCATTGTTCATGTTGTGGGGACACTCTTTAAGAAGCTACAACAATGAAATATTTGAATGTACTTTTCGACAGTAGAGTCTGAGCTTCATTGTTCATGTTGATCACATAATGACAAAGGCAAGAAAAGGTCTTTCAGCAGTATTGTAGCACATAATGACGTATCCTGTGTGCAGACACAATGATCTCTCGACTAACAAATCAACCAATAAACCAACCAACTACAAGCAAACATCATAACAAACCATCCAACCAACCAACCAACTACAAACAAACATACAAAAACAAACAACATAACAAATAACATAACTAACTAACGAACTAACTACCTAACTGACTGACTGACTGACTGACTAACTAACTAACTAACTAACTAACTGACTGACTGTCTGACTGACTGACTAACTAACTAACTAACTAGCTGACTGACTGACTAACTAACTAACTAACTAACTAACTGACTGACTGACTGACTGACTGACTGACTGACTGACTGTCTGACTGACTGACTGACTGACTGACTGACTGACTGACTGACTGACTGACTGTCTGACTAACTAACTAACTTACTAACTTACTACTGAACGTACTAACTTACTAACTAACAAGACAATTCATTTGCTGAAACTATTTTGCAAGCAATAACGAAGAGGTGGAAAACAAATCTTGGATTAACATCAAGGAATGCTTCATCCAGAAATAATTTTCTGAAGTTATTAAAATGGTTGAGGACAGAAGTGTCTGAGTGTCTGTTTGTGCTGAAATCTCACTGCGCACTTCTACAAACAGACTCGTAGATTAAAGGGAGGGAGTGAGTTTAGCCCCCACTCTCCATTAGAAAATAATGATATTTAATCTTAGGGAGCAAGCTAAAAATCTGGTAACCTAATACATACACCACCCCCAATTTACCACTTTTAATAGATTTCATCAAAAAAAAAAGGTCACAAAAATCTCATGAAAATAAAGGAATTGCATATGAAATGGAATAGGTTCGGTAAACCCCGTTAGCTATCCATTCATTTATTTACGCATCCATCCATCAATCGTATATTCACCCATTCGTCGAGTTATCACTTTAACCGCTGCACCATATATATATTATATATATATATATATATATATATATATATATATATATATATATATATATATATATATATATATATATATATATATATATATATATATATATATATATATATATATATATATAGATCACTGAGTCAAGGATGGACCACATATTTGCATCAACGTTATATATATATATATCACCTCGATCTTCCGCTATCACTGTTCACAAGGGAATCTAGTGGTTAATCCGCAAACTTTCTGCTCAAGAGATTGTGGGTTCGAATTCCACTCGATACGTCTTGTTAATAAAATTGATTTTTCCGAAGATCCCTGGGATAAAGCTGATAGCTACAGAGTTACGTACTGTGAGTGGAACTCTCGGCAGGTGAAATTTCTCACTTCGTTGAGGGGGACGGAGTACTTATGTGATTACCTGAGTATTGTGAAATCAGCCTTCTACACATTTGCGCAATACTTAGAGAAAGTAAAACAACCAATATGCATACTATTCAAGAACTGCACAGAATAGCTTTGAACAGAGAGAATTGGAGAGATCTGACATCTGCCCTATGCGCTAACTTCAGCGCAAAAGGAAAATGAATGAATGAAAAAGAACACATTTGCGCACTTTCTTTACTACCTCTCTGTCTGCTACTAAGTCCACTACTAATTCATGAATCAATCTGTTTATTATTCCATTTATACATTAATCCAATTATTCTTCCAAACCCCCCCCCCACGTTATTCATTATTATTCTGCACATCCATTTATTCATATATGTTCTATCCACTCATCCATCTATTTTTCTAGTTATCCATCCGTGTCTCAGCGGTCATTATATCCACCATCTTATGAGCTGTCCACATATTCTGAACATAACCTATATATACTATATTTATTCACTTATCTATTAGCTCATCTATCATTTCTTCATATTTTCATCTATTTCTTATCTACTCAATCATCTATCTGTTTAGCTAGTTATCCATCCGTGTTTCAGCGGTCATTATATCCATCATCAAATGAGCTGTTCGCACATTCTGAACATAATCTATATATACTCTATTTATCCATTTATCTATTAACTCATCAATCATTTATTCATTCTTTCATCCATCAAATAATCTATCGAATCATCCAAGCATATACCATTAATATCAATATATCCACCTATTCCCTCATCCATTTATCCACCCATCGTTCAACTCATTTATCCATTCAGCCACCCATCTACTCAATCATTCGCCCATCATCAAACAATCCACCCAACTATCTGTCAAGCAATCCACCTAGCTATCTACACATCCATACGAGCACCCACATCTAAACTCAACCCCAGATAGCATGTAACGACACCACAGTTTTCATATTGAACAACCAACTCTACTGGAAGAATCAGCTCCCGCTTTAAATATGGAATAACCTTTCATCCAATCGCAGGCCAGCATGTTAATCAATAAATTGATTTCATACCTTCACATCAGGGCCAAGATGGATGTACATATATATGCACATCTTCCTCGTTGGGGAATGGCGGTCAGTGTATTGCCTTCCTGGTGTGATGATGTCATTCATGAAGTCTGACGTAGTGGTTACGTCATTTGCGGAATACTTAGGAAGCTGCGGGTTTATACTGAATCTTGGTGTCTTACAAAATCGTTTTGTGGAAGATCACGGATATTATCGCTTGGAGCTACGGAGTTTCGTGTTACGTGTGGTATTATTAGATGGTGGTTTGCCACTTCGTTGAGAGGGACGTGGTAATATGGGAATCTGAGTACAATAACATCGATTCTCTAATTCTTGTGTAAAAAAAAATTGGTAGCATATCCTATCCAGGACGTAGCTATCAACCCAGCATTTGTTGGCTGTGGTGATTTTCTAGGCAATATAAATACGTTCAGTAGGTTGCCATTGCTTTCTGAACGGTCCGGATGCACAATTGCCTGTGGTGAGGAACGAACTCGGTACCTTTGCCGACACAGAGCCGGCAATGTACCACTTCGCCACAGAGCCGGACAATTCAAAACACAGATTCTTGTGTAACCTTTTTAAATTGTGTTCCTTCTTTGCAAACGAAGATGAACATGGCGACGGAAAACATTTCACTAGGTTTGGTATTTACGAATCTGTAGGGAACATATCCCAGGCCTACATTTCAAAATTTTAACAATCTGCACCGATCTCCAATTTTTGATTATTTGTGATGTCATTTTCTGTCTGCTTACTCCTAGGTAAAAGTGTCTGCTGTAATCGTAAGTTTGTTGGCGATGTATAATTGTGTTAAAGTCGTGACGACGTCTGTCAAATTCGGCGATTGTCGCGCACACACTGAAAGTATCCACCCCCCCCCCCCAAATCTGCTCTTCATTCACTAAACGATCCACCCATACAACCTTCCTAACAGAAATATCTCAACTTCGAACTAATGATATGCAATTATAGACGGATTAGAAAAGGGCAATAATTTGAGGGGAACAAATTGCCCATATTTCGTATCACATTTTGGATAATAAGTAGGCCCTAGATATGGTACAGTACCTTCTGTAGATGATTGAGAAATCCAGTTCCGTCACGGAAATGACAGTGGTAGTGCGAAAACATATCAAGAAGGTATTGAAACTAGAGAAAGCTATATGACTTCTCAATGTGACTGTCTCGAATTTCCAGCAGTTTTGTAATCTTTTCGAAGCTTTTACCCAGACTGATCTGGACATGCCAGACTAGACCATGAGGAGCTATGGTGACCAAAAAAAACCTGAGTTCATGCTACAGTGTTCAAGTATTCAAAAAGTATTCACGTGTTTTTTAAAACACATTTTCCCGATCTTCATAGGAGACGATTTGGTAAGAAGAAGGTGTAGATTAAATTGGTTGAGATTTAGACTCTCTATATTTATACAAATCATATTGTAAATATTGTAGCACTAGGACGCTGAAATATTATGGCTTTCGTGATTATTGCAATTTCCCTGCATCAATTATCACGTTATTTTTTTAAAATAATTCTTGATTTCTCTTTCCAATTTTAATGTAGCCACTACTACGCCGATAGGTATTACTTTAGCCCCCTTTGTTGTTGCTATTTATTTCGGCACATCTTAACCCCCAACGTTTCATAGACAAATCCATGCCACCGCTTTCACTATCTTGAACTATGAGACTATCTATACATTACTTCAACAAATTTTTGGCCAATTTCTAACCGTATTATCTTTGAACAACTGTCTAGAATTTAGGAACCCCACCCCAGTTTAACTATGTAAAAAAAAACTTAACCCCTACCACTCTAAAATATTTTTTATTTTTGCAGAAAATGTATGAAAACAGCTAATGATTTCTTTTAGGTTTTTAAACAAAATTTTCCAATTCAAACAATGTAATTGGTCAATTAAATTTTTCTTGTTGATGTCAACTTTTTGTCAACCGCCCCTCCCCCCTAACGGTTGACTTAATTTATGGACAATCTCTATTATGTTCTCACGGCTACACACATACACACACACACACACGTATGCATATACACACACACGTATGCACACACACGTATGCACACACACACACCAAGAGGTACTTGAAGCAGACCATATTGCAACTCGTGCATCCATTTATGCAATGGACAGGTTTCTCCAGAACATTTCTCCCAAATGTTCCACTCACAGCGAGTGTGCAACCTTTTGATAACAAGCCTCATCCTTAGAAGGGTTACAACGATCAGTCAGTTCCTCTTGTGCCAAATTTGGCACATAGGGCGGATGTCATAGTTCTCCATGCCTGTCGGTCAGTTGCCAAGGATTGCAGGTCTTGTGCATTTATGCCTGTTGATTTTAGTTCATTCATAAATGTTCTTCTGAGCGTTGTTTTTGGTCTTCCCTGTTATCTTTACCCGTCTGGTGTCCATATGAAGACTTGTCGTGGAATTCTATCTTCCTTCATTCTAAGTATGTGGCCGATGTTTGTCCAGCGGTGTTTTCTGATGATGTTCGTCACATATTCTTGTTTTGTTTCCTCTCTTAGTATGTCGTTTGATTTAAAGTCTTTCCAATTAGTATTTGTGATTTTTCTGACGCATCTATTCTCGAAGGCAACTAACTTCTTATCCATTATTGCGATAGATTGCCAGCTTTCACATCCATATGTCAATGATGGAATTACACTTTCATTAAATAGTCGATGTGTTTACTTGCGATCTTCGATCTCCAGATGTTTGAGAGTTTGTTAAAGGCGTTGGAGGCGAGAGTACAACGATCACAAAACAATAATGTGACTTTGAACTATAGTGTGTACATAAATAGTTCTCCACTGATATTGTCTATTTTCTAGCTATATTATAAGCTATTATAGCTTCGTCATTCTTGTGCAAGCCCTAAGTAAGTTGACCATGTATGGATCATATAAGGTCATGACCTATCTTATCTAAACACGCGCAAGTAAACACAATATTTTATTCTACCAATCCTCGTTCTAATCTTATATTGCTCGTTCCGGTTGCTCATATCGATATAATTTTTTCCCTGGTAACATTAAATATAATCGATACTGCTTTGTTGACAAAATGGCGCGTAAGATGCGTTAGTTACGAAACTGAATTATCTATATATCAACACTACGTAGATAATATGCATTAGGGAGAACACATAACGAGAGAGAGAGATAGAGAGAGAATAAATTGCAACGAGTATCAAAAGCACATGCTTGGGTTCGACGTGGGAGTAAACAATATTAAAACTGTGACCCCATGAGCGAAACTATGCCAAGGTAGCCGCACCAGTTGGGAGCGTCAAAAAACAATCTCAGGGGCGTCATAACCGAAATGAATTTAGTTTAGAAATGAATTTAGTTTATGTAAAAAGGGCAACGCCAGAGCTGCACAGGGTTTCAAAATATATTTTCCTTCTTCTTCGCTTCAAACTCCTGCAGATTAGCAGGATGTAGTCAATAGAACGAAATGCGTTGTGACGTAGTTTACAGCTTCGCTGCGGTATATGTACTTTCGTCCTGACACATCCGACTTCAGAAAGTTTTCTGTGTCATTTTAACCCTCTAGAGGAGGGGACAGCTAACCCCACTCCTCGAATCTCCTTAGTCGCCTCTTACGGCATGCATGACAGGTAAAATTATCACTATTCTGTGCTCTGCCTTCAGATCCAGCAACACAAGGGCGCACACTTACCTTGCTTATGCGCTGTATGTCATGTCAGTCATACTGTAAGAGACGATTAAGAAGAAGGGGATGAATTTAGCTGTCGCATCTCATATGCCCCAACCAGCTCGGACGCCTCAAGGTGAAGGACCTATAGAAATCAGACGAGACCGTCGGCAATGAAGACCACTGTACAGAAAGTAAACAAGCCTTCATTCGTGACGTTTTTTATTTTTGCATGCTTTCCTTGGTCACTTTTTATACACTCGGAGTTGCGTGTCAAAACGGAGAAGGCCGAGCAATGAAATGTAAGGAAATAATAAAAATCAGACATTAAGGTCAGGTTCATTTTCTGTACACAGGTCTTTACTAGAGCCTGGCCATGCATTAGAGAAGTTATGACCTTGCTTAACTAAACAAGAAAAAATAAACAGAATATTTTACGCTGCCAAGCCCTGCTAGAATCTTATAGCCTATTACTGGAGCCGGTTGCTATTATCGACATTTGTACGCGCGCGGTTGCGTCTGCGGGTCTCACCAATGGCCCAGTAGACAAATCACCTATGCAACAGAAAACGTGAGTAGATGACATGCTGTTATATTGAGGATCTCTTATGGATGTTTTGTAGCGTGTCATCTATACAATTATAGACCCTCTCTGTATGTCATCTATACAATTATAGACCCTCTCTGTATGTCATCTATACAATTATAGACCCTCTCTGTATGTCATCTATACAATTATAGACCCTCTCTGTATGTCATTTATACAATTATAGACCCTCTCTGTATGTCATCTATACAATTATAAACCCTCTCTGTATGTCATATATACAATTATAGACCTCTCTGTATGTCATCTATACAATTATAGACCCTCTCTGTATGTCATCTATACAATTATAAACCCTCTCTGTATGTCATATATACAATTATAGACCCTCTCTGTATGTCATCTATACAATTATAGACCCCCTCTGTATGTCATTTATACAATTATAGACCCCCTCTGAGTAGAATGCTCCTTCAAAAGGCATTGCACTAATTCGAAAGCTTGTCTACTGGGTAGGACAGAAACCTCAGAAAACCACCCCACTGCACATAGGAAGTAAGAGCTAATCGCTCGCAATTCCTGGGGTTCTCAATCAATCAATCAATCAATCAATCAATCAATCAATCAATCAATCAATCAATCAATCAATCAATCAATCAATTAATCAATTAATCATTCAATCAATAAATCAATAAAATCAATCAATTAATCAGTCATCAATCAATCATCAATGATGGAATGAATGAATGAATGAATGAATGAATGAATGAATCAATCAATCAATCAATCAATCAATCAATCAATCAATCAATCGGCATTTGTTTCCTTGTACATGAAATATAATAGATGTTATGTTGACAAAATGTTGTGTCAAGGTATAGGCAATCAGAGTTGTGAACAAGTGTCATAGAACACGGCTTACCATAAGTGATAAGCCGTGGACCACAGCTTCATAAAACCGATTGGCTAATGGTAAATCATCATCATCATCATCAGGTAGCATATCCTGAACGTGATGTAGCAGTCATCACAGCCTTTCGAAGCTTGCGTCGATCTTGAGCCGGTCTTCCTGTTTCTGTTGCTGTCATGTTCTGGTGATTTTTGTTATCTTGTGTCTATCTCCTTCTTGGTTTGACTTTTGTCCGTGACCTTGTCATCATTCACTCTATTATGGTCCACTCTAGACGTTTGGTATGGATAAATATTGTAGTTAATAAATATTGGATAAATATTTCTGGAAATAAACATGCTGTTTAGCCAGTTTTCCTTTTATATTCATTTCTTTCAGAATGGCTATATTTGTGATCTTTTTTGATCCATGGTATTCTGAGGATTTTTCTGTAACATTTTGTTTCACATGCTGCAAACTTTTTCACTTTGTTGGTGATTGTCCAGAAATCACATCAATATATTGCAACTGGGAATATGCCAGCACTTAGGAATGTTAGTTTTGTTGTTTTGCAGCAACTCAGCTATATGTTTATCATTTGTATCAGCTTCTTTGACACGATAGCCAACATCATTTTGACTTCGTCATAGCAATCCCCGTTACTGTTGATAAGGGAACCAAAAATGGTAAATCACGCCTCCTAAACAAACTCATTTCATTATTCCCTAAATTTTCATTGGCTGTCACACAAAGAATAGTCATTGTGACCAATTAAAATTACGGGAATAGTCAAATGAGTCATTAAGAAGGCTTGTTTTATAATAATCAGTAGGTCTTATATTGTAAAGGGTCATAACTCAGCTTCATAGTCGGAGGTTGACCAGAATCTGCCTGACTATCCTCAACTACTGTACTTGTTGAGCAGCCATGTTACTATTCCTCGACCTTTCCAAAACAAGAGTCCTGATATCCTACTCTATGGTGGAAGGGTAAACCATGGTGACCGGGTGAACCATGGTGACCGGGTGAACCATGGTGGCCAGATGAACCATGGTGACCGGGTGAATCATGGTGGCTGGGTGAATCATGATGGCTGGGTGAATCATGGTGGCTGGGTGAATCATGATGGCAGGGTGAACCATGGTGGCCGGGTGAACCATAGTGGCCGGGTGAACCATGATGGCTGGGTGAATCATGGTGTTAATTTTTATTTCAATCCACGATTAACGTGTGAATTCGAAACCTGAGTCAGCTGGCTGGTGGGCAAGTGACTTAAAATTAGCACTAGCGCAGCTACCGACAGATGGGTTAGATTCAAAACTAAATGTGTCTCTAAAAGGATTATCTGAATTCAGAACACACGGTGATTAAGAACACACGATGATTAGTGTTGCGAGACGAAAGTATCGACTGAACAGATGTGGTGAACATTATGCTACCGATTGATTTGGCCGTTCTGATTGAAGTTTATACACTTATCAAGTACTCCATCCATAACCCCTCAAGATCGCAGGGGCACCACATTGAATTCATGAACACACACTCAACCATCGATTTATATCTTCAGTGATGTGAATGAGTGATGAAAAATTCATATCTGTCCAGCCCTTGATGTTGTCTGTTCATGATTTTCTCTGTCCCCATCGACTGTCCCTGTAATATCGTTTTTGACAAGGAATCATGCCGACATACATGCCAAATCATGTACGTTTTCTTCGCTTGACTACTGAAATTAATGAATTTGTTGACTTGTATGCATCTCTATTTTATTTCTTACGTAAACATTTGTATTATGTTCTCTGTAGAAGATGCTCAGACTCGCCTGCAACTAATATCAAATATTATTGCAGTAACAAAGCATTTTTTTGTATTATGTTCTCTGTAGAAGATGCTCAGATTTCGTCTTTAACTAATATCAAATAGTATTGCTGTAGAAAGGCATTTGTTTACAGCATTTTCGCATGCAATGTCCAAGATTAAATCAAGTGTCACGTCGAGTGGAATATGCGATCATATTTCTCCATAATTCCCTGTCTATTGTGGTGTTAATAAGTTCAGTTGGTGACTCTATCATGTCAACATGGCCAACTATTCAACAATTTGTCCATCTTGTATTGTCATATCCCTTCTGTCCTTGATTTTCCAGCGAGTACTAAATATTCAATGTTTATGTTCTCATCACGCGATCTATAGATCTTGACAATCTGCCTCTAATTTGTACTATAACGTATCTTTTTATCCTAGTATCTTCAATAATAAATATCGGTGGGTACAAGATTCCAGAAATAAGATATGCTGATGACACAGTCCTCCTTACTACACAAACTGAAGGGTTGAAATTGTCTGTCTTTGGCCATTTGGTCACATTTGGTCACCAATCTAGTTCTTGGTCGTCTTCGTGGCGTGTAACCTGATCTTCTGCTGTTGTATTCTCAAAGAACTTGTTGCGATGGTGTTGTTAATAAGCTCATTTAATGACCTTCTCCAACATCATCATGGTAACAATCCAGCAACTTCTCTCTTTGTCTTCCCCTGCCTCTTCTCCCCTTGATGTTTACGCTGCTTACTTCAAGTTTTCCCATCACATGCTGTATTACTCAATATTCAAATTTTCTCATTCAAGCACCTGTAGTACATCAAACATCAGTACATCAAACTGTAGCACATCGAGAATTAGTACATCAAACATCAGTACATCAACCACTAGCATATCAAACATCAGTAAATTAAAAATCAGCAAATCAACCAGTAACATATCGAACATCAGTATATAAAAAATGGTATATCAAACATCAATATATCAAACATCACTATATCAAACATCACTATATCAAACATCACTATATCAACCATCTGTATATCAAACATCAGTATATCAAACATCAGTATATCAACTCTCCTGTGTATTGTCGGGGCCCGAAATGGGATCAAAGAATAGCAAAACTGTTTACCTTCCATGCATGTCGTACGAGGCGACTAAGGAGATTATGGGATGGAGTTGGCTGCCCCATCCCATATAGGGTCAGTGACCCAAAGCCATGCTGAAGTCGGATGTGCCAGGCCGAAAGGCAGAGATATCACAGCAATGCTGTAAACCATGACACAACGCATTTCGTTCTCCGGACTACATCCTGCTGATCTGCAGAAGTTTGAGAACGAACGCAGAAAAAGAAGAAGAAGTATATCAACTATATGTATATCAACCATCTGTATATCAAACATCAGTATATCAAACATCAGTATATCAATCATCAGTAGGCATATATCAAACATCAGTATATCAATCATCAGTAGGCCTATATCAAACATCAGTATATCAACTATCTGTATATCAAACATCAGTATATCAATCATCAGTAGGCCTATATCAAACATCAGTATATCAATCATCAGTAGGCCTATATCAAACATCAGTATATCAATCATCAGTAGGCCTATATCAAACATCAGTATATCAATCATCAGTAGGCCTATATCAAACATCAGTATATCAACCATCAGTATATTAAACACCAGTATATTAAACACCAGTATATGAAACGGCATTATATGAAACATCAGTATATCTATGATATGTATATCAAACACCAGTATATCAAATAGCAGTATATCAAACATCAGTATATCAAATAGCAGTATATCAAACACCAGTTACATAAAATATCCTTATATCAAACAGCAATTACATCAGAAATGAAGAAAAAGAACCATAACCCACATTAGAGAAGATTAGGAACGCAATATACAGATACAAAAATGCGAATTCCCAGGCTGATATCATAAATTATTCAGGTCAGAACAGAGGCCGCTGTCCTTATATACCATTGGTTATTCTGCAAGATGGGAGAAACATTTATTTAGCTTAAAGACTGAACAAGCTCAGTATATATTCATGCGTCCAGAAAAGGGCAAATTAAAAGTGAGTTCAATATAGAATGATCGCTATGAAAGCAATGCTAGAAAATTATGATTAAATATTAGAATGAATTAATGGAGCGACTTGGTCACAAATAGTGATCTAAGATACAAAACACACCAAGAGTATGTTTCAAACATCATAAGAAAACGAAGATGGAAATACCTTGGTCACGTTTTACGACTAGATGTAAACAGAATAAACCAACAAGCCCTTATGTAGTCACCTGAGGGTACTAGAAAAAGAGGAAGGCATAAAACAACCCTTAAAAACACCATTTATAAAAAAATGTCTATATTTTACCAGTTCAGGAGTTGCAGGGAGGGGATTGAATAGCTGTGTGATAAAGGCCGCATGCTCTTGCTGTCGCCACGTCATGTACAGGGTGAGTTTTTAAATTTACCCTCCGACAGAAAAAACCCAGTCCTTACCGGGGATCGAACTATAGACCACACTCGTGTGAGACTAGCGTTCTGACCTCTCGGCCATTCGCCACACTGTAATTAATAGGCTGTAAGACCATCCAGGAACTAAAGCTGCAGGCAGCGGACCTCATCATATGGAGAACCAAAACCTCTGCCCTATGTGTCGCTTGCGGCACGAAAGGAACAAACTAACTAAATTCGAATGAGAAGGTTGAAGACTAAACTGGTAGATATCCACGAACCACATGCTGGATTTAGATCTGGCAAGGGTATGCACCATTGATCACATACTCAAAATGGTAATCATTATAGAAAAATATAAATAATACTCACGTGGAAGACAGGTAATGAAGTCCTACTGAATGACGACTAAAACACTACACAATATCACTAACGGATGTAAATATGGTACATATAACAAAACAAAAAACACAGAATATAATCTACAAATGACAATACACAGGACAAAGTCGACGTTTCGGACCAATAGGCCTTTTTCAAGATACGGACATAACATACAAACATAAAACAACCACAAGTAGAAATGGAGAGTGCATTTCACTCGGATACGCATTCATTTCTACTTGTGGTTTTTTTATGTTTGTATGTTATGTCCGTATCTTGAAAAAGGCCTATTGGTCCGAAACGTCGACTTTGTCCTGTGTATTGTCATTTGTAGATTATATTCTGTGTTTTTTGTTTTGTTATATGTACCATATTTACATCCGTTAGTGATAGTGTGTAGTATTTTAGTCGTCATTCAGTAGGACTTCATTACCTGTCTTCCACGTGAGTATTATTTTCCATTATGTTCTACTAGCAGTACCACCTTCTATAGAAAAATATAGGGAATTTAGCATCGATTTCTAGGTCTTCTTCATTGTTTACATAAAATGTTTGACTGTGCACAATATCACCAAGTGTTGGTTGGTTATAGAAAATATTCGATTACTAATATATACACATAATTCGATTACACATAATAGTGATACTGTATCAGGATCAAGAAGCAGTAGGAAAAGTGGATCCTGGAAAGATGAAGTGGTTTAACGCAGTGGTTTTTCAACGTGGGGCATATAGAGTGGCTATAGCCATTTCCAGTGGGCAATGAAGAAACATCAATAAAACAAACATCAATAAAACAAACATCAATAAAACAAACATCAATAAAACAAACATCAATAAAAAAACACATCAATAAAATAAACATCAATAAAACAAACATCAATAAAACAAACATCAATAAAAAAACATCAATAAACAAACATCAATAAAACAAACGACATCATAATTAATTATGAGAAATGAAATATCTTTGGCATGACATCAGCAGTAAAGATAAAAATAACTAAGTAAAGCAAACATATTACCAGTAGTAATGTCATGTCATGTGACATATTCCTTCCAGAACGTTGTCTTCCCAATGAACTCTCTGAACCCCTCTCTGTCTTAGGCGATGTGACTTGCATTTTCCAACGATGTAATCATGTTATCTTTAATGTCGTCAGTCCATCGTCTTCCTGATCCGCCCTCTCTCCTCCTCCCAGATAAACTGCTCTCCATTATTTGTCTTTCTAAACAGTTTTGTCTCTTTATATGACCAAACAGGTTTAGTTTTATTTTTGCTATTGTCTTTAGTAACCAACACTCTGGAATCTTCAGTGTGTTTATAATATCTGAGTTTCTCTTTTTTTCCTTCCATGATATTCTAAGTATATTTCAGTAGCATTTCATCTCAAAGGCATTGGTCCTCTTTGCCGCTGTTTTACTTAGGGTCCATGTTTCACAGCCGTTATCAAGATTATAAACACATTGAAGATGGCAGAGTGGTGGTTACTAAAGACAATAGCAAAATTATAACTACACCTGTTTGGTCATATAAAGATACACAACTGTTTAGAAAGACAAATAATGGAGAGCAGAGCACCTGGGTGGAGGAGAAAGGGCAGACCAAGAAGACGATGGACTGACTACATTAAAGATAACATGAATACATCGTTGGAAAATGCAAGCCGCATCGCCCAAGACAGAGAAAGGTTCAAAGTTCATTGGGAAGACAACGTTCTGGAGAGAATACGTCACATGACAAAGTTTCCCCCTTTCTAAAAAAAAAACACCACTTCCTAAATATTTGAATTCTTCTGTTTGTTTCACTGCTGAATCGTATATTGTGATATCTATTGTTATTGATGACTTGCTGCTTGTCATAACTTCCATCTTTTGTATGTTGATTTTCATGTTATACTTCTTACAAGCTGTTGACAGTGCATCTATGTGGTTTTGCATGTTTTCTACATCATTGTATATCAGGCTATGAACATCATCAAACAGTTCATTGATTTCACTTGTGTTTTCATCTACTGAGTTGTCTACATTGTTTATATATTCCTCTTTTTCAATAATAGCTTTGTTGGTTGTTCTATCCGTATAGATATTGAAAAGCAAAGGGGAAAGCACGCAGCCGTGTCTGATACCTGATTTAGTTTCAAATGTTTCGGTCATTCCATCGGCTGTTCTCACTGCACTTATGCAATTTTGGTATAGCGCTTTTATGTTGTCTAATAGCTGACCACTGATGTTGTACTTCTCTGACATCTCGGTGATAAAGAGTTAATTAAAATTACCCTCTTCTTCTCTCTTATCTTTAAAAAAAATTTGTTTTTATTCTTTTTAGTTAAAAAAAAAAATTGCACATTTCTTATGTTTGATAATAAAATATAGGTCACCCAGTACAGATGCTCTAAAAATATACGACTATGATGACAGATTCATTAGACAACAACAACTATACAAATTGTCAGCAATAGAAGCCATGCAGACCATGAACAAGTCATAGAAGATCTCAATAAAAGGAGAAAGCATATGGAAAAGTAAGAGAATAACAACGTCGTTTCTGTACAATGACAAATTATGTCACATCGAGCACTGTCGTTAACAATGGCTTCCCTCACTGGAAACTACAAGACATAATTTATATGCATAGATGTCTCAGTTAGCAGAAATATAAATAGAAGCGTTTGTGGTTATGTTGCCTACAGAAACGTCATGAAGTTGGTTGAGAAATCTTTAGCATACTTCACTGTCAGATCGAGCATGAGGATGGAGATAGATGAAGTTACATCATCACTTAATTGGTTGATAACTGATACATCAACACACTCTCGGTAATACAAACTCTCAATGCATGCTGCGCAAGATAGAAAAGTACATCCTGAGAAGATAATGGTAGGACTTAACTCACTTGTCCAGAGCATTGCATGGGTAAACTGCCCTGGTCATGATGGGGTCAGAGGAAACGAGAGAACCGACTTATTGGCAGGCGATACGGCGATATGCAACACAAAGTGGAGAAGAGATAAAGCAGACTTGATCAAGGCAGTAATAATTTCATTTCAATATGAAGATGATGTCAATGAGGCAGAGAACGTATACATACAAAGAATGTCAACAATGGGATTATCTAGATGTGAGAGACGGAAAAGTAATTTTTTGGAAGCCCCCCCCCCACCCCACCCCTGAAGATCACGCAATCAACACTTGACCGGGACTCTGAGTCTACATTCACTGGAAGTCTGCTGGAACGTAGGGCGGTGCACTTATGGAAGTAATGTGAAGCTAGTTTCTAATCACGAATTCCCTCATTTATATCTACCGTAACGCATACTCATTATTTGAGATTATTAACACTTTATTATGCATAGGCGTAAAACAGTAGCATCATGTACCATGATTTCACGCCCTCAAGGACATCTATATGACTTGTTAAAAAAAGGAAAAGAAGAGGTGGTGATCCTAAAAAAGATATATATACAGTTTACTTTGGTGGAGTGAGCAGGGGTGAATGTATGTTAGGCTAGATTAACTTATTCCGGGGGGGGGGGAACCTGTAAGGTAGATGTGAGTTTATCATAACTTTCGTTTAAAAAATAAATAAATTAGTATATTAGTAAATAAGTTGAAAATTGGGATTAACTTCTCGCAGTGAAATTGTTAACTTCTCGGAATGAAATTGTTAACTTCTCGCAGTGAAATTGTTAACTTCTCGCAGTGTAATTGTTAACTTCACGCAGTGAAATTGTTAACTTCTCGCAGTGAAATTGTTAACTTCTCGCAGTGAAATTGCTTACTTCTCGCAGTGAAATTGTTAACTTCTCGCAGTGAAATTGTTAACTTCTCGCAGTGAAATTGGATATCCCGAGGCGAGAAAGTCAGCAGTAAAGAACTCTGTACATAATGTAAACAGACCTTGGTTCATTACGTTTTCGCCGGAGTCGACAAAAATACAAGGCTGACCAACGAAAATCACGGAAATAATTATTTTAAATAACCTTTCAGGCCATGTTTATTTTTGTACACATTTGTTACTGGAACCAGACCATTCCCGAAACCTTTTAAATAATCTTCGTTTTTATTTTCTCTTTTATTTATTCCTCTAAGAGTATAAAAAAGGATAAATAACAAAGTATAAATAAATGAGCAAAGAAAATCCTGGCAATATTCGGAGTGTTCCAACGTATTGACGCTGCACATTGGGTTGTCTAACAAAAGTCACGCCTGTTACTTGCCGAAAGGTTTCGCTCCGGTGTGACCTTTAAGTCACTATAAGACCTCTCAACAGAAAAGTAAACATGATCTGGAAGGCCCATTTTGATTATTTCCGTGCGATCTGCTGGTCAACCGTATTTATTTTTCATATGCGACTCCAAGTATATGGCCAACGGAAATCACGACAATAATAAAAAACGCTACTAGTGAAGTTTTAATTAATTTCGTGCAGAAGTCTTCTCCGTCCGACAGACTCGGCCCCTGCAATTGCTTGTTTACAGTAGACTGTTTCGTGACTTTAACCTGAAGATTAAGTGTAATGGGAAGGGGTAGAGTTTCATCTGTCCTTTTTTATGAAATCGGAACATGACATTTAGTGCTAGGCAGGGCCGGTCTTAGGCCATTGCGACCTATACTGCCGCAGTGGGCCCCGCACTTCATAGGCCCATAAATTCATATTAGAATTTATTTGATTATCCTCTTTCCTACCCAGACTGGGCCCCGCGCAATCCGTTTCGCATTGGGCCCCACAATTGTTAGGGCCGGCCCTGGTGCTAGGAAACATGATATTTAGTGCTAGGAAACATGACATTTAATGCTAGGAAACATAACATTTAGTACTTGAAAATATAACATTTAGTACTAGGAAACATGACATTTAGTGCTAGAAAATATGACATTTAGCACTAGAAAACACGTTAAAACTCATCAATCCACCCCCCCCCCCCAATCCATCTTCTGTTAACAGCTTTCCCATAAATCTCCCAAAAACGTAGAAAGTACGCAATGAAACAAGAAATGACTTTTTATTTGCTTGTCTGTTGATCTAACTTTATCTCCCCCTACCCCCGAAACGATGAGGTATCTACGACCCTGCCAGGAAATAGGACAACGCGTTGAATACGAATGTGTCTGCGCTTATCCGTGACCGTCGACTCTACTATAAGACCTCTCAGCAGAAAGTAAACATCACCTATAAGGCTGATTTATTATTATTTCATGCATTTCGTTGATCGACCTTGATCTTTACTTTTTTGGCGGGTGACTCCGAGTATATAAATAGTCACCAATGGAATTCACGATAATAATAATAAAAACATCTCCAATGAGGGCGTCTTTACATTCTGTTGAGCCGTCTATCCTGTAGCCTGTCATGGTTTATCTCCCTTTTATTTCTTCTTCTGCAGCGTTTATTCTCAAACTCCTGCTGGATCTCTCTTGTAGCAGGACAACTAGAAGTCCAGCAGGATGTAGTCCAGAGAATGGAATGCGTTGTGTCGCCGTTTTATTTGCGCCAATGGCCCGACATATCCGTCTTCGGTTGGTCCTTCTATTTAATGTTATTGATAATTAAAAAGATAAGACACTAGATATAACATAGGGTATCTAATGCATAGAGAAACTACAGATAAACTGGTTTGGATATCTGATAAGGATGAAAGATCAACTTCCCATAATAGTTTATAACAAGATGGTATCAGGATACAGACCAATGGTAGACCTAGGAAAAGATGGATAGACAACATCAAGACTACCCTGAATAAACATGACTACACCTCAACCAGAGCAACACATCTGACTCTGGAACACAGATTACATATCGTTCACAAACCCCTACGCTCAACGGCAAGTGTGGAAGCTATGACAACACCACCTGGGGATAGATGATATAATAATTTATCTTTTATATTGAGACGTCTTCTGTGCTGTCGTTTGCGAGAAATTCCGAAGAAGAAAAAAACGATACCTCAAAAAACTCTCCTTAGTCGCGTCTTATGATAAGCATGACATAGTTTTGCTATTCTTTACTCTAATTCAACCCCCGACAATACACTAGTGTTATGTTGAGATAATCTAGCTGGATCAGAGTGTATGATAGGCAAAACAAGTAATATATGTCGCGGTTCAGGTAAACTCGTCATCACAGTCTCCGTTGATTGTCTTAACCACGTCTATCCCATGTATATTTCAAACACTCAATCTCATCCCTTTTCAAAACTATCATTCTCAGCTTCTGTGTCCATTCTTATCTCACTTTTCTGTCATTTTCTCCAACTTTTCCTATAAATTTCTCTATAAATTTCTCTCACTTTTCCTGTAAAATTTTCTCTAACATTTTCTGTCAATAGCTCATTTTCTCTGTCTTCTTCTTCTTCTTCTTTCGTTCACTTGAAACATGTCTATATCTGTAATTCTGTCTCCTGAATAAAACTCACTGTCTTTTGTAGTTCATACAGTGTCCCATAGAGTTTTGATTCCAGTGTTGTTTCCTCTGGCCAATATGTCTGCCTCAGCGTTTCATGCTCAGAACACTCTTGAAGTAAATGTTTGGCACTCTGTGATGTCTGTCCACATGTACACATGACCGTGTTGCCAATTTTCTCTGTCAATTTTATTAGTTAATATGTTCCGTCAAAATCTCATAATGTTTATATGCATCTCTTTTATCTTAATAAAAGCAGCACCTTTGCCTATGTCTCACAATCCCATAATATTCTCCTAATACATCTTTAACACAGAAAAGGGATTTGCATGCGAATCTCTCAACGTTATATATCTGAACATTTGTAAACGTCGTTACATAACTAATATGGAGAGAACGAATAAGATTATCGGACAGACGAAACTTGGAACAGGGCAAGGAAGTCTTGCTAATCACTGAAAATACACATAATAATACACAAATCGACGTTTCGTCCTAAAGGCCATTATCAAAAATTATATTCGCAGCACAATAAAACGACAAGTAAGAACGGCAGATCTATTGCAGGTCTGCCATGTTTCGAGTGTGCAGCCTCTCCTGTCAGGACAAACTATAGAAGTTTCGGTAGTCTTCCTCAATGGGCAAGTTCAAACATGTTCTCACCTCCGACTCCATACTTCTGCGGCCAGCTCTGACACCTTCCTCTTCTTCAGTTGAATCTCAAGACGCGTGATGCCTTCTGCTTGTTGCTTACAGACGTGACAAGAACCTCAGGGATATATTGATCATGAGTAATCTCATGCCTGACATTCCTAATCATGTTGACACCATCAGCTGCAAACGTAGTAAATGCTACACCTATATCTATCTCACCCAGACCCATCTGTCACATTCCCCAAAGCCACCTTTACCGTTGAAGATAATTTCACTTGTGTGGCCCACAACCTCATCTATATCAGCATCTGCAAGCGGTGCACCATGACGTATACAGGAGTGACTGGAAGGAGGCTCAAACCGTTTCTGTGAACACCTGTAGATCATCAAATACAGGACAGGTAATCTTATTGCTGACCACTTCATTGACACGGCTCATCAGGATACGCCATAATATTCAGGCGGCGGCCATTAAGTCGTGATTTTCAGATGACCGGACCCATCATGCGCTGGAGAACCGCCATATATATAACAAATGTGGCACGATTAAGCCCTTTAGCATCAATGACCGTCAGTAGTATGGGTGATATCGTGTTGTTCCGCCATTTGTCTGTCTTGTCTGACCGATATTTGGGAACGTTGTGTCTAATTTATGATTGCATTGTTTCAATCTGAATATCTAGTTTTAACTCTTCCTCACTATATCTATATTTAGCTTTGCCATGTGAATGTCAATAGTGTCGTTTTTACTCGTGGTTTTTCTTTGTTATGAATATATTCTTGATAAACACCTTTTGGTTGAAACGTCAATTTGTGTGTATATTATTTGTGTTTCCAGTGATAAGCAAAACTTCATTACCCAATTCCAAGTTTCACCTGTTGGATTTCAGTTTTACTGCAGTGAGTGCATATCGATAACCGGAGACTGATTCAGTAAACATCTGGGGACTCCTGTTGCTGCACGCTTCCAAATTTACAGACCATTTTGTGCCCGGGATGTTCAGGTGATTACCATCACACCGCCATTCTCAGATGACCTGATTTGGTATGTGCTAGAGAACTGGTATATTTGGTACCCAAAAGTCTTTAACACCTTTCACTCCTACGTATAATAACGTCGTAGGTAAGGGGCTGACCATAAATTACGTCAAAAGTATGTTTCCCAATTTTGTGTGTGTGTGTGGTATTTTGGGGTTGGGGGATGTTGAGAGGTGGCAGGGGGGAGTTACCAACTTTTAACTTCCTTCCTAGTACTATATGTCCTGATATGTCCTAAATGTCCTAAATGTCCTATTACAAATGCTAATTTCCTGGGAGGGGATTGAATATCCCTAACCACCGTTTGTTTATACCGGCTTGCATATATATATCCTCTCGTACTCTATCAATTTACCGTTCGTTTTGTTTCATCTCTTTGTCTTCATTTTTTGTAGTAATATTAATTGTGTATTTTCTAATTTGTCTTTTAAGTTATTGTTCTTATGTGTTAATATATATTGCACTTTTCTTTACTCATCTTGTATTTTTGTGCTCTTGCTAACGACTATTTGGTCAAAACGTCGATGTTAGTAGTGTTTTTCTGTTTGTTTCAGTAATTTGCAAAGTTTCCTTACCATATATGATTGTATCTGTCGAATTAGTTTTACTACAATCGTACTTCTTATTAACTCATCTCTATCAGATCAGTTTTACTACAATCTTACCTCTTTTTAACTCTTTTTCAGAAATAAAATGAATATCTCCCAAAGAGAAACAAAACTAAGTACTGAAAGCATCAATTTCATTCACACTTCTGAAAACTCCAAAGAAAGCATCAAATACAGATTCCAAATGAGACAAATCGTTTAATCCAAGATGCCAGATTACGTCCTCGAATGTGTCTCTTATCTCTCCACCCAATGATTCCTTATTGGTGATGCCCTGATTCATCTTCAGCAGGACACTTTAGGGCAGTGACAGGATGAATCTGGCAGACACAGATAACCGTGTGATCATAAATGTAGGAGGAATCAGGCATGAGACATACAAAGCCACACTTAAAAAGATTCCCGCAACGCGTCTATCAAGGCTGACAGAAGCCCTTGCCAATTATGATCCTGTTCTGAATGAGTACTTCTTTGACCGTCATCCAGGTGTATTCGCCCAAATCCTGAACTACTACAGATCAGGGAAGCTGCACTATCCAACAGATGTATGCGGACCACTTTTCGAAGACGAACTAGAATTTTGGGGTTTGGATTCGAACCAGGTAGAGCCATGCTGTTGGATGACCTATACCCAACACAGAGACACTCAAGATGTTTTGGCTATCCTGGATCGGCTGGATCTGGATACAGACAAACCCACAGAAGAGGAGATTATGAGGAAATTTGGAATGGAGGAGGATTATAAGAGAGGAGCATTGAACTGTTGGCAGAAGATACAGCCCAAGATTTGGGCCCTGTTTGATGAGCCCTACTCTTCTGCAACTGCTAAGGTAAGAAATACCCAATTATAATCATGTGAATTATAATCATGTGAATTATAATCATGTGAATTATAGTCATGTGAATTATAATCATGTGAACTATAATCATGTGAATTTCGGAGCATTTTTTCACACTAAGTAAATATAAACAATTGAGCGGTATGTATTTATATCAGTAAAATTTTAGACGAGTGTGCTTATCTATATGAGTAAAGTTCGAGGGAGGGGGTCCTCAGCTATATAAGTGAAGTTTGGAGCGGGTACTTATCTGCTTATTTGAAATAAGTCAAGTTTGGAGGGGTGTTTATCTATATAAGTAAAGTTTGGAAGAGCACTTATCTATATAACTAAAGTTTGTAGGAGAACGTATCTATACAAGCAAAGTTTGTAGGAGAACTATCTATACAAGTAAAGTTTGTAGGAGAACGTATCTATACAAGTAAAGTTTGTAGGAGAATTATCTATACAAGTAAAGTTTGTAGGAGAACTTATCTATACAAGTAAAGTTTGTAGGAGAACTTATCTATACAAGTAAAGTTTGTAGGAGAACATATCTATACAAGTAAAGTTTGTAGGAGAACTTATCTATACAAGTAAAGTTTGTAGGAGAACTTATCTATACAAGTAAAGTTTGTAGGAGAACTTATCTATACAAGTAAAGTTTGTAGGAGAACTTATCTATACAAGTAAAGTTTGTAGGAGAACTTATCTATACAAGTAAAGTTTGTAGGAGAACTTATCTATACAAGTAAAGTTTGTAGGAGAACCTATCTATACAAATAAAGTTTGTAGGAGAACTATCTATACAAGTAAAGTTTGTAGGAGAACTATCTATACAAGTAAAGTTTGTAGGAGAACTTATCTATACACGTAAAGTTTGTAGGAGAACTTATCTATACAAGTAAAGTTTGTAGGAGAACTTATCTATACAAGTAAAGTTTGTAGGAGAACTTATCTATACAAGTAAAGTTTGTAGGAGAACTATCTATACAAGTAAAGTTTGTAGGAGAACTATCTATACAAGTAAAGTTTGGAGAATGCGTATCTGCTTATATGAAATAAGCAAAGTTTGTTGGGGTACTTATCTATACAAGTTAAGTTAATCTGGGAGGGGGGATACCTGTCTATATATTTATATTTTGGGGATCCTTATTTATATATGTATAGTCGGGGGGTAGTACTTGTCTATATACGTAAACTCTGACATTTTCCCTTATCTATAAAAAACTAAGATTATGGGTTTGGGGTTGGGGGGTGGGGAGACCTTATCTATAAAAACTAAGATTATGGGTTGGGGGGTGGGGAGACCTTATCTATATAAATAAAGTAATATTGCGGTTCATTTTCTAATTTGTACTGTAAGCCTATTGGTAATTATTTTTCACTGCAAGTTAAGTTATGTTGGGGTTCACTTAATACTATAAGTAAAGTTGTGTTGGGGTTCACTAAGTACTATAAGTAAAGTTGTGCTGTGGTTCACTAAGTACTATAAGTAAAGTTATGATGGGGTTCACTAAGTACTATAAGTAAAGTTATGATGGGGTTCACTAAGTACTATAAGTAACGCTATGTTGGGGCTCACTTTGTACTATATGTAAAGTTATGATGGGGTTCACTAAGTACTATAAGTAAAGTTATGATGGGGTTCACTAAGTACTATAAGTAAAGTTGTGCTGTGGTTCACTAAGTACTATAAGTAAAGTTGTGCTGTAATTCACTAAGTACTATAAGTAAAGTTATGATGGGGTTCACTAAGTACTATAAGTAAAGTTATGATGGGGTTCACTAAGTACTATAAGTAACGCTATGTTGGGGCTCACTTAGTACTATATGTAAAGTTATGTTGGGGTTCACTTGTCACTATGAGAAAAGTTATATTGGGGTTCACTTGTCACTATGTGTAAAGTTATGCTGGGTTCATTTAATACTATAAGTAAAGTTGTGTTGGGGTTCATTTAATACTATAAGTAAAGTTATGTTGGGGTTCATTTAATACTATAAGTAAAGTTATGTTGGGGTTCATTTAATACTATAAGTAAAGTTATGTTGGGGTTCATTTAATACTATAAGTAAAGTTGTGTCGGGGTTAAAAATTACGCAACATACGTTATCAATAAGTATTACAAAGAGGATTGACTCCTAGAAACTAATCATATTTCTCGTTCATCGCAAGTGATTATGTCCCATTTCCTACTTTCACTTTATGATTTTCAGTTACAGTTATGTCCTTGAATATGCATTTCTACATTTGACCATGTGAACTTATATCTTTCTACATCTCACCATGTGAACGTATATCTTTCTGTATCTTATCATGTGAACGTATACCTTTCTGCATCTCACCATGTGAACGTATACCTTTCTGCATCTCACCATGTGAACATATACCTTTCTGCATCTCACCATGTGAAGGTATGCCCTTTTTTGCATCTCGCCGTTTGAACGTATGTCTTTCTGCATCTCACCATGTGAACGTATATCTTTCTGCATCTTATCATGTGAACGTATACCTTTCTGCATCTCACCATGTGAACGTATACCTTTCTGCATCTCACCATGTGAACATATACCTTTCTGCATCTCACCATGTGAAGGTATGCCCTTTTTTGCATCTCGCCGTTTGAACGTATGTCTTTCTGCATCTCACCATGTGAACGTATATCTTTCTGCATCTTATCATGTGAACGTATACCTTTCTGCATCTCACCATGTGAACATATACCTTTCTGCATCTCACCATGTGAAGGTATGCACTTTTATGCATCTCATCGTCTGAACGTATGTCTTTCTGCATCTCACCATCTTTGATAGGTGATAAACTGGAATACATTCCACGTGAACTGCCATCCGAATCTATCATCAGAATAGCTTCAATTCTGTTGATACCAGCTCTATCAAAGACAGTTTTACCCAAAGTCTTGTTTTGCCATCTGATTTCCATCGCCTTTTTGGGACATGCTGTGTGGACGTGACTGAGCTTGATTTCACGTCATCATATACTGTCCATGTTTCACCACGTATAACAAGCATTGGAAGAACCACTGATCTGTCAACATTCAGCGCAGTGTGCAGGCTAATATCATGTCTATGCCACACATTTGCATAACGTATAAACATGGAAATAGCATAACAAGAAAGTATAGAATTTCTATCCATATAAAAAGACATTGTATCTTAAAGACGACTAAATTATGGAAATAATGTTATTGGAATAATAAATTAAAGTTTGGATATGTTTATCATAATAAGTAATTGTAGTTAATTACCATTTGATACTATTTATTATAAGTAAGTAAAGTAACCCATATCATTTATTAATACCGTAGGGGTGTGAGATGTTAGCGATCTCACATTTCAGAGGCTCTGTTACATGAGGGTGGTAGTCATCTCTTCTCCCTCGCAGTCTTTACTTCCCGGATTAATCCGGTACCCATTTAAGGCTGGATCCGCCTCAACTGGGGAATGAACCCAGCACCACTCATATGCGAAGCCAGTGTGATAACCACTGCGCTAAGTGGCTCCCTTTATAATAAGTAATTGGGGTTAATGTTAACTACAATTCGATACTATCTTGTATAGATCATACTGCAATTTGTTCATATTTGTACGACCGACGACACCCCACGTTTGATGCAGTCAGCATCATTTAGGCCACATTTACTTTACCAGTTTATTTCTGGTATTCATTCTCTTGGACAGGGCCCACTAGGAAGTCATTTTGGTCTAAAATAAATCCCTCTCAACTGAATTGAGTAGTTAACCGACTCGCAACTAAAGCAGTGCACTAACATACTACGCAACAACTGGTACATTATCATTATATTTGGCTGCAAATTCGATATTATTTTATCCTATTGATACACAAATGAATATGTTGTGTGTCTTTTTAAATTATTCAAGCTAGAGAATACTTTAAAATTCTTGAACCTCATGTCTGATCTGTTCCATTGAACCTCATGTCTGATCTGTTCCATTGAACCTCATGTCTGATCTGTTCCTTTCTACCTCATACGCCATCTGTTCCTTTGAACCACATGTGTGATATATTCATTTGAACCTCGTGTATGATATGTTCCTTTCTACCTCATATACTATATATTCATTTGAACCTCGTGTATGATATGTTCCTTTCTACCTCATATACTATATATTCATTTGAACCTCATGTGTGATATATTCATTTGAACCTCATGTGTGAACTGTCCCTTTTAACCTCATGTGTGAACTGTCCCTTTTAACCTCATGTGTGAACTGTCCCTTTTAACCTCATGTGCGACCTATTCCTTTGAACCTGTCGTGGGATCTCTTCATTTCGGATATTATGTGTGACCTTTTTCTGTGAACTTTATGTGTGACTTATTCTTTTTAACCTCATGTGTAACCTATTCCTTTGAACCTCACGTGTGACATTTTCAACTAAACATGTGTGACCCATTCCTTTGAATTTTACTTGTGAGCTGTTCCATTGAACTGTGTGTGTGATCTGTTCATGTGAATCTCAAGTATGACCTATTCCCCTGAACCTCATGTGTGATCTGTTCATGTGAATCTCAAGTATGACCTATTCCCCTGAACCTCATGTGTGATCTGTTCTTTAGAACCTCATGTGTAATCTATTCCTTTGGAACTCACGTTTGATCTACTCCTTTAAACCTCATGTGTGATCTATTCCTTTGAATTACATACTCTAGGAAACTTGGAAACTCGCAGCGTACATTCACATCGACATCAGCATTAGGGCCATACGCACTTACGTGTGTCACATCGACATCAGCAATAGAGCCATACGCACTTACGTGTGTCACATCGACATCAGCTATAGAGCCATACGCACTTACGTGTGTCACATCGACATCAGCAATAGAACCATACGCACTTACGTGTGTCACATCGACATCAGCAATAGAGCCATACGCACTTACGTGTGTCACATCGACATCAGCAATAGAGACATACGCACTTACGTGTGTCACATCGACATCAGCAATAGAGCCATACGCACTTACGTGTGTCACATCGACATCAGCTATAGAGCCATACGCACTTACGTGTGTCACATCGACATCAGCAATAGAGCCATACGCACTTACGTGTGTCACATCGACATCAGCAATAGAGCCATACGCACTTACGTGTGTCACATCGACATCAGCAATAGAGCCATACGCACTTACGTGTGTCACATCGACATCAGCAATAGAGACATACGCACTTACGTGTGTCACATAGACATCAGCAATAGAGACATACGCACTTACGTGTGTCACATAGACATCAGCAATAGAGCCATACGCACTTACGTGTGTCACATAGACATCAGCAATAGAGCCATACGCACTTACGTGTGTGTTGATTACAGTAAAGCTGTGAGATCATATGGGCTATGTAGCTCTTTTTCTCAAGAACAGACAATACGAAGAAGAACCAGAAATATAATATGAGAGACTTTATAATAGAACCCACAGCGAAAGAGGAGAATAAGATCAAAACATACCCGGGAGGAAAGAGGTACAGATACAGGTTTGGGTAAGACATGCAAAGAACTGGAACCTGCAGCTGAAGATAGAAAATAATGGAAATTATATAATTTATTGATGACCAATGATTACCAATGCTCCCCAGAAAGCTAATATATATATATGTATATGAGAGAGAGAGAGAGACAGAAAGAGAGAGAGAGACAGAAAGAGAGAGAGAGATATTTACTTACAATATCTAAGTGTTATTTTTGTCCAAATGAAATCTTTACAAAATCTATAACATTTGCATTTCTCGCAGCGGCCAATTCTCTCCAGGGTAAGTTCGATAAATCTCTAATTTATGTCGTTATGAAATGTGCACCATTTAGTCAGGAATACCCAGCCTAGTTCATCTAATTTAGAACTATTTCAGCTCGATTTCCAATTCAATTGAACCTGATTGCTAAGCTGGGTATTATCATATGTCGTTTAAGATTCCATAGCTTAGATATGATGTGTTTAGCAGTTGTTCTTGGTAAATGTGCTTTGTTATTTTTCTTTTTATACAGAACACTGACAAGGCGTAGCCATGACCGTCTCAAATAAAGACATTTCAATTGAATTAATTAGGACCCCATTCGTGACGTTTTTTATTATGACTGGGCTTTCGGTTGATCACTTTTTACATACTTGGAATGGCATGCCCATAATAGCCAAGGCACCTCCAAGTATATAAATAGTAATGAACTGAAAGCCCATCAAGGGCCCATTCCCAGTCACATGACAATTCTAGATAATATGTCTTACTGGAGACGGTCGTGGCACAGCGGACTGACTAATTGTGCTAGGGTTACTCGACCAAGTAGGTACTCTGACAGAGTACCAATCATAGCACGTAGATCTATAGCCTCAAGCGAAAATATTCACAGGGGTCTTTGATAAAACTCAGATTGCAAATAATATCTAATTAGCCGTTTATACCTGCAAACCTCTTTAACACAATGCAAATAGTTTAACCACTTCGCCACGGATATGCTATTTTTTAAAGTAGAAACTCGAATAAAGAACAATTGTACAGTTCGTTTCCTTTCTTTCTGTATACCCCGGTTTTGAAGAGTAATCTTAAGCACACCCGATTATTCCACACAACAAAGGCTGCTGCTTCTCCGACTTCGGTTAATTTCTACTGCTTTTTGTTTGAGTATCCTTCCCAAAGATATATTTCCTTACTGGGCTAGAGTGATACATCTACATTTTACCTCTACCACCTGAACAGCCAGCTATCCATGTATGCCCGGAATGCTGTTTTCATCCCTGCATTCACCACGTGGGTCACGAGAAGACAATTCCTGATACTTACTGACCACCTGTATGCGTATGGACTGCTGTTTAGTGGGCCATATTATCTCCTTGTCTCTACGAGATCGTCACGTCATACAAATTTCTATTAAGATTAACACCATTGAAATGAAATGTGTGAGACGTATGATTGGAGTTAGCTTGAGAGACAAAATCAGGAATGAAGAACTAAGAAAACAATTAGGGATCAAGTCAACAATAGAATACATCGAGAAACAACAAATTAAATGGTTCGGCCACATAACCAGACAGAAAGAGCAAAGTATTATCAAAAAAACCCTTAACAAACTATGCGAAAACAGTCGACCTATTGGACGCCCTCGTAAAAGGTGGATAGATAGTGTATTAAAGACACTCGGAAATATAACAGCAGAAGAGGCAAATAGAGGGGCAAAAGACCGTACACTCATTCTCCCCTCAACACCGAAAGATACACGAGGACAGAAAGAAGAAGAAGAAGACAGTTATGGGCAGTATTATGAATCTACCCACTAGGCATGATGCAGTTTGGACTGAGCGGTTGTGGTCATGCACAGGCAGTAACACTGGTTTACGAAAGAGGTGGTTGATTGCAGATCCTCTAGATCCCCCCTTCTCCAGAGCTTCCTTTCTATCTCTGTATGTACATGCAATATCATGTAATATCTGGATACGGAGCTGTTGCAGATATTCACATTTTTGTACTTGTAGTGTGGTATCTGTATGTCTTCGTGGCATACAACACAAAGGACTGTGTGATTTGTCCATTCTGTGCTTGTGAGCATTTAGACAACAGTCCTGGGCGTTTAAAATTTTTTTTGTCCTTTCTGTTGAGCTTGTGCATGGAATTTTTGTGTGGTCATAGTCATTTTGGTCCTTTTTTAATTTGTTTTGTGAAGGCGAATTTTTTAGTGTTCACGTTTCATGGTAACTGGTGAGTGCGATCTGTTCTCTTTTTAACTACTTGTTTTGACCACTTTGTCTGCTATTTCAGTGTTGGATATTCCGTAACGAGCTGGTATACATTGTATGTTGATTGTGCTGATTTGGGATATATTTTGTAGGATTATTATAATGTTATGTGTTGAAGAGTCTGCCTTGTTTGCTGAGATGTTATGTGTTGAAGAGTCTGCCTTGTTTGCTGAGATGTTATGTGTTGAAGAGTCTGCCTTGTTTGCTGAGATGTTATGTGTTGAAGAGTCTGCCTTGTTTGCTGAGATGTTCTGTGTTGAAGAGTCTGCCTTGTTTGCTGAGATGCTCTGTGTTGAAGAGTCTGCCTTGTTTGCTGGGATGTTATGTGTTGAAGAGTCTGCCTTGTTTGCTGAGATGTTATGTGTTGAAGAGTCTGCCTTGTTTGCTGAGATGTTATGTGTTGAAGAGTCTGCCTTGTTTGCTGGGATGTTATGTGTTGAAGAGTCTGCCTTGTTTGCTCAGATGTTCTGTGTTGAAGAGTCTGCCTTGTTTGCTCAGATGTTCTGTGTTGAAGAGTCTGCCTTGTTTGCTCAGATGTTCTGTGTTGAAGAGTCTGCCTTGTTTGCTCAGATGTTCTGTGTTACTGTCATTGAGTCTGTGAAGACAGCATGCTATTCTTTGGGCTGTGGTTTAACGTGCGTCAATACAGTCGCTATGGTTTTCAGTACTGTCTCGTTATCTGAACAGAATTTTCCTGTATATATGTATGTGCTACTGCCATCTGGTTGTTTGGTGTACATACCGACACCAATTATTTGCGGTTTTCTCTGCTGAATTATCTATGTAGTTATGTATCCAAGTGTGTGATGATTAATTTTCGTGAAACATTTGTAGACTTGTAGTTTTGAAAACTGGCGGTAACGATGCAATTCCTGAAACTGTTCTCTAAATATGGTGCTATATCTTTGATTTCTCATCGACTAGTGTTGAAGCTTTCACACATATTTAGATCAATGTATAACATTATTGTGTAGGAACGACCAATTCTTTTACTGTGTGCTACTATTTATTTTCATTCTGTTTTTACTGAGCTTTTGGAATATGCTGTATAGATGATGAGATAGTAGTCACTTACTTTTGTCAAATTGGATGAGGACATTTTGTTTTCTCATTATATCCAAAATGTCTAGTTCTGTTTGCAGTTCTAGTTCATTCAGGGGTATTGATTTTACGGCTCCCAAAATAATCCGCCGTGCTTTATTTTGTTTTGTCTCACTGGTCTTTGTTGTTGCTGTTGTCATCAATGACACTGAGGTGTATCATATTCTAAGACTATAGGCGCAGGCATCTTATGACAAGTTAGTAGCCCTCGCATGAAGTTCATGATAGTTTTTCATTAGCTTATTCTGCACTGCTTTGTTGTTTATGTGGCAAACATGTTGTTTCTATGTGGTCTTTTGTCCAGTGTTACTCCGAGAAAGGAAAGTGTGTTTACTTCATAGAGCTGCTGCCCGTCTGGAGGCTGCTGCTAGTCAGGAACTGCTGCCCGCTTAGGTGTAGTTTGATTGGTTCCTTGTTTGGTGACAAAGAGAATAGTTTTGTGGCTGTTTTGTTGGTGAGCCACAATGCTATCTCGTTTGTTGTCTTGAAATATGTTTGATGTTATGTCTGTGGAATCTGTTTGATGCTATGTCTGTGGAGTCTGTTTGATGTTATGTCTGTGGAGTCTGTTTGATGCTATGTCTGTGGAGTCTGTTTGATGTTATGTCTGTGGAGTCTGTTTGATGTTATGTCTGTGGAGTCTGTTTGATGTTATGTCTGTGGAGTCTGCTGCAGAGCATCAGCATGTAAGATGTGTGTTGCATATGGTGTGAATGTGAATGTGAATGTGAATGTGATTTCAGTTATGTAGCTAAGAATCGTTTCAATAATTTAATATTTGAGAACATTAGATTTCAGAAGGTAGGTATTCAGATAACACCCCTCTAATATCAAGGATAACTACAGGTTTAGAGCGCACGATTATACCAGCTTAATGAGACAGAACATATTTTCCTCAGTGCTAAAAACCACCCAATCATTATATAAGTATAGATGCACTCATACGTTCAATGGTAATTGACAAAAAAAACAACTAGAAAATGTCAGCAATTTTGAATGTCTCGGGTCAACCATCAACCACACTGGAGATTGTTCAGTTTTTATCAGAAAGAGATTAGTAATGGTCCTAGAAAAAGAAGCACAGATGAAACATTTATGGCAATTGGCAAACATAACAACTAACTTACAACTGTTAAAAAGCTTTATTTTTTTTTATTGACAACGTATGGTTGTAAAACATGAACAATGGCGTCCGCAATGGAAAAGAAAATATCAGCATTCGAAATAAAATCTTATAGAAAAGTGCTAAGAATACTGTGAACTGAGAGACGAACCAACCTCAGCAAAGACCTAAACATAGAAGAAGAATGGCTCCTCAAAACTAACAAAAAACGTAAGCTAACATATTTTGAACATATAAAAAGACCCAATGGTTTAGATTGATTTATAATGGAGGAAATAGTTTCTGGAAAGAGAACAGGTGGCAGATGCCCATATGATATTGAAGACCTTCTGAATATAACATTGAAAGAGTCTAGGCAGCTTGTACAGAAACGAGAGGAGTACAGAATGGCAGTGGGGCAACGTTCTGTAAAGGACACGCCGCATGGATAGCTGAGGAACAGAGTGTGTGAGATTGCACTTTCTTGTGGGGGTCCTTCCGCGAGTTGTACTTTCCTGCTAAGGACCCAGTTTGACTCTTGATGTTTTGTTATGGAGTAAGCTTTGTAGCTATTTGAACAATATCCTTATTTTCTATTCTGGGTGAGTTTCAACTGTAATCCAGTTTTCCAGACAGTGTCAGATGCTTTAGTAGGGCCGAAAAAATGCCCTGTTTTCTGTTTTTTATACACTGAATGATGTATGACAGATTTTCTTATGTGCTTCTGTTTTGTCGAAGTCTGTGTGAATGTTTGGGAGAAAATCTTGTACATTTCTACGTACCATGTAAATCGTTTGTTTACAGTGAGTTCTCCGAATTTGCTCAAAAAAGTAGACAAATAATTTTATGGATCGCTGAAAGTGTTGCCCTTTTGGGGGATTGGTACGATGTAGGCTTGACATGCGCAAGTCCTGTTCGTGCTCTAGAAAACACAGAAGCCCACATGTCCCATCACCATTGACATTCAAAGTAGGAGTCATGACTCAGGTATTGGATACGCCAACTTGAAGATGCACTCCCGGGTATGGAAAAAGCTATGAATACAGTTTCCCATTGCAAACAGAAAAAGCATTGAACAAATGTCGGGGAGTACATTGTTCAAAACTTCTGTCCGAAGCAGTGTTGAGACTCGAACTGAACGCTGTAAGCGATATAGAAGGGAAGCTAGTCTCAGATAGAAGGACTAGCTTCCCTTCTAGGACATGGCAAACCTAGTCTAACTCGACTGTCGCTGTCGCCCAACACGGCTTATACAGAGATAATTAGGTTCAGTATCCAATGGCATAAAGAACAATGATGCCTTTCTTACACCAGATTTGTTCGCCGACTGCGAAGCTCATCGTCTGTGATATGCGCAATCTACCTACCTCTTTGGGCGGATGCAATGGCGGAGAGTCAAAACACTGGCTGCATATAGCGATGTTTTGGAAGGCCAACGCAGACGGACGAGGCGAGTGCGTGATAAAAGCACAAGTAAAATCCGAGACCCCTGACGTGTTTTGCGAAGCAGCACCTCGCTTAGATAGGTGTATGAACCCTGTGTCTAATTCGACTGTCGCCATTGCCCAACACGGCTCATGCAGAAGAAATTAGGTCCGGAACCTAGGGACACGAAGGGTGGTAATGGAACGGTCTTCATACACGAGGAATAGCTCGCTGGCTGCGAAGCGCCTGATCGGAGGAAAGACACACAGTGGATGACTCAGACAAAACAGCTCGTCTCGTGACATATATCTCCCCCATCCTTTAGTAGAAGGTTTCGTTTCGTTATTGAATTGCAATAAGCCGAAAGTTAAAGTATGCTGGGTATACAAGAAAGCTCTGAGAAACCACCCCACAGCACATAGGGAAGTAAAAGCAAATCCTAACCCTAACCCTAACCAACCAACCAACCAACCAACCAAAAAACCAACCAACCAACCAACCAACAAACCCATCATGTCATTCATTATACCATTCGAGCCTGGATCCTATTTGGGGGGAATATTTCTGATTGCTAACGCTCCTGCCTAGGAGACGATCTTGCATAATTGATTGTATGCTAATGTTTTCCCCTTTTCTTTAATTCTTCCTTCAGCTTCTCTATTGTTTACTCGGGCATGATCGTTGTTCTTCTTTCTGAAAGTGTTCAGAGAAAAAAATTTATACCTTTTTCTCAGAGATAGGAGTATCACCCAGGTGTATAACTGTTTTGTTTCTAAGTTGGTTGTCACTATTAAGATTTTGAACTTGATTCCAAAGTGTTTGTGTCTTCTCCATGTTGGAGCTGACAGTTTTCTACGTGCAGAATTTGTTCTATTCCCCCCCACCCCATTTTAATGTTACATATTCTTTGTTGTGGGCTATTATAATTGCATCCCTGGAGGTTTTTATCCATGGCCTCTCTGATTTTAGAGTTCTCTCTATTGAGCTTGTCCGGTCTATTGGCCATTATGACTTATAGTCTATCATTTGACCAAGCGGTTTACTGTTTTACTGCATTGACGACTGTTGCAGAGAAAGTGATGACGTGTTTGTCTATCCTATCTACTCAGGAATTGGAGTTTATGTCTGTTTATGTCTGTTTATGTCTGTTTATGTCTGTTTATGTCTGTTTATGTCTATGTCTGTTTATGTCTGTCTGTATCTGTTTATGTCTGTTTATGTCTATGTCTGTTTATGTCTGTTTATATCTGTTTATGTCTGTTTATGTCTATGTCTGTTTATGTCTGTGTATGTCTGTTTATGTCTGTTTATGTCTGTTTATGTTTGTTTCCAGGCACATTGTGTTTTGATCCTGTCTTCCTTTTTTGATGTTCCATCTGGGTGCTCCGAGTCCGCGGTTTATGCCGTCATTGTCTCCAGCTGTGTACTGACTGGTATGTAGTATGACCCAGTTGTATGTAAACTTCTCTTGTGAGAGTTTTCTGTGTGTCGTTTTTGACAAATGCTAAGTCAGTTTGGTTCTCCAGATTCGTGATGTATAGGTCTAGTTGACACCACCATTTTGACCTGGAAGTGTGAAATCACGTTGAATTACCTTCTTATGAAAATCAATACTTAAAAACAGATGCTCAAAAGAGATAGAAGAATGACTTAATTGTACTCGTATTTACCAATATGTACTATCTCCCTTTCAAAACAGCAGCATGGCTCCTGTCGAGCGTACTACTCAACGCACATAACTCCGTAGCTTCAATGGATAATGTCCTAAGTACCTCGGAAAAATACACTTGTAAGCAAAACAAAGTCCAGGTATCGAACGTAAGGCAAATGAGCTAACAACTGCGCCAAGAAATTATCTGTGACATCGTGTTAAATAATGGAAGATGTAGTACACAAGAAGAAGAAGAAAAGAAAGATTTGGGATCTATCCCACGATCACTTGAGAACAAAGTGTGAATGATTTAACTACAAAACTAGGGAGATGATCTCTCTCATTTCGTTTAACAGTTTGCTCCCCATAGGCGGCAGTCTCAGAATCTCTGTTTTCTTTATCACAAAGAAGAATAGGAAGAACTTCGAGGAAAGAGAAGAAAAAAAAACGGGTTCTGATAAAAACTATGTATGAAAATCATGAGGGGACAAGATACGGAATATCAGAATAGACCACCAAGATACGAGACAGAAGATGTAGAGGGATCTCCCTGGCGTAGTGGTTAAGCTTTTCGCATTGTGTTCAAGAGGTCACGGGTTTGAATCTGGCTCTTGTCGTCTTGTTTATAAGGTGGATTTTTTTTCGGAGATCCCTGTGGATTATCATTTGGAACTACGGAGTTGCGTGTTATGAGTGGTACTCTCGGCAGGCGGCGTGCCGCTTCGTTGAGACGGACGGAGTGCATATGGGAAACCGAGTACAGTGATGTCAATCCTACGGCTTTTAAACCTTTTAAAAGAAGATGTGGAGGTTCGTTGCTGCTAATATCCGTTGCTGAAACGGTACTAGGCGATACTGAAATAACTGGTGGATTGTGCTATCATCCCCTACAGATTATGTGCTGTACAAGGAGTTGCAATAAGAACATCTAGAAAAATGATAGAAAATGTTGCAATCTACAAGGAGTTGCAATAAGAACATCTAGAAAAATGATAGAAAATGTTGCAATCTACAAGGAGTTGCAATAAGAACATCTAGAAAAATGATAGAAAATGTTGCAATCTACAAGGAGTTGCAATAAGAACATCTAGAAAAATGATAGAAAATGTTGCAATCTACAAGGAGTTGCAATAAGAACATCTAGAAAAATGATAGAAAATGTTGCAATCTACAAGGAGTTGCAATAAGAACATCTAGAAAAATGATAGAAAATGTTGCAATCTACAAGGAGTTGCAATAAGAACATCTAGAAAAATGATAGAAAATGTTGCAATCTACAAGGAGTTGCAATAAGAACATCTAGAAAAATGATAGAAAATGTTGCAATCTACAAGGAGTTGCAATAAGAACATCTAGAAAAATGATAGAAAATGTTGCAATCTACAAGGAGTTGCAATAAGAACATCTAGAAAAATGATAGAAAATGTTGCAATCTACAAGGAGTTGCAATAAGAATATCTAGAAAAATGATAGAAAATGTTGCAATCTACAAGGAGTTGCAATAAGAACATCTAGAAAAATGATAGAAAATGTTGCAATCTACAAGGAGTTGCAATAAGAACATCTAGAAAAAATGATAGAAAATGTTGCAATCTTAATACGTATAACAATCATTTACAGAGAATTTGATCAGATATCATTACTTGAAACAGGAGTAGATAACCCATTAAGTACATAACATTACATGGATTACTTACCTTTGCACGGGATAGGTTTCCCTGAGGACCCCCCCCCCCCCTTTTCTTTCCCATCTAATTTTTATTTAAGTCCTATTTGGTTTTCTTTCATGATTTTTATATCATGTCAACCCTTTTAGGGACTGCCCATAAATTACGTCAACAATTAGGGGAGGAGAAGGGTGTCTGGCAAAGTTTGACAATTGTAGACAAGAGGGGGAAAGAGGGGATTTGTCAAAAATTGATAGTAATAATACTGTTTTGTATACACCAATTACGTTGTTGGAATTTGAAAAATTGTTCTAAAATTTTTTGTTTAAATTATATTTGTTCTAACTTTGTGTGTTAAAGCTATTATTTTGGAAAGAGGGGTGGGGGTGGAATGAAGGGGGGTCATTTTTAAGGACATACTTAATTCCGGATGATCTCTGAATTCTTGACAGTTTTTGACAGGGCGAGGGCAAAAAGTGGCAGACCATTGTTGACCTCATTTACGGACATTCCATTATCCTTTTAAAAATACCAACATCTCGTATACTGTCTGCAATGTTATGTTTTACTCCCTTGTTATATGTTGCCTGCAGTGTTATGTTTTACTGCCATGTTATATGTTGCCTGCAGTGTTATGTTTTGCTCCCTATGTTGCATGCAAACGTATGTTTTACTATAGCGTATTTCACCAGCTTTGCCCAACTTTAAATTGATGTATCTCAGTAAATATACAACGCATATATCTGTAATTTCATGTGTGCATTTGAAATGTTATAGACCCCATAGGTTACATTTTTCATTAAAATTCAACTATTGGTTTCAATTTTTGTTTATTTCCGATGTACATCAACATTCTACTTGTCAACATACAACCAATATAATCTCACACACATTTATTAAGATCTTAACAGTCAGTTGTAAGACATCATTCACACATGAATAGTTTATCACACAATCACGTGATTTAAGCGTGACATTACAGTACTTTTCACTCTTGAACACAAGAGAGACGGCGTTTAAAGTTGTATCCGGTGTCACGTTCAAATCATCCTTCAGAAGTGTTTCAACAAAAAGTGGGCAGTTATTAGGGAAAATTAGTTTGCGAGTAAAGTTTATTAAAGCATTTTACATGTTAATGACAAATAATGTCACGTGCATCTCGCACACAGATCATTTAATAAATCATCTGAAACTGGTATTATATCCAAACATGGTGGACACGTTATTCAAATAGTATACACGCTCTTGTCTAATCAACTCACATAATCTCTGTATAAAGTGATACAATTTCTTTTCTCGATACACTATAATTTGTATGCTGACAAAGACAAAAGGATTTCATTCCTGTATAAAAACATGATGCACAAATATAAAGTATATATTTATTGGGTCTAACTAAATATAATACCTTATGCAAAAATTGGCATGAATACGTTAGATGGTTGATCAAATAATTACATTTGTTTGAGGACAAAGCTAGTGAAACGTGCTATATACATATACCTTATTGTTATATGTTGCCTTCAGTGTTATGTTTTACTCCCTTATTGTTTTAGATAGGTGTTTCTCAAACCTTTCTATAACACATATCCCCACCTTTGTTTCCAATTGTTTATTTTTATTGTTTTAATCTACAGGAATTACGAACGGTAGATCTCTCGAACCCTAGATACAACGGGTGGGTTTTATAGAGCTTTATCTCCCTATATGCAATGGGGTGGATTCTGCAGCGATGTATTTATTACCCAGAAGACTAGGTTTCACCCAGCGCAGTTCTATGAGAAGACTTGGTCTCGGCAAGTGTAGTTCTATGAGAAGACTTGGTCTCGCCAAGTACAGTATTATGAGAAGACTTTGTCTCGCCAAGTACAGTATTATGAGAAGACTTTGTCTCGCCAAGTACAGTATTATGAGAAGACTTGGTCTCGCCAAGTACAGTATTATGAGAAGACTTGGTCTCGCCAAGTACAGTATTATGAGAGGAAGTGGCAACTTCAAAGGATGCAAAACCATATGTGTATAAATGATTTGCTGGGGGCTTCGAGAACACCATCGCGTCATACTATATGCATTTCTTCTTCTTCTCTGTTCATACTTAAATTCCTGCAGATTAGCAAAATATAATCCGGAGAATAGAACCATCATGATTTACAACTTTGCTGCAATATCTGCACCTTTTGACCTGATACATCCAACTTCAGCATGGCTTCCGGGTTACTTTGGCGCAATATGGGATGGGACAGAGAACTCCACACCTAGACTCCTTAGTCACCTCTTACTACATGCACTGTAGGTAAGCAGTGTTGCTATTCTGTGCTCCCTTCGTACCCCGGCAGCACACAGGCATACAAAATATTCACGCTATCTACAAGTAATTTTGACCACTGTTGGTGCTTTCAGCGGGGATTGGGAAGGGGGGGGGGTTGAAAAAAGTATACGTCAATAATACTGTTTGTTATGCACTAATTCAATTGTTTAAATTTGATTTTTTTTTAAAATGCGAAACAAATCATATATTTGTTTCCATACTGTTTTTGTTAATTTAATTACTCTTTGGAGCAGGAAAGGGGGGGGGGTTAATAATTTGTTAGAACATAATTCAGTAAGGAGGAGTCTATGAATGATTGACAGTTATTGACACAGACGCAAGGGATAATACATTAGCAAAAATTTCTGACATAGTTTATGGATAATATCTAATTTGATTCTTTTAAACCTCACATAGTTTATGGATAATATCTAATTTTATTCTTTTAAACCTCACATAGTTTATGGATAATATCTAATTTGATTCTTTTAAACCTCACATAGTTTATGGATAATATCTAATTTGATTCTTTTAAACCTCACATAGTTTATGGATAATATCTAATTTGATTCTTTTAAACCTCACATAGTTTATGGATAATATCTAATTTGATTCTTTTAAACCTCACATAGTTTATGGATAATATCTAATTTGATTCTTTTAAACCTCACATAGTTTATGGATAATATCTAATTTGATTCTTTTAAACCTCACATAGTTTATGGATAATATCTAATTTGATTCTTTTAAACCTCACATAGTTTATGGATAATATCTAATTTGATTCTTTTAAACCTCACATAGTTTATGGATAATATCTAATTTGATTCTTTTAAACCTCACATAGTTTATGGATAATATCTAATTTGATTCTTTTAAACCTCACATAGTTTATGGATAATATCTAATTTGATTCTTTTAAACCTCACATAGTTTATGGATAATATCTAATTTGATTCTTTTAAACCTCACATAGTTTATGGTCTATGTTCATTTTAATGCAACAACAAAGCTATCCATTTCCAGAAAAAGCTTCCACGCTGTTCTACAGAACTTTATTAAGTTCAAGATTTCAGCTAAAGATATATTTATATTAAAAAAAACTGCAGGTACTGAAATTTCTTAATGTACTTGCCAGGTAGGAAGTGGATTTCGTTGTTTTTTGTGTGTGTGTGTGTTTTTGTTTATTTGTTCAATATACTCTAAAAATTCTACACCCCATAAAATTCCATAACCCTTCAGCTCCCATATGTCTTATTCTCCTACCGCGCCAAGGAGACCATATCGCCCACATTGAGAAACCATGTTGTATGCCTTACTAATCCAAGTCTTGTTAATGATATCAGATTCTCCTAGGAACCGCATCTTATTCCCATTAGTTGAAAGACTATGTTTCTACGGGTGAGGTAGACAAATACATGATCAACTTTTCTTAGGCTTTTCTTACAACATTCATGACAGATCTTATTCACTATTATCTATTTTCTTTCAATTTTATCAAAATAAATTTATCAATCTTCTTTTCGCTTTATAACCATTTATGTCCTGCAGCAACTGAGTCCTCTTGGAACAGCCTTTTTGTGTGCTTCTTTTACATCCGGTTCTGTGGCGAAGTGGTACAGAGCACGTCTGTGACGGTCAAGGTACTGAGTTCGATCCCCGCCACAGGCAACTGTACATCCGGGCAGTTCAGAAAGCAATGGCAAACTACTCAAAGTATTTATATTGCATAGAAAATCATCACAACCAACAAATGCCGGGCTGATAGCCAAGTCCTGTAAAAAATATGCTACCATATACATCTGTGATTTCTTTAATCCATCTTTTGCTTGGTCTGTCTCTGTGTCAAGCGTGTCTGTATAGCAGTACTAGTGGGGGGGGGGGGTATCTGATGGTTAGTGTGTCAACTATCGTGTATCAGTGTTGTACTAATATTGTTTCTATATTTAGCTATATAAATGTCAAGACTGTTCAATCACGTCCCTCGTCTATAATATAGTTATGTGGACTCAGTGAGCCTCATTCCTCGAAGCGGACAATACTTGAATGTTTCCGTAATTTTCATTGGCTGTCGACAGAAATTATACATACAATGACGAATGGAAATCCCAGAAAAAAAGTTAAATATCGCAACTTTTTTAAGAATGAACACCCAATGTGTTTATAAGACTGTGTATACTGTTACCCGGGCCTCGGTTCAGTAGTATTTTTACAGCCCATGTCGTGTGAAGTTAGTGCTCGTGTCAATCCATAACATCTTGTGTACTTAAAGGATGTTTGAGTAGCTTGAAATGTCTTTCAAAGTCTAGTAGCTATAGTGACATGTTGACCTAACCGATGGACATATAATGGCATCCTCTGCTTAGAACGTTGAAGCTGTGACCAGTTCTGAAAGAACATGCCGTCTGCTTGCCGCCACTATTATTTATCTGATTGTGGCGGCGTGACGCACGACTGGGCTTAGAAAAGTCGATGGTCAAGATTCACGTAACCCTGTATTTGGCAGAAGGGTCGTATAAACTGATAACCCGCCTCTGTCATTGAGGTGTACCGCTGACACGAGGAGGAAAGGAGACAAATTACTTCTTCTGTTGGTAGAGACAATGTTAAAGGGGGGATTGGAGTGATGTTTCATAAGAGGGTGAGAGTTTGTTAAATAAAATTGAGGGAGGTGGGGGAAATCATTAAAGGAAATAATGGGGGAAGGAGGGTTTTTATCATACAATTTACTAGCTTTAGATTAAGAATATGGGATATATAGAGAATAAGACATATGGGAGCTGAAGGGTTATGGAAGGGTTAGCGCACTGACTTCGCATATGAGTGGTCCTGGGTTCATTCCCCAGTTGAGGCGGAAATGTTTTCAGATCGCAACGGTCGACCCAGCCTTAAATGGGTACCGGATTAATCCGGGAAGTAAAGACTGCGAGGGAGAGGAGATGGCTACCGCCCTCATTTGCAGAGCCTGTGAAATGTGAGGTCGCTAACATCTCACACCCCTACGGCATTAATAAATGCTATGGGTTACTTTACTTTTACTTACTAGCTTTATAATGGTTTGTTTGTTTGTTTGTTTTGCGTTCGCTTCATTGTAACCAGCGGGGATATCCGTGCGATTTCCGCCGGGAGCGTGATTACGTTCTGCCACCGTTATGCGCCTTGTAGGCCTAGCACATCCGATTACGGCATGCCTGGACGATTCGGGTGGGCTACCCTAGCCTGTTACAGCCTCCATATCTGTCTCCAGGCACGCGTGTATGTGGTGACTCTTCGCCCAGACGATTTTTGCTCTCGTCTGTCTCGCACGAGGTGTTCCATTGTCTATGAACTTGCCTCGTGTAATTGGACGTACTGTGACTGAGCCCATCGGGTACGGAACCTTTTCTCTTCGCGAGCATATTTCCGGTTTAGGAAGGCTCGACATTAGAGTTGGGTTAGGTCTTATTGCTTTTCGGAACGCCAATGATTGGGTTGTGGTCTCCGTCTGTAAGGAGCAGCTCGTTTCGAGCTGACGGAGCTTGTAGTTCCCCTTTCCTATGAACTTTTCACTTTCTATTTGCAGTTCGCGCTGCCCTCTAGCGCTGTACTGCCCTTTCATTGTACTCAGTATGAAATCTGTTTGTCTTTCGTCATGCATCTACCTTTACGTGCATTTTACATTGGCCGCCACTCCAATTTTCGGACTGGACTGACTAGCTTCACTGTATGTCGACAGTGTCACTATATGTGGTGTTGCTGGTGGTGTCGGAGATATTATCTGTCTCTTATGCAGTCAAATTTCTTTCCATCTGCTACCTCCACATTCTCGGACACGATCCCCAAAAGATTTGGCCAGAATCAGCTCGAGCTGCTGTATTTCTGTTTCCAGGGTGCACCGCGAGGAGGTACATTTGGGATCTTGGTTATCTGCTAACCCTGGGTCCGCCTAGAGCAATGCGTTCCCTTTGCACCCCTTTATAATGGTAAGTGTCGCAATCTATTTTTATATAAGGTAAGGGGGACGGTGGAGAGAATGGAATGTGTGACTTCAACAACCACTCAACACTCCTCCCACATGCAATACTCCTCCCACATGCAACACTCCTCCCACATGCAACACTGCTCCAACATACAATATTCCTCACACATTCAACACTTCGCCCACACACAACACTCCTCCCACATGCAACACTTCTCCCACATACAACACTCCTCACACACTCAACACCCCTTCCACATACAACACTCCTACCACATACAACACTCTTCCCACATACAACACTCCTTCCACATATCTACGACCTTGGTAGATTTAGATGTATTAAGTAATCTCCATGGCGTAGTCGTTAAGACGTCAAGTATCGTGTTCAAGCTAAATCACTGGTTCGAATCCAGCTCGTAACGACTTATTTACAAAGGAATTCTTAATTTGAGAACCCTGGAGAACATCGTTGAAATTTGGAAATATGTGTAGTTGATGGTAGGGGAGAGTGGGGAGAAATGGACAGCCATTTTTTAAATTTTTTTACCAAAATCGGTACAACTCTATACATAATAATAAGCCTGAGATGTTATTCATATCTATAAATGAAATATCCATTTATTTCATATCTATAAGTGAAATATCCATTTATTTCATATCTATAATTGAAATATCCATTTATTTCATATCTATAAGTGAAATATCCATTTATTTAATATAAGTGAAATATCCATTTATTTAATATAAGTGAAATATCCATTTATTTAATATAAGTGAAATATCCATTTATTTCATATCTATAATTGAAATATCCATTTATTTCATATCTATAAGTGAAATATCCATTTATTTCATATCTATAAATGAAATATCCATTTATTTAATATAAGTGAAATATCCATTTATTTCATATCTATAAATGAAATATCCATTTATTTAATATAAGTAAAATATCCATTTATTTCATATCTATAAGTGAAATATCCATTTATTTAATATAAGTGAAATATCCATTTATTTAATATCTATAAGTGAAATATCCATTTATTTAATATCTATAAGTGAAATATCCATTTATTTAATATAAGTGAAATATCCATTTATTTCATATCTATAAGTGAAATATCCATTTATTTAATATAAGTGAAATATCCATTTATTTCATATCTATAGTGAAATATCCATTTATTTCATATCTATAAGTGAAATATCCATTTATTTAATAAAAGTGAAATATCCATTTATTTCATATCTATAGTGAAATATCCATTTATTTCATATCTATAAGTGAAATATCCATTTATTTAATATAAGTGAAATATCCATTTATTTCATATCTATAAGTGAAATATCCATTTATTTCCAAATATAATCTTTAAAGAATGGTTAAACATTGAAACATTTTATAAAATATACATTTGAAACAATGATACCATAGTGGGGTGAATGGACCACATATGGGGAGAAATGGATCTGATGAACGGGAGAAATGGACCTTATATAGTATAAATAGTCCATGAAAATCATGTAATAGAAATATATATTATCAAAGGATATCTTCAAAAGTAGATAATCTTTATGTTATTTTTGTACCCTTGCAGCAAATAGGCTGTGCTGAAATTGTTTTAATTCGACTCATTTTAACAGTCCCTAAATCTTCTACAATAGGCCAAAAAAAACCAACTTGTCAAACATTTTCCCACGTTTTCTTTAATAGCTGTTTCCACATCACCATCTTCAAACTGCATCTTTCTCAATTAATTATTGTGTTCTCTTTACTGTCTCAAACACACACACACACACACACACAGACCAAGATTTATGTCTGTACTTTCTACACTATCCATTCTGATATTGTTGTCACCATCAGTATCGGAGACGCGCCCAGTGTCAGACGCGCCCAGTGTCAGACGCGCCCAGTGGCAGACGCGCCCAGTGTCAGACACGCCCAGTGTCAGACACGCCTAGTGGCAGACACGTCAGATTCGCTATGTCATCTTTATATGGTATAATTTAAATTTGCCCAACCACTTTCACAAAATTTTCACTTGTCATCCAGCCTGAGTTCCTAAAGAGCTTTCGGGCGCTCCATATCAATGTGACCGTCGATGTTATTACTACTCGCTTTCTGTTTTATGTTTTAATTTTGTTTCAATTGTCTGCCTTGATAAAGGCATTTTGGTCGAAACGTCGATTTATGTGTGTCATTATGTGTGTTATCTAGTATCAGCAAAACTTTATTACCCTTTTCCTGGATCTACCTGTTGGATTTCAGTTTTGCGCAGTAAGCACAATTTTTCGATTTTCCTCTTAACATAAAGTGTTTAAAATATTTTCTTGGAAACACTGGCGGCAAGCTGTCTCCAGTAGCCAAAACAATGCAGCACACTGTGACAAGTTCACCTCGCTCTCGTGGTGTGATTTTCCCAACATGTTTCGTATCACGTGGTGCAATGACTATAGGAATATTTTGTGCTGTTGTCACACCATTTTCATCAAGATTGTAAATCTGAGCCCTCACTTACATCATACAGTGTTGTATACAAGACCAGCAGTAAATTAACAAATGTTGCAATATTGTTATGTTATATTCCTCCAGGGCCATAGGCGGCGCATAGGGCAGAAACCATAGCCTTCCATTTCTGTCTTTGTGTTGCCAGGTCTTTCAATTGTTGCGTGTTGTTTAGGTTCATTGACATGCCTTCTCTATTAATGGTTCTTCGTAGAGTTTCTCTAGGTCTCCCTCTTCTTCTTACTCCAATATTGTGCAATATTGTGTCCTGCTAAATGCAGTTGCTCGTGCCAATGACGTTGTCTGATGCTGTCTTATTGACCGTTGTGGATGTCGCTTCAGAAAGCCATAAAACCATTCTGTACCTGTCGTTGAGTTTTCAATCCATGTCTGTAGACATTTCAAACGATTTAATGTTGAAATTTCAAATGCAAGAGTACGAGTATTGTTTGGAGTTAGTCCGTGAGACATTTTGGAACAGATTTTGAATTTGTTTCATTTATCCTCATGCTTCCTATTTGGATTTACTTGTATAAGATATTATTTGAAGCAACATTGTTCTGTCTCTATCTTATTTATGTTTACAAGAAGGCGTTTAGGTCCTTGTGTACGAATATGCATGTTCTGTATTTGTGTTCCTGAGGATACTTTAATACTTGTACGGGATGTTTGTTGATGTTGTAATAGTCATTATTTCGATTGGCGTGTTCTCAGTGACTAGAGTACACAGGCTGAAAGTCTTGACTAGATCACATTTCTTTTGGGGGGGGGGGATGTGGTTGGTCAAGTACGGAAAACCTGTTTACTTGTGTTGCAACGCGATTCGGTGCTGCTAAAACAGACCTGGTTCAATTCCCGTCAGCTGTAAGAATTATTTTCATTTATCCTCATGCTTCCTACTTGGATTTATTTGGAACACTTTATCAAGAAAATTGGTCAGACTCTCGTCATGTTCATTATTAAACAGCTGATTTGATTCTTGATTAGAAACAAGCGTTACAGCGCCGATTGCATTCCCATATATGCTCTGCTTGCCGTTCTGTCAGTCATCCACAAGTGTTTAAACAGTGTCTCAGTCTGTTGCTGATTACGCGTTCTTCTGATCTTTCCGAAGAGGGAGCACTTTCTCCCATCGCCTCTAGTCACGCCATTTCTACCATTCTCTGAATATGTACATTATCTCGTTCGACTTCCTCCTCGCCTTATATCTGACGGAACAGATGTCGACCGCAGAGCACGTACACTATGAAGCAAGAATCAAGAATCAAATATGACTGTATAAATGTTAGTTGCAAGAATCAAGAATAAAATATGACTGTATAAATGTCAGTTGCAAGAATCAAGAATCATATGACTGTATAAATGTTAGTTGCAAGAATCAAGAATGAAATATGACTGTATAAATGTCAGTTGCAAGAATCAAGAATCATATGACTGTATAAATGTTAGTTGCAAGAATCAAGAATGAAATCTGACTGTATAAATGTTAGTTGCAGGAATCAAGAATCAAATCTGATTGTATAAATGTCACATGCAAGAATCAAATCTGATTGTGTTGATAATTTGGGATGAGTCTCATTACCGACAATTTTGACTTTTTAATATTCTTTAGCAGTGTTGTACAAGCTATTGCAATTACTAGAAAGCTTGTCTAACAGACATGCCAGTAGTAGTATATAGCCAGCATAACGAGCCCCGGATATGACATGATATGCCATGATATGCCATGATATGACATGATATGCCATGATATGACATGATAAGACATGATAAGGTACCAGATCCAATAAGGTGAGCGGATCCCGGGCGGGGCGTGGTCCCGATACCGGCGGGGCGTGGTCCCGATACCGGCGGGGCGTGGTCCCGATACCGGCGGGGCGTGGTCCCGATACCGGCGGTGCGGCGCGGGTGGGGCGACGAGGTCCCCGACCCTGAAAACTGGAAAAGGGGTGGGTGGGATTTTCCCTTTAGATTTTGTGATAAAGAAAACGGCTATGGAAAGTTACAATGAATGAGGTTATTATAACCAGATCATACGGTGGGGGTCATATATACCTCTACCATATGTAGATCTAGGTCAATTCTTTAGAAGGAATAGCACTGACGTGTGTGCCACTTGTGTTTAAAATTCAAATTCCGACCAGCAAAACACCATAAAATTTTATGTTACAAGGTCAATTAGCCATCTGGTGGGGCACGGAAACTTATACTAAATGATGTCAGCATAACCCGATTACGCTGTCGGGTTCATCCATAATACTACTCTATTTAGATCTGGTTCAAACTGTACGCTGTTCTGACCAGCAAAACACCATAAAACTTTACGTTACAAGGTCAATTAACCATCTGTTAGGGCCCGGAAACTTACAGTGAATGATGTCAGCATAACCCGATTACGTTGTCGGTGTCATCCATAACACTACTCTATTTAGATCTGGTTCAAACTATACGATGACATAACACAGATGCATACTTTTCCACAAAGAAAATGGATGGAAACTTACAATGAATGAGGTCAGCATAACCCGGTTAAAAGGTGGGGGTCATATATACCTCTACCATATTTAAATTTACGTCAATTCATTAGAAGGAATAGCACTGACTTGTGTGCCACTTGTGTTTAAAATTCAAATTCCCACCAGCAAAACACCATAAAACTTTACGATACAAGGTCAATTAACCATCTGTTAGAGCCCGGACACTTACACCAAATGTTGTCAGCATAACCCGATGACGCTGTCGGGGTCATCCATAATACTGCTCTATTTAGATCTGGTTCAAACTGTACGCTGACATAACACAGATGCATACTTTTACACAAAGAAAATGGGATACAAATTTTGAAAGAATGAGGTCAGCATAAACCCGTCACGCGATCGGTGTCAGCAATATGAATGGCATATTTAGCTCTGTTTCATTGTGTTGAAGCTCAAATTATGTTCCGAAAAACATTGTAAATCATGAGGCTACAAGGTCAATTACCCATCTGTTAGCGCATGGGCTATTTCAATATATGCTAATTAGCGTACTTTTCCACAAAGAAAACGATACTGGCATCTTAGCACGAATGATGTCATTATAATATATCACGCAACCAGTATATGAAAGCGAACACCCTTTATCTATCTTAGCTGTCTCTGTATATAATCACTATAAGCATGGTTGGTGTCCGAATGTAGGGATTTCGTTTTGTGCTCATGCTATATTATTATTAATGATATTAATATACTGATACAAATGTTATTTAAATTATTAGTATGAATTTCAAACAGTATTTACAAAATATTTCCACCTCTATGAAATAGTTTAAAACGAAAAATAAATCACTGTATACACTCCTGTGATAAATCACAGGTAGAACGTACCGGCTTAATTACTGGCTCGAGACGGCGAACGCGTATCAATCGATAATCACCAAGCGGGACGGCTTGACCACGGCATAAAATTGTGGTTAACACCTTCTGGTCTGACAATCGTCTCTCTGACACATTTATTACGGTAATTTGCATATTTGTAAATCTGACGCTGCAACACGATTTAGCAATGTGTTATGAGTGTTCTCAAATTCCCCTAAGTATTTGTACATATATAGTTAAATATACCTTGATGCAAGAGTTAGAAAATGTACAAAATTAATACAATTTCATTATTACAGGCCCTCAAAATATATATATATATATATATATATATATATATATATATATATATATATATATATATATATATATATATATATATATATATATATATATATATATATATATATATATATATATATATATATAGCTTTTTTTTCTTTCCGTTCTTCCTAGCTTCGGCCTTTTCTTTTGTTTATCGCCATGTTAAAGGTTTGATATGTTTGATGTAATCTGGGTGTTTATCTTTGTATGTGTTCTTATGATGCTGGTAGTATGGATTGTTCGTCTGCGAAGCGCAATTCGTTTGAGTTATCTCTTATATTGTTTTCTTCAGTTGTTTTTGCTTTATTGGTATACACACACACACACACATACTTACAGATATTTTCACAGCTCTGTAGCGTGTTTAAATCTTTACAAAAGAAACATTTGACATCTATGTACATTCTCAAACTCCCCCTTACAGTTGAGTGATTCCAAGTTGTTATCAAACACGGTTCGGGGTTGCCACACAATTGAAGTTATTAATAAACAATCTTTTTTAATGTCAAATTTTAAAGAAAGGAGCGCATTAATCATAATATGACTAAGGGTTAGTACTAATGTACTGGATGTTCTGTAAATGCGATGAATCACCAGAAATCTTTGTATGTGTTCTTATGACGCTGGTAGTAGTGCTTTGTCGTCTGCGAAGCGCAATTCGTTTGAGTTATCTCTTATATTGTTTTCTTCAGTTGTTTTGCTGCTTTGGTGATGTGATCTAAGTATATTATATATAGATGGACACACACACACACACACACACATACTTACAGATATTTTCAAAGCTCTGTAGCGTGTTTAAATCTTTACAAAAGAACCATTTGACATCTATGCACATTCTCAAACTCCCCCTTACAGTCAAGTGATTCCAAGTTCTAATCAAACACGGTCCGGGGTTGCCATACAATTCGAGTTATTAATAAAAAATATTTTTAAATGTCAAATTTTAAAAAAGGAGCGCATTAGTCATAATATGAATAAGGGTCTCCACACATTCTTCTGTGCCTTGGCCAACGGTTCTCATTATTTTATGCTTATATTCAAGTGTTTCTCACATTGTAAAATTGAAAATTATGGTGCTGGGTGGTTAATATAACTCATATAACAAAAATGTTCTCAGTATATTCACACTAGCTTCTATCACATTCTACCCTGTTTAATATTTTCTTAGTATGTTCTCACTAGGCTCTACAACTATTTTCTCACTGCGCGCTTTAGCCATGGTCGCCGAGGGGTCTCTGTATGAGCTTCAACTATGTTCTACCATATTATCAGTATGGTCTAGCTAGCTTCTAACATTGTCTACTTTGGGCAAATATATTCTTAGTATATTCTCGGTAGGGTCTTCAATTATGTTCTCAGTCCCCGCTTCAATTATGGTATCTCTCTTTTATGTTATTGTTTCGCTGCCAACAGTTCTCATAATAACTTATATCCCACACCGCAAACGTCATGTTTATCAGTTTTCTGAATTAGCAGGTCACACGTAACCACATTTCACCACTTTTGCACTAACCCACATAGCGTGTTTGACAAGTTTTTTCCTTTGTGGAACACCATAATTTAGCCCTTTTCACAACAACACAACCGGGTTTTCTTGACTTACATAGTTACCCTACCTTTAAATAACACAGAGGAAAAGGCCAAGTGTTCTCACACCTTTAGGGTGGTTTGGGTGCTTGAATTAACTTGCTTAGCTTATGACCCCAAACCATGATGGGGTTTCTAATGTTATCTTGGTCTGTGTATAACCCTTGTATAAATCAGTTCTGGGCTCAGCAGGTCTACCTATATCGAATATATAGAGAGCGAAGGTTCTGTTCTTCTTGCTCTGTGGATAACTTCTGAGTTCTGTACCGGCCAATAACTTGAACCTCTGTAGTTTATAGAAGATTTCTTTGTAACAAGACAAAGCATATAGTACAACGAAACAGACAATATACATATACAAATATAACAATGATTAAACCCGAACCATAAAAACGTGACAGACATATTTTTTCAGAGATATAAAACATATTTATTTATGATTCGCATACCTTTTTCCAAAATAATTAAGAAAGAATTTAAAAAAAAAGGTTCATGGTATAATTGACTGTTCATAGAAGGAGTCACAGTTGGTTGTAGTTTTCGTCTCCTGGTTGGCTTCTTCTTTTCTGTTCTGGTTGGTTGTGGGTTGCTACAGGCATCTCAGGTACATATGTGGGTTCGTAGTCGGACGTGAGATATATCTCTAGATTACCAAAATACTACTCTGTGGGTGTAGACATTTTGTTTGCTGTATTAGTAACTGTGTTTGCAGCTGGAGCAGTTGAATCGGGTTTTGTGCCAAAAAACACCACACACTCTATCAAATTCTTTCAGAATGACCTCTCGGAGGTCTACGAGGTCTACAAATTCTTGACGACTCATTGTGATGCCGGTTCTAGTTGGATACTTTATATTTGCATCACCATAGTAACGCCGAACACGGATAAGTGGTCTCTTGAATGATGTTACGGCTACAACATTAACACCATCACCTAATGGTTTATCATATCATTGCCTCTGGAAAAATAGGTAGTTGAGGACCTCATATTCTTACTTATTGAAATGACAGTACACCATATTGAAATGACAGTTTATTTTCCCAGTGTGTGAATGTGAAACGTGGAAATATAAGCGGCAGTGGCACACCAAGCCCTTTTAACATTAATAGAGCAAGGCCACATTAGCTCCGCTTGTTACAGTTACTTATAGGTTAGCACACTTAAGAAAAAAAGTTCGCATTAACTGTACGTGCATATTATTATACACAAGTTACTCCACCACGAATATAATCCTCCCCGGTGTAGTGATATCATAGGAAGAAAAAGTACCACGACAAAATAGTCTGTGTTCGGTAATGATATTATTATTATATTTTTTTTTTCAAAGGTTAGCCTAAACACAAACAACTAAACCCCAATTACCTCCTTACAACAACAACCAATACATATGTATACATACACATAATAACTTTCTACGACCCTGTTTGCTTTCAGTTCCTGAGACAGCGTGACAACGGGCGATGGTTGTGGTAGGATAATCATGCGCCCATTTAACATTAATCTGACTAAGTGATGGTAAACATGATTCTAGACTATTGGTCCCTGACTCGCCGGCTAGCTGAATGGTTTTTGTCTCTGATGATGGGTCTGATACGGCTTCACTTCTGGGTTTAAAGAGCGTGGCTAGCGTTAAAGGTGAATTAAAGACAGAGCAGCTTATCGGGGACATCGACATATCTTCATTGTCTGACCACCCATCACTGTCTTCATTACTACCAACGCCCTCAGTTGTCTCAGAAGCTGAACACCAAGAAAAAGGCTCCCAAGTGGACATCTATCGATCTGCATTTTCACTGGCGACGTTGGTCGTATCGGCTTTTTGTTGTTGGGGTTTAAAAGACACTAATGATGGAGAAGCCACACCTACCAGCTGCCTACGGGTAATGTTAGTGCCTATAAGAGTGAAGTGTATTATAGGGTTTGTGTGTCGCCTTCAACATTAACCGCTACCAGTAATAATCGCCGAACTAGCTAAACTCACCCGCACCGCATAAACAATAGCTAAACATATAGGATAGCTTGTTATGGGGTGGTACCTGAGCGATACGTAGTGAACATTTTATTAGTGTGTAGCCTATACATAAAGGATGAAAAAAGGCTAACCTTCGTCATTGTCTTAAACATGCGCATCTCTGGGAATGACATCTCAGCACGGGCTATAAATACGAAAGCATATGATTCTGATACTAACAAACGAGCAAACACCTAGTTTTATATACGAACCAGCTACACCAATCGCCTGTATTGCACTATTGAAGCACAACCGAATAGGCAATACAGGTTTGGTACTGTGCACACACTCGGAGTACCCCATTCATCCCATTGGGTGATGTGTGTATATTAGTAGGACCAAACATTTAAAAAAGCATACGTTATCGGCACTTACTAATAGAAACTACTGGAACTTTGTCATTTTGAAGAATGACTTATGTAAGTAATGTTGTTAATATCTGAACAGGTGGTTTGTTATTCTAACAGGATTTTCGATCATAGTATTGTTTTTGTCTCTTCTTCTTCAGACATGTGTTAACGGGCACATTCGCTACCTTTTCTATGGTATTTTGATGTTAAATTTAATGTCTGGCATGTGTGAAATTCTATAGGGTTTTGGTTGTTGGTCCGTTTTGGTAGTTGCCAGCATGTGGGCGTGGAAACAAGTTGGTGTAAATGTGAATACATTTGTGTATTTTTGGTGTGTATAGATACACTAACATCCCGGTGATATATTTGGGTCTTATTTATTACTATTGTTGTGCTCGTTGTATATGTATATTGTTTGAGCTGTGTATGTATAGCCTGAATATGAGTTAGGGCTAACTATGTTTGGTATCTGCTTGGGAATTGGCTTATTTACGCAGTCCATCTATTTTCCACAGACCAAGCCGTCCACCAAAACCTTCCGGTGTGTTCAATGCTTGAAACCTTTCAGGCGCCTTTACACACTGCAAAGACATACACAAGATCTTCACCTTAAAAAAAGACATAACTGTAATTTTTGTGTTGATGTTTACACAGACGCTTCAACATTAAGACAGCACAAGCAGAAGTGTCATACACCCCAATTAGTAACAACGGATGGGACTTTTAAACCTAGCGAGGGGCATCATAGTAATTTAACACCAACCAAGAACATGATACTAGTTGATCCCCAGGTGGTCGACACCTTGTTGTATAAAACAGTCTATAAACCACCTGCTTCTTTAACTGATTCTACGGGTGAGTTGGACCAAGATATGCGGGCGGTTTTAGCTCGTGGTGATTTAACCAATCATGAAAAATCTACACTATACCAAAAAACATTACAACAGTATTTGAATCGACTCAGTCAATACAAAAACATACCGATGAAGCTATTAGAGAGCACGCAGTGTTCGGTACCAAGTGCCTTAATACAGAAAGATGAAGAACCCACTGAGAAAATTCCAGAGAAAGGCGACGTGATGTCTAAGATGCCACTGCTTCAACATAGGCGGGTATCTAAAAGAACAAAAAGTAAAACAATGGACAAAAGTCTGATTTGGGATAAGTGGTAGAAAAACTGTAGAAGGCAACGCACCATTACACAACAACTTGTCACCTGTTTAAACTAATATGATACTTATATGTTACAGTAATAAACAAAATAAAATAATAAAACCACAACCATGTTGTTGTATTTTGTCTGTATTTATGTATTTGTGTGTGTGTGACTATGTGTAAAAAATAAAAAGATTGCTCATAAACATTTAAAAAAAAACTATGACGATTTCCCTCCTAGCACGGGATCCCGTGTAGATACATGCTAAAAGACCTCGTGCTGCACGGGCCCGTGTAACACGGGTTCCTCATCTTGGACCTACACGGGATCCCGTGTTACACGCGCCCGTGCAGCACGAGGTCTTTTAGCATGTATCTACACGGGATCCCGTGCTAGGAGGGAAATCGTCATAGTTTTTTTTAAAATGTTTATGAGCAATCTTTTTATTTTTACACATAGTCACACACACACAAATACATAAATACAGACAAAATACAACAACATGGTTGTGGTTTTATTATTTTATTTTGTTTATTACTGTAACATATAAGTATCATATTAGTTTAAACAGGTGACAAGTTGTTGTGTAATGGTGTGTTGCCTTCTACAGTTTTTTCTACCACTTATCCCAAATCAGACTTTTGTCCATTGTTTTACTTTTGTTCTTTTAGATACCCGCCTATGTTGAAGCAGTGGCATCTTAGACATCACGTCGCCTTTCTCTGGAATTTTCTCAGTGGGTTCTTCATCTTTCTGTATTAAGGCACTTGGTACCGAACACTGCGTGCTCTCTAATAGCTTCATCGGTATGTTTTTGTATTGACTGAGTCGATTCAAATACTGTTGTAATGTTTTTTGGTATAGTGTAGATTTTTCATGATTGGTTAAATCACCACGAGCTAAAACCGCCCGCATATCTTGGTCCAACTCACCCGTAGAATCAGTTAAAGAAGCAGGTGGTTTATAGACTGTTTTATACAACAAGGTGTCGACCACCTGGGGATCAACTAGTATCATGTTCTTGGTTGGTGTTAAATTACTATGATGCCCCTCGCTAGGTTTAAAAGTCCCATCCGTTGTTACTAATTGGGGTGTATGACACTTCTGCTTGTGCTGTCTTAATGTTGAAGCGTCTGTGTAAACATCAACACAAAAATTACAGTTATGTCTTTTTTTAAGGTGAAGATCTTGTGTATGTCTTTGCAGTGTGTAAAGGCGCCTGAAAGGTTTCAAGCATTGAACACACCGGAAGGTTTTGGTGGACGGCTTGGTCTGTGGAAAATAGATGGACTGCGTAAATAAGCCAATTCCCAAGCAGATACCAAACATAGTTAGCCCTAACTCATATTCAGGCTATACATACACAGCTCAAACAATATACATATACAACGAGCACAACAATAGTAATAAATAAGACCCAAATATATCACCGGGATGTTAGTGTATCTATACACACCAAAAATACACAAATGTATTCACATTTACACCAACTTGTTTCCACGCCCACATGCTGGCAACTACCAAAACGGACCAACAACCAAAACCCTATAGAATTTCACACATGCCAGACATTAAATTTAACATCAAAATACCATAGAAAAGGTAGCGAATGTGCCCGTTAACACATGTCTGAAGAAGAAGAGACAAAAACAATACTATGATCGAAAATCCTGTTAGAATAACAAACCACCTGTTCAGATATTAACAACATTACTTACATAAGTCATTCTTCAAAATGACAAAGTTCCAGTAGTTTCTATTAGTAAGTGCCGATAACGTATGCTTTTTTAAATGTTTGGTCCTACTAATATACACACATCACCCAATGGGATGAATGGGGTACTCCGAGTGTGTGCACAGTACCAAACCTGTATTGCCTATTCGGTTGTGCTTCAATAGTGCAATACAGGCGATTGGTGTAGCTGGTTCGTATATAAAACTAGGTGTTTGCTCGTTTGTTAGTATCAGAATCATATGCTTTCGTATTTATAGCCCGTGCTGAGATGTCATTCCCAGAGATGCGCATGTTTAAGACAATGACGAAGGTTAGCCTTTTTTCATCCTTTATGTATAGGCTACACACTAATAAAATGTTCACTACGTATCGCTCAGGTACCACCCCATAACAAGCTATCCTATATGTTTAGCTATTGTTTATGCGGTGCGGGTGAGTTTAGCTAGTTCGGCCGATTATTACTGGTAGCGGTTAATGTTGAAGGCGACACACAAACCCTATAATACACTTCACTCTTATAGGCACTAACATTACCCGTAGGCAGCTGGTAGGTGTGGCTTCTCCATCATTAGTGTCTTTTAAACCCCAACAACAAAAAGCCGATACGACCAACGTCCGCCAGTGAAAATGCAGATCGATAGATGTCCACTTGGGAGCCTTTTTCTTGGTGTTCAGCTTCTGAGACAACTGAGGGCGTTGGTAGTAATGAAGACAGTGATGGGTGGTCAGACAATGAAGATATGTCGATGTCCCCGATAAGCTGCTCTGTCTTTAATTCACCTTTAACGCTAGCCACGCTCTTTAAACCCAGAAGTGAAGCCGTATCAGACCCATCATCAGAGACAAAAACCATTCAGCTAGCCGGCGAGTCAGGGACCAATAGTCTAGAATCATGTTTACCATCACTTAGTCAGATTAATGTTAAATGGGCGCATGATTATCCTACCACAACCATCGCCCGTTGTCACGCTGTCTCAGGAACTGAAAGCAAACAGGGTCGTAGAAAGTTATTATGTGTATGTATACATATGTATTGGTTGTTGTTGTAAGGAGGTAATTGGGGTTTAGTTGTTTGTGTTTAGGCTAACCTTTGAAAAAAAAAATATAATAATAATATCATTACCGAACACAGACTATTTTGTCGTGGTACTTTTTCTTCCTATGATATCACTACACCGGGGAGGATTATATTCGTGGTGGAGTAACTTGTGTATAATAATATGCACGTACAGTTAATGCGAACTTTTTTTCTTAAGTGTGCTAACCTATAAGTAACTGTAACAAGCGGAGCTAATGTGGCCTTGCTCTATTAATGTTAAAAGGGCTTGGTGTGCCACTGCCGCTTATATTTCCACGTTTCACATTCACACACTGGGAAAATAAACTGTCATTTCAATATGGTGTACTGTCATTTCAATAAGTAAGAATATGAGGTCCTCAACTACCTATTTTTCCAGAGGCAATGATATGATAAACCATTAGGTGATGGTGTTAATGTTGTAGCCGTAACATCATTCAAGAGACCACTTATCCGTGTTCGGCGTTACTATGGTGATGCAAATATAAAGTATCCAACTAGAACCGGCATCACAATGAGTCGTCAAGAATTTGTAGACCTCGTAGACCTCCGAGAGGTCATTCTGAAAGAATTTGATAGAGTGTGTGGTGTTTTTTGGCACAAAACCCGATTCAACTGCTCCAGCTGCAAACACAGTTACTAATACAGCAAACAAAATGTCTACACCCACAGAGTAGTATTTTGGTAATCTAGAGATATATCTCACGTCCGACTACGAACCCACATATGTACCTGAGATGCCTGTAGCAACCCACAACCAACCAGAACAGAAAAGAAGAAGCCAACCAGGAGACGAAAACTACAACCAACTGTGACTCCTTCTATGAACAGTCAATTATACCATGAACCTTTTTTTTTAATTCTTTCTTAATTATTTTGGAAAAAGGTATGCGAATCATAAATAAATATGTTTTATATCTCTGAAAAAATATGTCTGTCACGTTTTTATGGTTCGGGTTTAATCATTGTTATATTTGTATATGTATATTGTCTGTTTCGTTGTACTATATGCTTTGTCTTGTTACAAAGAAATCTTCTATAAACTACAGAGGTTCAAGTTATTGGCCGGTACAGAACTCAGAAGTTATCCACAGAGCAAGAAGAACAGAACCTTCGCTCTCTATATATTCGATATAGGTAGACCTGCTGAGCCCAGAACTGATTTATACAAGGGTTATACACAGACCAAGATAACATTAGAAACCCCATCATGGTTTGGGGTCATAAGCTAAGCAAGTTAATTCAAGCACCCAAACCACCCTAAAGGTGTGAGAACACTTGGCCTTTTCCTCTGTGTTATTTAAAGGTAGGGTAACTATGTAAGTCAAGAAAACCCGGTTGTGTTGTTGTGAAAAGGGCTAAATTATGGTGTTCCACAAAGGAAAAACTTGTCAAACACGCTATGTGGGTTAGTGCAAAAGTGGTGAAATGTAGGTTACGTGTGACCTGCTAATTCAGAAAACTGATAAACATGACGTTTGCGGTGTGGGATATAAGTTATTATGAGAACTGTTGGCAGCGAAACAATAACATAAAAGAGAGATACCATAATTGAAGCGGGGACTGAGAACATAATTGAAGACCCTACCGAGAATATACTAAGAATATATTTGCCCAAAGTAGACAATGTTAGAAGCTAGCTAGACCATACTGATAATATGGTAGAACATAGTTGAAGCTCATACAGAGACCCCTCGGCGACCATGGCTAAAGCGCGCAGTGAGAAAATAGTTGTAGAGCCTAGTGAGAACATACTAAGAAAATATTAAACAGGGTAGAATGTGATAGAAGCTAGTGTGAATATACTGAGAACATTTTTGTTATATGAGTTATATTAACCACCCAGCACCATAATTTTCAATTTTACAATGTGAGAAACACTTGAATATAAGCATAAAATAATGAGAACCGTTGGCCAAGGCACAGAAGAATGTGTGGAGACCCTTATTCATATTATGACTAATGCGCTCCTTTTTTAAAATTTGACATTTAAAAATATTTTTTATTAATAACTCGAATTGTATGGCAACCCCGGACCGTGTTTGATTAGAACTTGGAATCACTTGACTGTAAGGGGGAGTTTGAGAATGTGCATAGATGTCAAATGGTTCTTTTGTAAAGATTTAAACACGCTACAGAGCTTTGAAAATATCTGTAAGTATGTGTGTGTGTGTGTGTGTGTGTCCATCTATATATAATATACTTAGATCACATCACCAAAGCAGCAAAACAACTGAAGAAAACAATATAAGAGATAACTCAAACGAATTGCGCTTCGCAGACGACAAAGCACTACTACCAGCGTCATAAGAACACATACAAAGATTTCTGGTGATTCATCGCATTTACAGAACATCCAGTACATTAGTACTAACCCTTAGTCATATTATGATTAATGCGCTCCTTTCTTTAAAATTTGACATTAAAAAAGATTGTTTATTAATAACTTCAATTGTGTGGCAACCCCGAACCGTGTTTGATAACAACTTGGAATCACTCAACTGTAAGGGGGAGTTTGAGAATGTACATAGATGTCAAATGTTTCTTTTGTAAAGATTTAAACACGCTACAGAGCTGTGAAAATATCTGTAAGTATGTGTGTGTGTGTGTGTATACCAATAAAGCAAAAACAACTGAAGAAAACAATATAAGAGATAACTCAAACGAATTGCGCTTCGCAGACGAACAATCCATACTACCAGCATCATAAGAACACATACAAAGATAAACACCCAGATTACATCAAACATATCAAACCTTAACATGGCGATAAACAAAAGAAAAGGCCGAAGCTAGGAAGAACGGAAAGAAAAAAAAGCTATATATATATATATATATATATATATATATATATATATATATATATATATATATATATATATATATATATATATATATATATATATATATATATATATATATATATATATATATTTTGAGGGCCTGTAATAATGAAATTGTATTAATTTTGTACATTTTCTAACTCTTGCATCAAGGTATATTTAACTATATATGTACAAATACTTAGGGGAATTTGAGAACACTCATAACACATTGCTAAATCGTGTTGCAGCGTCAGATTTACAAATATGCAAATTACCGTAATAAATGTGTCAGAGAGACGATTGTCAGACCAGAAGGTGTTAACCACAATTTTATGCCGTGGTCAAGCCGTCCCGCTTGGTGATTATCGATTGATACGCGTTCGCCGTCTCGAGCCAGTAATTAAGCCGGTAC